>CM024954.1:1673472-2055972 GCA_014282245.1 Rhododendron simsii | reverse complement strand
TTGATATGGGTGAGGCAACTTATGTTATTGGCATAGAGATCTTTAGAGATCGATCTCGAGGACTGCTAGGACTATCTCAAAAGGGGTATATTAACCGAGTTCTAGAGAGATTCAATATGCAGCTTTGCTCAGTAAGTGATGCGCCCATTGTCAAGGGTGACAAATTTAATGAAAGCCAATACCCAAAGAATGACTTAGAAAGAAAGCAAATGGATGAAATTTCATATGCATCAGCATTAGGGAGTTTGATGTATGCCCAGACTTGCACTAGACCAGATATTAGTTTTGCAGTAGGGATGCTGGGAAGATATCAAAGTAATCCAGAAATGGAACATCGGAAAGCAGTGAAGAAGGTTATGAAATATCTCCAAGGAACCAAGGATTATATGCTTACTTATAGCAAATCGGATCATTTGGATGTGATCAGATCCTCGGACTCTGATTTTGCTGGCTGTCATGATAGCAGAAAGTCTATATCAGGTTATGTCTTTCTGTTGGCTGGTGGGGCAGTGTCATGGAAGAGTGTGAAGGAATCCATTATTGCTTCATCTACAATGGAGGCCAAGTTTGTGGCGTGCCTTGAGGCCACAGGTCATGCGTTATGGTTGCGGAACTTCATTTATTGTCTTGGTGTTGTCGACTCAATTGCCAGACCGATGAAGATTTATTGTGATAATTCCGTTGAAGTTTTTTTTTCTCTAAGAATGGAAAGTACTCTAGTGGTTCGAAACACATGGAAGTAAAGTACTTGGTTGTTAGAGAACGAGTCCAGAAACAACAAGTGTCTATTGAAAACATAAGCACCACTCTTATGATTGCTGATCCATTGACAAAGGGATTGCCTCCAAAAACATACAAAGAACATGTTATTAGGATGGGTCTTTTGAGCAATCGTTGATATTAGTAGTTGAATGCTTATTGTTATTTGACACTTTTTAGCGCAAATAAAAGTTTGTTTCTGATTTTTCTGTTTCCAATTATGCGTGGACATATTATTTTGGATTATGTTCAACAGATAATGTCTTGACAAGACAAATTTCAGGGGCTTTAGGCATTACAGCCTAAATAATGATATTTTTCCTATTATGGACTTGGTTAGTGAAGGTTATCAATGGTGTAGTGCATAGAAGGGAATGTGGCATGGTGCTATACAACCGCTATAACTCACATTGGTGGTCTGAATTAATCACAGTATTAAAGTTTCTAATTGGTTTGGCCCACTAGCCTCCACGTTTTGTGCATGTGGGGGCTCCACCGTCAGATAAGCCAATGAAGTGTTATGGTTCATTACGATAACTAATTAGAATTATAGATTAAGGAAAACTCTTGATAATAAAAGAAACCTTGATGGACTAGGTGTCTTTTAATAATTATCTCTAAGACCCTCTTCTCTCCTTTATAAAAGGTAGAATACTCACTCCTTATTCCTACGGTTTTTCCATCAATTAAAGTTACTAGGGTATTCTAGAAAAGTAGAGACAGAGAGAATAAGGTGAGCCAAGAATTAAGGTGTTTCTAATTAAGGGGTTTGTTCTCTCTAATCATGATGGCCAATAAAGGTACGCTATTTATTGTTCTTGAGATGTGTTGAATTCAAGATCCTGTTATATCTGTTTTCTGTATAATAGTTTTAATACAGATATAGATTTACACAGAATTCATACCGAAACAGAAAGTGTTCTGTACTTTATTAACAGTAAGTCCCAGATTACTAGCTAGCATTAGTTGAAGAACGGATCAAAGGATGTACACTTTGAAGTCGTGAGATCTAGTAGACTAGAAATAGTATGCCAGGAACCCCATTCACCTGCTGAAACACTGTCGGGATCAAAACATAACGTTGAAGGGTGAAGACGCAATACAAGTAGTTGTAAAGGAAACAAAGAACTTAAACCCGGAAAAGAAACACGAATTAAAAAGAAAGCCGAGGAAAAACAAGGTTTAATAGAGTTATCACTTCACCATGTAACATCATCATTTGTTAATCAAAACATGGGTCAAGAATATATTTTCCGACTTGCAAAGACCAGAAACAATACAGCAGTAGCCTCATTCCACTTCAGCACAACACCAAGGATGCGCTGTGTCGCAGTGACCCCATGCGTCTTTTCCTTATTTTATAGTAACCACTTTTGACACAACTCTAAAGGCTTCCGAGAATTTTGGAAGTCCACCCATGCCTAGAATTTTCAGGATGAGGCTGAGTTCCGCAAGTTAAGCTTGTATGTGCTAAGTTTATCAAACCTTCGAATCTACAGAAAATGATTAAAAATGTAATCTCAAATTCCTATGCAAACACAGTGTAGATAAATAACAAAAAGGCTATTAAATAAGAGAAACGTCATTTTTGAATGTAAATAACCGCACCAGTTGCACTCAATCCCCTACAATATCATTTCAGCAATGACAAGACTGATTTATGAAACGATTATCTGGTTTTCATTCATATAAATCCCAAACTGCATGAACTTTGTTGTCCTCAGTGTCCATCGGTAGAGGTAGTATGGATCGTAAATTTGTTGTATTTATCGCCTTTCACATCACTCTTGAAAATAAGAGCCACTTTCTAGTGTACGACGATTGAGAACCTTCAGGTATTACAGAATGAAATGGCCCGGAAGATATCCCAAAAGACTTGGAACTAAAGAGGAAGAAAGGAACCGATAAAATCAGAGTTAGTGAACCTAAGCAAAGGGAGATAGATGAAGAAATTAAGAAACTCTAGGGGATAGTCTAGAATAGTGATTTAGTGTGGTTGAACAACACAATAAGCTGACAGCTCAGATATCTTAAGGCTTCATATGGCATCAGAAGCACATGGGAATGCCTTGTTCAAAATCCTCAATGAAGCCCATGTCGCCTTCATTATTCCCATGAAAAGTCTAGACATCCAGTGGACAAGTCTCGGCCACAAAGGTTAACACGTTTGGACAAAACAACTCATGGTACTTTTCAGACTTCGTCTTCCATAAAATGAAACTCCATTCCCAATTTTACAGCTATTAAACATGACGTGCCTACTCACTGCAAAATATCTATCCAAAACATGCACCAATCATCATATACTGCATATGAGGAAGAGAATAGAACAGAAACTTCTACAAAAGAACAGCAGTGTACTTACATACTGCATGCACCTAGCATAAGTGGATCAGTTAATGGCAAAGGGCTGCATAGCCTAGCTCAAGCTCTGGTCATCTTGCCACTTCCAGGATGTTCCTCCCAAGATTGGTTATAGCTCCCTCGTTCGCAGTTTAGTGAGATGAAACCAAGCTTTACTCGAGATTAAACAGTTTGCATATGCATAAACGTAAATCAATTTATTACTGAAACAAACCACAAGTCCCACCTGTAAAATCCGTCTGATGGATCTTGACCACAAAATTGTCAGAGACAGATTGTCCTTTCTTTTATTAAAGATCTCGAATATCCATCTCAAGCCTGTATTTTTCTTGCAAAATAAGTTTGAACATAGCGCCTTGCAAGAAAATTCCAAACTTGTTTTGCGGGCTCATATTTACCTAGTTGCATGCTAATAGAGAAACTAACAGAGTTTTTAATCCAGGTAATGATTTTACAGCTATCCATATCCCATTCATCCAATGCCTATTCAAAGGCATCATCCTTTTGATCATTCGATTTTATGGGATTCGTTTTCTTACAGTGACATACATCGACATGCCCTTTCCTTTCAGGAAACTACACATGATATGTGACCAATGGCTTTAATTGAGACCATCAAATTTGATGGAGATGTTTCAAACAACATCAATGAGGCCATATTCGTACGAAAAGACAAATGAAGACAGATATCAGAGCAGAGATGCAAGAGTTATACTGATTACCAGGTCTAGACACGTGAAAGAGGGCTTATCAAGGAAAACCAATGTAGTACTCAAAAGTGAGCCAGAACCAATCAACTAACTGAGATTAACTTGCACTAGAACAAGGGAAAATCAGGAGAGGAAGACACTAAACAAAACAATGCGCTCTGATACCACGTAAATTGCAGAATATCAATCTTTTTTTTATGAGTAATATTTTTTGTAAGTGCAATATCAATCACTTACTAGTATTGAACTCTACAATCCAATTTATAGTACAATGAAAGGACAGAAATGTGATCTTCATGATCTTCTGATAGCTAAGGCAATAAACTAGACAAGACTACATGCGCAACAAAGTCAAGACATGTAAACATGTATACCAAAATATGATATAGCTAAATACCTGAAAGACAGAAAGAAAGCTATAGAAGTTGCAGATTTTAACATTCATATGCTTCTGCATATACAAATATCAGTAACCGAAATTTGACGTAGTTATGTCTCCTTCACCCAATAGCAGCTATCCTTCTTTTTATTCTAAAAAATTCAAACCACGAACTTGCGAGCTAGCTCAAGTGGTTGCATGCTTGTTCCAAATTCATCTAGTCTTGCATTCAACTCTTCTACTCCCACTAACAAACTAACATTTCTTGCCTTTCCTCCAGAAAAAAAAAAAGAAAAAGAAAAGGAAACCATGATCTAGCATTGTCCAAGGCACTAGAAACTTTAAAATTTACCGACTGCAAGTGAGTGTAGACTGTGTGCTAGATATGGAGAGAGCAGCGGACTTCACAATGGATGAGGGAAATGACGTGACAAATTCAAATGAAGCTTCATTACCTGGACCTATTGTACCAATACTTGTGCTGTCATGAATTATCTCCGGCAACAGGACATCTCCATCAAGGTATTGCATCACTTGCCGCATGCTAGGCCTTGTCGCTGTATTGGACTTAGAGCAAAGCAGGCCTAGTTTCAAAACCAGCTCCATTTCCTCCTCCAAATAATCTCCTCCCAATCTAGGATCACTTGTCTCAAGAATCCCTCCCTCTTTCCATTTCTCGAAAACCCAATCAACCAAAACCACCACATCAGGCGACTATTGTAGCTGTATGGGCCTCCTTCCACAAGCTACTTCAAGTATGAATGCACCGAAAGAAAACACATCAGTGCTTGTGGTCGCCTTTCTGGTTCTAGAAAGCTCTGGTGCAAGGTACCCAATTGTCCCCACCACACGGGTAGTTTCGAGGTTTGCTCCATGATTGTATGATCTAGCAAGACCGAAATCCCCTAGCCTTCCGTTTAGATCAGTATCCAATAGAACATTACTAGCCTTCACGTCTCTGTGAAGAACAACTTGGTCCCATTCTTCATGCAGATATAGAAGGGCGGATGCTACTCCTTTGATGATACGATAACGTTGTGGCCAGTTGAGGACTGGCTTTTCATTACTAAATAGGAACTTGACAAGGCTTCCATTTGGCATATAATTATAGACCAAGAGCAGGCTGAGCAGCTCTCCTTTTCGACGGCTATAGCCAAGGAGCTGCACCAACTTCCTGTGCCTTAGCCTTCCCATGCTAGCAATTTTAGCCACAAACTCCTTCATCCCTTGTTTGAATCATGGGAGACTTTCTTCACTGCAACTTGAATTTAACACAAAACACAAAAATCAAATAAAAATCACATAACTAGCACATAAGCTAACCCCTCCCCCCAACTTAAAGCGATGCTATGCCCTCATAGCATTAGGAACAAGAGCGAAGAAAGGAAGAGTGCGCGAATGTACCGTCCAAGGGGAATGTCAACCCCTAAATACCTCGACCAAGTTGGAGGATTTTATGTCAATGTTTTGTTCCAGCCAGATTAGATGCTTCCAAGGTTTACTCTTTCGGTTCTACCAACTCGGAACCATAGCTAGTCACACAGGGCCATATCCAAAGCTTTATCGGACTAACAACCGCGGCGCTTAGCCGCACCCATGCTTAGGGCTCCTGAATGCCTCACTCACTCCGGCTTTAGACCCAATCCACCAAGGCTGGTGTGGTAGCATATAAACCCTGCAGAAGACTTAAGAGAACGACCTTCCACAAAACAAATGACATTAGAACCATCGGCTCGTGTTATCCGGCTTCAAACTAAACCAAAATGAAAAGACAGAACATAAAGACGAATGCAAAGAACAAATGGAAACATGCAAAATAAAATAAAATGCACCACCCGATCATCACGCGATCACACGAGTCATACTTTTCTTCCCATTTCCTACCGGTGGGGGTAAGTAATAGGTGGCTATACTAGACCGTTGAAAATGTGTTATGTTAGCGCCCGTAATAAAATCTATCGCTCGACCTCGCCAAACAACTAAGTCCAACGTCCCCTAGGATCAAAAACAAGCAAGGAAAAGATACAACCTAGCGTGCACTCCAGGCAATATCAAACCTCACTCACAGACCTAAGTTGCCTCCGATTAGGGGCAATCGCGGAGTGCATGGATCATTAACGATAGACTATTACCAAGAAAAGCTATTGAAAGCCCTTTTTACACTAACACATTGGTGATATTTTTTTCATGTGATTTATCTCCAAGATTTTATTCGATGCAAAACAAAGAACAAAACATAACAAACCAAACATGCATAACTAAACAAAAGCGAACAAAGCGATAAAGAAAAACAATTATGCCATAAAGAGAGAGAGAGAATGAAAAATTAAAGAGAAAAAGAAAGAGAGGGTTCAGCCACACGTGGGCTACAAACATTTAGCATGCCATTAAGAACTATTAGCATAAACAGAGCACTCCAAGCTACACTCTTTGCCAAAAATTGAATTCGACCATGCCACAAGATAAGGTACTTTGAGTAAAGCAATTGCTGAATTCGTTTTAAAAATTTAAGTTCCACCAAGTGCATAGCCCAAACAAAATCAATTTTCAAGTTGTTGATAAAATCTACAATATAAGGGTGATAAACCACAAGATAATTGTCAACACCAAGAAAATCAATATGTTTTATGATTGGTAACTTCTCAAGAATAGGCTCACATGGATCGTGTTTTTCTATCAAAGAGTATAAGAAATCTACCTCAGCATCCATCTCTTTAGTGGTGAAACGATCAAGGGACGGAGGATTTGAAGGGATAATTGCAGCTTCCATGGGTGCCAACTCTTCAAAGATTGGTCCATAAGCATCTTGTTTAGCCAACAACGAATACAAGTAATCCACTTCGGCATTCATTTCCTTAGTGGTGAGAGGTTCAAGGCTTGGGGGATTGGAAGAGACAACTTCAGCGGTTAGACATTTCTCCCCCGGATCATCACAAAAAGGGGAATCCAAAAGAGGAGAACTCTGGTCCTCAGTTTCATCAATAGGCTCATCACTCCATGTAGACTCTGAGGAGCTGTCACAATCTAAACTAACAGTTTCAACCAAGATATGCGGCTTAACTTCCTCTTCCATAGCATCCAAGTTGGAATCCTCAAAATTTTCAGTCAACTCACAAAATTGGAGCTTTTGGGCTAATTTATCAAGGTAATCCCAACCATCTTCAGCGTTTTTATCCAAAAATTCATCATTTGACATAAAATCAACTTGACATGTCTTAGGATTTAAACCATGGCAAAAGATAGCTAGAAGGCTGCCAAGCTCACAATTAAAACTTGACCAAGAGAATACGGAACCTTTAAATCGCTCCCAATATTGAGAAAAAGACTCATCATCTAGTTGATAGAAATGGGATAGTTCTTGTAAAAGCATATGAGTCTCATATGAGGGAGTGAAAGTTTTAAAAAATTGTTCTGTAATCTCTTGCCATGTCAATCCTGGACTCAGAGAATAAAACCAATTTTGAGCACTATCACGCAAAGAAGCTGGGAATACTTGTAAAATAGCCCTTTCATCATTAGCAAAAATTTTCTCAAGGTCATCAATATGCGAAAATGGATTTTCTGAGGCCAAGCCATAAAATATAGGAATTGACACTGAACAATCAAATTGTTTTGCATACCCTCCATAGCACCTTGCAAAATAGGCCATAGTCCCCCTTGCTACTCAGAGTAAACAGGCAAACACAAAACAAATACTACTACTAAAAAAAACTACCAGACTGGAGGGGCTATGCCGCCACCTCAACTTAACAAACAGAATATGCGAGGTGTTATGCCACCACCTCGGCTAAGCAATGCAATCAAATTAAACTAATTACACTAAACTAACTAAAAATAAACTTAATATTTAGCTTGGCTTCGTTACACCTCAGGTTTGACAACAAGGTCAGGTTAGAGGTATCCACCAAACTAAATACAAGTAACTAACACATAAGCTACTATACTACTACTAAGAGACAAAAGCGGGATACTTACAGTGGTTTGTCGAACCTCCAAGAAAGCCATAATAAGAAATCCCCGGCAACGGCGCCAAAAATGCTTCGTATTACTTCCCGATATAGAAGAATATTACCCCAAGCGTAGGGTTTAAATATCGATGAAGCAAAATAATCCGGAGAAGTCCGGGATCGTACCCAAGGGAATTAGTTCATGGCTTGCCTTGGATTTGTAGATGCAAGTAGGGTTTTCGACTTTTAGCCAGTCAACTTGGTTTTACTTTGAACGGTAGAATTAAAATGTCTAAATTAAAAATTAATTAACTAGGAAAATATAGGGTAGGTCTAGGAATCCTAGCATTCATGACTCGGGTTAAATTGCACTTTTCACCAATTTACGCGATTTAAAATACACAATTGTAGGTATCTAAACCGGGAAATAGAGATTCGATTATTAAGCTAGCTCTAGAACTCATTCGATAACCACCTCGAGCGTCAGAGCTCTAACCATCATGTGTGGTGAGTAAGCGAGGCTCTCACCTACACATGATCAAAGAGGTTAACACCTGTAGACACCCCATTCTGGACTGTCCAGATTAGTAGTCCTTTTATTTTTCTTCATTGACCCAATGATGATAAAACGGTCGAGAACAGTTCAGAGTTGATGGATGGATTTGAGCTTTGGGGGTTTGGACCCTCCTTTTTCAAGCCATTTCAAGCCCACCTTTCAAAGCCCATTTCAAAAATCCCTCAAAGCCAGAGCCAGAACGGCCCCAGCAAAACCTTGCTTGCATACGCCAGGTTCCACTTGGCGTGCGCCACTCGATTGCCACGTGTCAGTCATCGACCGTTGACTTAATTATTCATGGCGCACGCCAATACAGACCTGGCGCACGCCAGTCAAACCCAGTCAAACCGTTACTATTCAACCACGTGCTCGGGACTTTTGTGGCCACCCTGACGTCGTCCACAGCACCCCTGATGATTACACTCGGCAGGGACGTCCCCCTCTCTCTCCTACATCCTCCATCACCTAGTCCCATGCATTTAATGCATGGGAAGCCCTCTTTCTAACCCAACCAGCCTCCAACCCCAACTGGTTACTCTCCCTCACCAGCACATTTGGGCTATAAATACCCCCCTTGCATTCATTTGCAAGGGGTTAGCACCATTAAGAGTTCAAGTCCCTTCCTTTCTTCTCCCTCTTGTTCTTGCTCTCCTCATTGAAAGAGTAAGAGTTAGAGAAGCTTCACATACCCCACTCTACTGCCCAGTACCACACAACCTCCATCTTCAACCTTCAAAGCTCAAACCACCTTCCATCCTTTGCACCAAAGGTATACCACCTTTGCGTGGCTTTCTGTTTTCAACCCCTGAGGGGAACCAGAAGGGTTCTGGCTAGTAGCTGATACTAGTCCAGGCCCCTCTCTGGTAAAATAAATCAATCGAAATGGGCACACTATGGCGCACGCCAGCTTAGTAACGCCGTACGCCACCTTTGGCTGTATGCGCACAGCTGGCATGGGGACCATATGTTGTTTGTTTGTTGCTTAAATCTCTTCTGTCATCACCTTATTGCATGCTAAAGACCGGTTTACTGCTTTCTGTACTTTTGAGTTGTCTACGTGTAGCTTTCAATACTTGTATCGTTTCTTGCTTTACAAGGCCCCTGGGATCTTTCTGGTCATGCTCCAGAACCCAGATGATGTAAAGCCAAACACTGGATAAAAGGCCAACCTGGCGTACGGGCTCACATGAGTGGCGTACGGCATGTTAGCCAGGGTCCAGTGCCTGGCCCTTGCATCATAGCTCAATCCTGGCCTCTTGTTATATCCCCACTCTGTTTATGGGGTTGCTTGTCTATTTTCCTTGCTCTTAGCCATTTCTTATACCTGAATCTGCATATAATTGCCTTATAAACTGTGTGGTTTGTCCTGGGTGTGCACTGGTCCATTCCAGAGCCCAGAGGGTTGAGAGTAAGAGCTGTGAGAAATCAACAGGGTAGTGTACGCCAGCTTTGAGGTGGCGTGCGCAGGGTCTGTTGGCGTGCAGTGGCCTGGCCATGGCGTGCCAGCATGACGCCTGTTCATGCACCCGACGAGCAGCGTACATCATCCCGTTGAACTATTCACAGTGCTTGTTCTCAATCTATGCTCTTATGTCTAAATTCAAACTTAAGCAAACAAATCATCATCCATAAACATTTTGTCATATAAATTGCAACGTGTTACAGTCTTAATCCCCATTATCTGCTCCCCCGCCCTAATTGGCTAAAAAATGATCAAATGAGAGAAAAATGCAAATGTTTTGATAAGACGCCTGAGTAGAGACCGATCTCCGGATTGGGCGAGAGGGGTGCCATAAAACCCTTCCCCTCTCGTAACCTGGCTCCCGAACCTCAGATATCGAAGGTGACGACGGACCAGTCTACGCCTTTTTCAAATCAAATCAAACGTCTTTTCTCAAAAATCAAAGCAAAACGTAGCAAACGTTCTCGAGTTCGGTTCCTTGGGTATTCTTCCGCTAAAACCCGAGTGGCGACTCTGAATCGAAGCGTTTCGCCGCGCTATTTTCCAAAATGGGCCGCCCCCCGAACAAAATTCATTCCAAACCAAAATCGGGCGATTTTTCGGGGCGTGTGTCCACAGTGGCGACTCTGCTGGGGAACACTTAATTGATTAAAATCTAGGCATTAACACATAAGTGAACAATCTTCAAAAGCCTGGCAAAACAGTACGCTCCGCGCTACTGAAGAACGGAATGGTAACGTAACAGGATCTCAGCATCCGACCAATCTGAACTGGGGCTTTGTTATTGTTCACTTGTGTAGTTTTGTCTAAATATTGATCAATAAAAGTGAGCCAAGCTTCAAAAGGCGTTTTCAAAATTTCGCATTTCTCTCTCATTTAGTCGAACTTTGGCGTTCTCCATTTGCATCGATGTTGGATAAGCCCCGTTGAGGTGTTTTGGGTAACCGGCACAGTTTACTGGAGCCCGGGGTCCTCGAATGCCCAACAACCTTGGACGATGATGAGTCGTAATACCGTTCGACCATTGCTTTGCTGCACGCATTGCAGTGGGAGGTATACCGCGGCTCTAGTCAGAGGAACCCCTTTCAGCCAAAACCCAGCCTCGTCATGCGTACAAAGCACTAGAACCTTTCAACCTAAGACAGGAACCTACAGGGTAGGATTACTTGCATCTAACCCCCATAAACTGTCTATGTGTTACTGCTTTCCTTATCGCATGCCTGTACATACATACATCCCGTTCCGCGTAGGAGCATGCTAGGGCGGCTTTTAGGTCTGTCTCGAGTTCATCTCGTGGTTGTTAGGACCTTGCCATGGACCGATGAAGAGTCGCGCATCTCGATGTTGCGCGTTATCAATTTCCAAAATCCTTGAGTCAAGCGAGACTTTGGGAAATCAGGACTGTTTAAGTCTATTGTCTAAACCTAGTCGAAGTTTCAAACAGAAAACCAGGAACAACGGAAAGCATATCGTGATACCCACACCATCCAGGTTAAAAGTGCTAATCACTCACACCATCAAGGCTCCGGCACAGTGCTGCTTACGCCACTTCAGGTTATGGTATCACGCCATTTGCGTCAAGTTGCTCCGACCTCCAAAGTTGAAACTTCGATAAAGGAATAGTCAAAAGGCTTAGGAAGTTTTGACATCCCTTAGTATCCATCGATCCAAATGAGGATACGCCGTCGAAAAAGAAATCCGAGGATTCTATGGCAGCGTCCTAAACAGCATGAGTTGGACTCCCTCTAGTGTTAGAGTCTAGGAGGACACCGACGACGTTGGCATGTTCACATTTTCTTTCAACTCTTTTCAAAAATAAACTGTTGCAGGCTGTCATTGAGCCCATTTATTTTGCTGTTTAGCTGAGCCATGGGGAGCATCGAGATCAAGAGCCAAACCTGCTTGGGAACGACCGTCGGGTCCGTTTGAGGGTCTGTTTGGGGATTTGCTTTTCTGCTCGTCACAACGGAAACTCAGCTCTGCGTTCTGTCTAAGGAGGATTCGCCGCCGAGCACTCCGCACGAATCTCCTCCGTCCTCTCCATCTCCACCCGAATCTCCGAAACCGATCAAGACAGAAACCCTAGACATGGCAGATGTTCCTCCACCGAATCTCGCCACCCTCTTAGCCGATCTTCAGCACAACCTCGCCATCATGCAACAAAGAGCTGACCAGGCCGATACCGCCATGGCTAATCTGCAGGCTCTTATCAATGAAAGAGTCCCAGTCGCAAGGATAGAAGGCGACCGGGAAGGGCGCGAAAACCCAGCTGGGGAGGACATCCCGGCCGAACAGCCTGCTGAAAATCCCGAAATGGCTGCCCTGATCGCCAAAATGGCTAAGCTGGAAGAGTCAGTTGCCAAGTCCGAAAGAATCAGCGCCGGAGGGTTGGACATGGACCGTCTCTGCCCCTTTCCGAATGCACGGCTCCCGGAAAGGTTCAAAATGCCCGACTTTACAAAGTTCGACGGAACAGGCGATCCGAAGACACACCTGTTGGCTTATCACGGTGCAATGAAACTGCATGGGGTCGAAGAGGAGGCAATGGCCCAATTGTTCCCTCAAACTCTGGCTGGCCCAGCTTTCCAATGGTTCTTGTCTCTCGACGTTTCCAAGCGCAAAACGTGGGAAGATATTGGTGCGGCCTTCTTCGCCCAGTACAGCTACAACTCCCAACTCAAAATGACCACCCGAGAGTTGGAATCTACCAAGATGAATCCGAAAGAGTCCTTTGCGGATTTTATCAAGCGTTGGAGGACCAAGGCTGCAGTTATGACCGATCGGCCGAGTGAGAAGGATCAGATCCGTATCATCTCCCGTAATTTGCTGCCCGACTTTGCTAAAAATCTGGTGCTTGTCCAAGGGGCCGATTGGGATACTTTCTTCGAATCCGGCCTTGCCATCGAAGAAGCTCTCCAAACTGGGGTTCTGCCACGCAGCGACCCTCCTTCCTCCTCCTCGGGATCCAAAGCCAAAACTCGCGCTTACTCAGGGAGCAGCGCTGCCCTGTTCGGCAATAACAGTTATGCCAATGCCACAACTGCCGGAAACAGTAATACTCAAGACTCCAACCACATTGCCGATGTCAACCAGGTCCAAGCCCCTCCGAAGCACCGAAACCGAAACCAGCCCCGGAACTTCACCAAATTTGAAGCTCCGCTCTCTCAAGTGCTAGAAAGGTTGGCCAAATCCGGTCACCTCAAACCGATGGATCCAACTCCACTGCCCCAAAATCTATCCCCCAGCCACAATCCGAATGTTTTCTGCGCCTATCACCAAATGCCCGGCCATCACACCGATTCCTGCTATCGCCTCCGCCACGCGATTCAGGATTTGGTAGACAACGGCACTCTCCCAACCCCTCCTAAGCCTAACGTCATCACCAATTCCATGCCGCAGCACAACGGCCACCCTCAAATCAACCAGATCAGCCTTACCTCCACTATAATCCAGCCTAGCTCCACTATATTCAACCCCACTGACCATATAGCCCCAGAGCATCACCCGAAACCCGTTGTAACCGTCCCGGCAGAATTCAGTGTCAACATGCTGGCAGTTGGCTGGGATATGGAGGATAAAGCAAGGGAATGGGCAGAGCTTGCTAACGACTGGAACGAGCAGTACTTCTTGGGATTCCCCCAGGCACCAGTTGTCGATCAAGCTCAGTTGGACCAGTGGGAGGAGGATTGGAGCGCGGCAAGGACGGATCCGCTCGACGGCCTGTCACTATTTATGCTTTTCTACCAGCCTGAGCCTGCTGCAGCCGAAACTGAGGAGGAATACGTGTGGGACCCGGAGCCCGTTGCTGCTCAATTGGCCTGGAATCAGAACTTCCACATGGAAAAGGGAGACGACGATCAGAATTTAGGCGAACAGTTCTTGGATTGCTACAACCAAGAAGAAATCATCCCAGATGTGCGCCGACAACTGGGGGAAGCATGGCCATTATTCGACTCCATCTCCAACGCCGTGCATGCAGGCGACCCGACCGTCGACATTGTGCCTGCCGGAATGCCGCGTCCGTTAGTGCATCCTAGGGATGATTGCTCTATTATGGTATTGAATGCACCGCCCGATAACTTGTGGGATGTTGATGAGATTGTCGACCTTAGCCCACTGCCTGCTGATTTCTGGGACGTCAATGAAGTGGTCGACGTGCAGGTCGGGGATGAAGTCTGGACCGTCGATACTGCTTTGGTGGACGGAGGCCTTTGGGATGTACCATTCATCACTAATCCGGAGATTGGGTTTTGTGAAGCTGCCGCACAGGATCCGGCCCCTTGGGAAGGACAAGTCATGAGTGATCTGGAATGGGTTATGGCTTCGGACCAGGTTGCATCAATCGACAAGGGGAAGCGCAAGCTAGAGGAAGTGCCTGCTGACTTCTGGGATTTTGTGGACACCTCGCCTTGGTGGGAGGTCGCTAACGTCACTAGGAGCGGCCGAGTCTTCCAGCCACCCAATCTTTCGGCTGGAAGCTCGTCCAATCCCGGTAGCGATCAAAGACCCACTGCATCCTCTGTGCCAAAAAACACTCCGACCATTCCTAGCGGGGTACCTGAAGAGGATGCCATCCTGAAACAGCTAGAAAGGATTCCCGCCGCCGTCTCCGTCTGGGGTCTGATATCATCGTCAAAGGAGCATCGAGAGAGGCTGTCTGCAGCGCTGGCTCGTCTTACTGTACCAACGGATATCACCGCTGAGGCCCTGGTTGCCCTGGTCTTGCCTCTGCTTTCCAAGCATGCCGTCACTTTCACCGAAAAAGATCTGCCTGTCGATGGGACTGCTCACAACCGCCCATTGCACATTACTCTCAAGTGCAGGGGACATTGGGTTCCAACCGTGCTAATCGATAACGGATCCGCGATCAACGTCTGCCCAATGAGGGTCGCTTACCGTCTGGGGCTCACAAAGGCTGACCTCACGCCTTCCAATCTGGCAGTCAAGGCCTATGACAACACGCGACGCGTAGTCGAGGGGACTCTCATGCTGAAACTGGATGCCGAGGGTTTCGAAATGGACGTAGAATTCCATGTGATTGACATCCCTGCCACCTTCAACCTGCTATTGGGGAGGCCGTGGCTGCACAGAGCGGACATCATGGCTGTACCGTCGACTCTCCACCAGAAGGTCCATGCTGGGGCTTCCTACTGGACTCTAACCATCTGCGGAGACTCTGGGATCCGCCCGCTCAAGGATGATGGGACTCCTGTTTTGGGAAAATATTTAAATTGAATATTTTAAGAAATAAAAGAAAAAGTAAAATTATCAGAAGAGTTTTTAGTTAATTGTAGTCCAAACTATTAGAAACTAGTGTGGCTAACATGAATGCGACTTTCGACTGAGCTATTTTCTAAAGGACGCCCCCAAAAAATTAAGTTCGCGTTCAACCAAATACCATTTTGGGGCGTTCCCACTTCATGCGTAGGTACTCGAGTTATGGTTATTATTATTTTGTCATATTGAATCTTTTGGTGTGGATGATATATTGTACATGAGTTTGGTACTTATTTGCGTGTGTTGATCGTTTCATCCGTGCCTTTAGGCACGGGTATGCACCAGTATATATATACATACACGCACATTCTACCTTCAAGGGATGAAACTTTTAAAAGTTCATTGTCAAGGTAATACGTATGATAGATCGTTTGGATTCTCAAATCTTCATTCTCTGTTTTAAGACGAACAAATATACAAGAATTCAAAATTTATTCCGAAGTGGACTTCCTTTCAAGCTGGCATAAGAAAAAACAAGATACAGTTTTTCATTTAATTCTTACGTACCATAGGAGTTTCTTATTTGCCAGAAACCGATGGGATATGGTTTGGCTCATTTCTTAAAACTGGAGGATGTGCCCATCGAAAATTCACCGTGACCTTCAATCATTTCCCAATTTGCATGTGGGGTTGTGAATTGAATCAATCTTCTTAACTTAATTACTGGAGTATTATGAAGCATTGAAAATTTATTACTACCATTAACGATTGAAAAATCATTCACGTTCATTTCATAAGTAGACAAACCGTTTGATCGATATTGACCATTAAGTACCTAAAACTGAACATCAGCCTAGTTACCAGCTTTTAAGATTGCACGAACATTGCAAGAACTAAGCTATTCACTCAAATAATTAGTGGTTCTAAAAAAGATAAACAAAGTAAAAAAGAACAATTTTTTTTTGGCAGAAACATTGAACTTTATTTTCATATTTAGATTAGTCATATGTACAAAATATCATAATTGGAGGAGTAAATAACAACGAAGATATAAAGGCTAGTAAAGAGCTCAGAAGATTCAGGAAAGGACATCCTAATACTTATGCTACTAGATTCTTAGTATGATCATACACTTACTTACAACACATTATACAATATCATCAAATATCAATTGTTCTTCATCATATACTCTAAATACTTTATAAAAAACTAATCATGCTAAAATTACAATAAGTACATCCCTGTACAACACATCCAAGTATCCAATAGTGTTTTCAACTCTCCGATTATAAATATGTAAATTACAAGTTCTAACAATTTCTATGAGCAAAAGATGAACTCAGCCCGAGCAATTATACTCCAACGATGTACAAGTGATCTTTATTTCACAAAAGTACCAGAACAAGCTTCTCTTTCATTGCCTCCCAATCCCTCATCCATGATGAGGAGAGATGAGGCTCTCAACATACGTGACCCCAAATGTAAATTTGGATGGAATGCCACAAACCACCATGTACCTCATCGTTTCTTTTTTTGCATCGTACACAACCAGTTTCTCTTCATATATTCTACCTTGTATCACTCCATTGGCTTTCAGCAAAAATTCGTTTTCCCCCAACAAACACAACAATTCCACTGTAGACATTCCGGGCATATCAATTGTAAGTTTGGTCCAAGACTCTCTTACTTCGTGTTCTTCCCTCATCCAAACTTCAACTCTGCCATTACGCTGCCAAACCAAACAGAGACATTCCCTGAGAACCTCCAACCGATAGTATGCGGGCGTGTGTTTTGTGGAATCATCCAAACAAGCTGGCAGCGGCACTTCTCTGAAAACCTCATCCGATAAATCGAAAGCAACAATCCTTTTGGAACAATGTCGTGCATCGCAACAAAGGTAATGGAGACATCCATTTAAGAAAACCCCACCAGAGTTTCCCACAACACACGAATACTGGAAATCTTCAACTCTCCTCCAAGCATTAGTTTTTAGCGAATAGACAGCCACGATCGCAAAGTCATCAATTATGCCCTCTTCACAAAAGTATGAAAGCGTCCAAAGTACCTTGTAATCGTCTGTTGATGAGTCGTAACCCACACCATACTTATCCAGCATAACACAGTAACCATTCCGATAACCCCTTTGGACAAACGGACATCTGGGAAGTTTCTTACATTCTCTGGTGGATGGATTCAACAAGAATATGGATTCATCACTACCGGAAACTAGAAGCAAACCATCGCAAGAACTCAAAACCTGGACGCACTTCTTGGTGTCGTGTTGTTCCATCGTGGGAAACTCAAGTTTTGTGGAGGTCGGATTTATGTCATTGGGATCCACCGAGTAGAGATTGCCACAGTGCGAAATGATAATAATTTTTTGTTTAGCATATTTAGAGTTTTTGATCTTGGTTCGATTGAGGTGGGTTTTGGCGAATTGGGGGTCGGAGATTTGGGATTTCCACGAGGGAGATGTACACTTGAAGCGGTGAAGAGATTTGACGGGTAGTCGAAAGACTATGTCTTTGATGATGTCTTGGGGAAGGGTTCCGCTGCTGGACATGGCTGCTGCCTTTGGATTGGAGGGTGGTGGTAAGTGGCAGAGCTTGGTGGTGGGAGATGCATTTTATAGGCATTGTGAGTCGTTGATTGGAGATGGTTACGATCAAAACCCACAATAAAAAAGATTATTTATAGAGGGTCAACTCAACTAAGGTGAGAGTTTAGGTCTATGAGGTGGGGAAATTGTTTCGTGTTCCACGAGCAATCCGGTGATGACGAAAAATTATTTCGTGACCATGTCTCATGACCACTCAATAATCACATCGACCTAGTAAAGAAAAAGACAGTCGGTATCATATAGTTTTAGTAATCTTTTCTTACTTTTTCGTAAATTTTTTGAGATTATCATTCGAATTCGCCCGAGAGAAATTAGAAAAAATCAACACACATTCAACAAATTTACAAAAAAAGACAGGTTGGTGTGCCAATTGCACAGGGAGTCTTAAAACACTTTATAAAATGTTGGACACATACAGAATTTAGTATACTGGATAATTAGACGTTGTGGAAGGAACGGAAAATGGAAATAAAAGTAATATGGAGAAAAATTTATTGCAATTTGTTATAATTTTTTCTTCTCATAAAAATTCTAACAAGAGGAGAAGACGTACATTTTAATTTACCATCTTAAAATCAAACAAGTCAAGTAGTATGCCGGTAACAATTAAACCGACTCATTCGGGAGACCAATCACACCAGCCGTCTAGACCTCCACTACCATTAGTCCGTCCCTCCTTCCTCTTACGTAATCTGATTCCATACGTATCAAAGTTTTGCAAGTCAAAGATAGGATAAAAAAAAAAAGGCTTAAACGAATTCTTCCCATTATTGTAATTAGCGAAACCAATCAACTAAACAAATTTTGTTTAAGAGAATCTGTGATTTACGGGATATATAGTTTCTTGATAACATTATTTATATATATACATTCTACGTACCTTCAAGGGATGGACCTTTTCAGAGTTCATCGTCTTTGTTATACGTATCATAGATCGTTTGGATCTCAGATCTTCATTCTCTGTTTCCACTAGTAATTCTTAAAAGACGAACAAAAATCCCGGAAATCAAAATTTATACCGAAGTGGACCTTCCTTTCAGTTAAGGCATATATAAGAAACAACAAGACAGTTTTTCATTTATTTCTTACGTACTGCTGTATCTTAATTATTTGCCAGAAATCGATGGGATATGGTTTGGCTCATTTTTAAGACCGTAGGATGTGCCTGAAAAGAAACAAAATATTGGGGAAGTTTTCTTCTATTTATTATCAGTACATTGTACAAATGAGAAGAAGACATTTATACTAACTATAGCTAAACTATTCTTGGTAAGCTATTAACAGAGAATCAATTGCAATCACTAATTGAATCAATCACAATTCCTAATTTTATGATCCCATAATCAATCAGATCTTCACTCCTAACCTTTCCGTTAATACCCCCTCAAGTTGGAGCGTGTATGTCAAGAACGCCAAACTTGCTAAGGAGGGAACGAAAGGTCAGTTGACCAAGCGGCTTGGTGAACATATCGGCAAGTTGACAAGTTGAGGAAACATGAGCAGTCACAATATCACCTGATTGGATCCGTTCTCGAATAACGTGGCAGTCAATTTCTATGTGCTTCGTTCGCTCATGGTAAACCGGGTTGGCTGCAATGTGAAGTGCTGCTTGGCTATCACAGAACAACTTAGTTGGTTGTGAGTGCTCAATCCGTAAGTCATGCAGCAAGTACTTGAGCCAAGTAAGCTCACATGTAATGGAGGCCATCGCTCGATATTCAGATTCAGCTGAGGACCTTGACACTGTCGTTTGTTTCTGAGTTCTCCATGAGATAAGAGCTCCTCCGAGAAATACACAATAACCAATCACAGATCGTCTCGTGATGGAGCATCGAGCCCAATCTGCTTCATAAAAACCAATCAATAGTAAATTTCCCTTGGCGGGAAAATATAAACCTCGTCCAGGTGCTCCTTTTAGATGCCGCAAAAGGTGATGGACAGCATCTAAATGAGGTTTTCTCGGTTCCAACATAAATTCACTTAGAATGTGAACCGAATACGTGATTTCTGGCCGTGTGATTATGAGGTAAATGAGTCGTCCAACCAGTCTTCTATAGGTGGATGGATTCTTCAATAAGTCTCCTTCTGTGGGCAAAAGTTTAATGTTTTCTTCCATAGGTGTTGGTGATGGTTTGGCCCCAAACAATCCTGCTTCATCCAAGATATCAAGAGCATATTTTTGTTGAGATACCAAAATCCCATAGGTAGAACGAGCAACTTCAACACCCAAGAAGTATCGCAACTGACCAAGGTTTTTGATGCGAAATTTGGTGCGTAGAGAATTTTTAAGGGCTGCAATGGCATTGTTGTCATTGCCGGTAATAATCATGTCGTCTACATAAATGAGCACAACTGTGAAAGAATTGCCAGAAGCCTTAGTAAACAAGGAATCACTACAACAAATTTGACTTTTGGTGACACGAATTGCGACACGCCCAAAAATACGTCGCCGTTGGGTATGTATTGGCGACAAACTTTGATGTCGCCAATAATTTTCACATTCGGCGACAAGGATTGGCGACACAACAAATATGCATTTTGTTTTTCTTTGCCGTTGGATATGTAAGTTGGGGGGTGTGATAGGCGCGTAAATGTTCACATTAACGCCCCTAATTTATCTTTGTTAAGTCTCATTTATATTATTATTTAGAGCTTAATGCTTAATTTGTGTATTGTAGGTATTTGGAGGATTTGGTACGAAAAGTGCAAAATGAAAATATTAAACGGTGTTCAATACTTCCGCAGCTGAAATTTAATTGGTGCCAAGCTAGTCTGGAATTGAAGAGTACAAGATTTGATGAGGCAATTAAGCAAAGAAAAATCTAATGGGCACGAGCACATGTTGTCGACACATGACTTCAGTAATTGGGTTTGCAACTAATTTAATTGGGTTATGACTTAATTGGCTGGGCTTGGACCAAAACGTGGCAGAGAAATTGACTTGGCTGTTTTAACTAGTGGGCCCATGAGGTACACGGCTGTGGTTCAATATTTAAAGGGAAAAAAAGGGTTTCAAGAGGATCACTTTTTGTTTGGACGGTACAACAGAGAACAGAGCAGCGATCGGTATCACTTTCGCCAGACGAACGAAAACAAAGAAAGAGGTTGCGCTGACTTCTTCTTGGGTGGCACGCACAACAGAAAAAGAAGAGAGAACGGGGCTGCGATTTCTGCCTATTTTCAGTACACACTCCGACTTTTATTTTACAGTATTGTTTTCTTCGAAGCTTTGTTTTCCTCTTTTAAGTTTTTAAAGTTTTGTTTAGATCTCCGCACACCGGTAACTCATATTGATTTTTGTTCTTTATTAAAGTTGCTCGTTGGTATTCAATTAATTGTTATCTTTTGTTTATTTTTTTTCCTCACGTAATAGAAGCATGATGCAAGTTAGGGTTTCTTTTGCTTTTTGTTTAATAATGTGTGAGTAGTCATTAGGTAGGGTCGCGGGGTGATTAGCACACCGTGGCCAGTCTGGGTACTGCTCCTTTTATCAAACAATGAAAAAAATGATTTTAGATTGGAAAATACTTCCTGCGGACGAACCCGGGCATCGTCGGAGCCCATGTGAACGGGGGAATGGGGGTCCAAAACTCATTCTTCGCTGCGCATGGGTATACGGCGACCATAGGGTCTCGCATCTTGCGGGGTATCTTTTTCAATCTAAAATTAAACGTTTTTAAGAACTCCAAACAGAGCAGGTTAATCCGGACTGGTTACGAGAGCTACGAACCCTACGACCATACCTCTTTTTTAATTATTTGAAAAGTACAATCAATTTCTAGGTTTTAGCTAATCTCAATCAAAACGACAAGGGGTGGCTACCTAAGAGCCCATTTAAATTATAACAACCCGAGTTTTTAGTCAGCACACATCACCGTCTTTGTGGATTCGACTCCGGACTTACCGGATATTATGCTGCATCGGTATCCGCCCTACGCTTGGGGCAACCCATTAATTTAGGTATAGGAATCGGTGAAGCAATTGGCAACACATTTTGATGTCGCAGAAAGTCTTCACATTCGGCGACGCGAGGTGCGTCGCTGTTGGGTATGTATTGGCGACACACTTTGATGTCGCCAACAGTCTTCACATTTGGCGACGCAAATTGCGTTGCCAAAGGCAAATTTACATTTGCAAGCAATTGGCAACGTGAAACATGTCGCCGTTGGGTACGAAGTTTTTCATCTGTACAAAAATTCATTATTAGAATGATATATTACATTCGATCAAATATGTAACAATAAGAGATTTACTTTATTTTTGGCAGGAGTGATTTGGTCCCTCTTATGTAAAAGATAGACGGTTCCAATTTTAAAAAATAGCTCAAGTGGCCCTCGAGTTGTGCACTATAGGATTTTAATGTCTCTGGAACTATCGAATATGTTATGATCATGTAGTTGTTAAGATCAAATTATCACCGATTTTGGCGAGAATGATATAATTGATAAGACGTTAAATCCTAACGATTTAGATTGACCATTCAAAAAAATGAGCCAGCAACTACATACCATTAGAATCTAAACATTCAATTTACTTGTTTCTAAACCAATGTCTTATGCTATAGTATAATGTACAATAGCCAGATGACAACAACATAATCACGACGATCGATACCGTTCATTTTGTTGTGGTTAGTATTTTAATCATTCTCGTAAATTTTTAGGTCTATCGGATTTTGAAAGCCCCTTCATCGGGATGTAGATTTATTATTAGAATGAAATTTCACGTCCAATCAAGTATGTAATGATTTAATAATCAGCTCTTGATTGATGAAAACCATCTTCTTGAATGGCAGTAGAAAACTTATGAAACCAACTACGAGAGGCTTGTTTAAGTCCGTAGAGTGACTTGTGGTGTCGACATACCATAGATTTCTCCTCCTGTCGACGAAAACTAGCAGGTAGCTGCATATACACCCCCACAAGTAAATCACCATGAAGAAATGCATTTTGAACATCCATTTGGTGAAGAGACCAATTGCGGACAAGGGCCATGGCTAGTAAGCAACGGACAGTAGTCAATTTTGCAATAGGAGCAAATGTCTCTGTATAATCAATCCCTTCGCGTTGAGTGAAACCTTTTGCCACCAACCGGGCTTTGTACCGTTCAACTGTGCCATCCGAGTTGTATTTAATCTTGTAAACCCATTTGCATCCGATAGGACGATGCCCGGTGGGGAGAGACGTTAGTGTCTAGGTCTGATTTTGTTCAAGTGCACTCAGTTCCGCAGCCATGGCCTTTTGCCAATTAGGATCCAAAACAGCCTGTTCATATGTTACGGGCTCCACAAGAGTAGTGATATTACATATGAAACTTCGATAATTAGGTGAAAGTTGTGCATAAGAAAGATACCGAGGTAATGGATGATGCGTACCTAACGGAGAAGATGACTGACTGGGAGCAACCATGGCCATGTTGTAGAGATGGAAGTCGCGTAGCATAGTATTTGGTTGTTTGACACGTTCACCATGACGAAGAGAGGGAATAGGAGAAGGTGGTTGAACTGTGGGATGGTCGAGAGTTGTAGGTTCAGTTGGGTCAGTGGTAGGTTCAGTTCTCGGTTCAGTTGTAGGCTCAGTTGTTGTTGTGTGAGTTGAATGTATCGTAGTGGATGGGCTCAACTGAGTTTGGGACGATTGGAGTGGGGAGAGGCTGTATGTCTAGGTCGTGCGGTAAAGGAAGAACAACCTCATCTTGATGGAGCTCTCGAGGATGAATATGAAAAGAAAAGATTTGCTCATAAAAGACCACATCACGGGTGGAAAAGAATTTATGTGTACTGAGGTCGTAAACCCGATAACCCTTTTGACCAAGAGGGTAACCAACAAAAATGCAACGATGAGCTCGTTGATCGAATTTATGCTTGGGTTTGAGATTAGTGGCATAGCAAGGGCAGCCAAAAGTGCGGAGATGAGTGTATGTGTGTTGCATTTAATTTTATGGAGTTTTTGGTATGGTGATTGATAAGAAAGAAGTGGTGTAGGTAGACGGTTGATCAAATAGCATGCTGTTTGGACACTTTCTCCCCAAAACGTCAATGGTAAGTTTGCTTGAAAACGGAGAGCTCTGCCGACATTTAAAAGATGACGATGTTTCCTCTCAACTACCCCGTTTTGATGGGGGGTGGAGGTACATGAATGATGAAAAACAATTCCCTTAGTGTCGAGAAAATTTTTCATTGATAAAAATTCAGATCCATTATCGGATCGAAGAGTTTTTATATAGCAATTGAATTTTGTTTTCACCCAAGAAATAAAAGATTGCAATCATTCACGTTCATTTTTTAAAAGTAGATAGACAAACAGTTCGATCAATATTGACCATTGAGTAGCTAAAATTGAACATCAACCTTGTTACTAGCTTTTTAAGATTGCACGAACATGGCAAGAACTAAGCTATTCACTCAAATCAATGGTTCTCAAAAAGATAAACAAAGTAAAAAAGAACAATTTTTTTGGCAAAAATAAAAAGAACTTTATTTTTCATAATTCAGATTAGTCATACGTACAAAATATCATAATTGGAGGAGTAAAATAACAACGAAGATATAAAGGCTAGGTAAAGAGCTCACAAGATACAAGAAATGGACATCCTAATACAGTGATCGATCTTGCTGGACACTTCTTGTAATAAATCCCTACACGGCACATCCAAGTATTCAAGAGTGTTTTCAAGTCTCCAATTACAAAATAACATGCAGAATTACAAGTTCTAACATTTTTTACGAGCAAAAGATGAACTCAGCCGGAGCAATTATACTCCAACGATGTGCAAGTGATCTTTATTTCACCAAAAGTACCGGAAGAAACTTCTCTTTCATTGCCTCCCAATCCCTCATCCATGATGAGGAGAGATGAGGCTCTCAACATACATGACCCCAACTGTAAATTTGGATGGAATGCCACAAACCACCATGTCCCTCATCGTTTCTTTTTTTCGATCATACACAACCAGTTTCTCTTCATATATTCTACCTTGTATCACTCCATTGGCTTTCAGCAAATATTTGTTTTCCCCCAACAAACCCAACAATTCCACTGCCATTTTGGGCACATCAATTGCAAGTTTGGTCCAAGACTCTCTTACCTCGTGTTCTTCCCTCATCCAAACTTCAACTTTGCCATTATGCTGCCAAACCAAATAGAGACAATCCCCGAGAACCTCCAACCTATAGTATGCATGCGCGTGATTTGTGGAACCATCCAAACAAGCAGGCGGCGGCACTTCTCTGAAAAACTCATCGGATAAATCGAAAGCAATAATCCTTTTGGAAAAATGTCGTGCATCACAACAAAGGTAATGGAGACATCCATTTAAGAAAACCCCACCAGAGTTTCCTTCAACACACAGATCCTGGAAATCTTCAACTCTCCTCCAAGCATTAGTTTTTAGTGAATAGACAGCCACGATCGCAAAGTCATCAATTACGCCCTCTTCACAAGAGTATGAGAGCATCCAAAGTACCTTGTAATCATCTGTCGATGAGTCGTAACCTACACCATACTTATCCAGCAAAACACATTTATTCCAATAATCCCTTCGGACAAATGGGCATATGGGCAGTTTCTTACCTTCTCTAGTGGATGGATTCAACAAGAATATGGATTTATCACTACGGGAAACTAGAAGCAAACCATCGCAAGAACTCAAAACCTGGACCCACTTCTTGGTGTCGTGTTGTTCCACCGTAGGAAACTCAAGTTTTGTGGAGGTCGGATTTACATCGTTGGGATCCACCGAGTAGAGATTGCCACAGCCCGAAATGATAATAATTTTCTGTTCAGCATATTTAGAGTTTTTGATCTTGGTTCGATTGAGGTGGGTTTTGGCGAATTGGGGGTCGGAGATTTGGGATTTCCACGAGGGAGATGTACACTTGAAGCGGTGAAGAGATTTGACGGGTAGTCGAAAGACTATGTCTTTGATGATGTCTTGGGGAAGGGTTCCGCTGCTGGACATGGCTGCTGCCTTTGGATTGGAGGGTGGTGGTAAGTGGCAGAGCTTGGTGGTGGGAGATGCATTTTATAGGCATTGTGAGTTGTTGATTGGAGATGGTTACGATCAAAACCCAAAATAAAAAAGATTATTTAGAGAGGGTCAACTCAACTACGGTGAGAGTTTAGGTCTATGAGGTGGGGAAATTGTTTCGTGTTCCACAAGCAATCCGGTGATGATGAAAAATTATTTCGTGACCGTGTCTCATGACCACTCAATAATCACATCGGCCTAGTAATGAAAAAGACAGTCGGTATCATTTAGTTTAGGTAATCTTTTAATTCTTACTTTTTCGTAAATTTTTTGAGATTATCATTCGAATTCACTTGAGAGAAATTAGAAAAAATCAACACGCATCCAACAAATTTACAAAAAAAGACAGGTTGGTGTGCCAATTGCACAGGGAGTCTTAAAACACTTTATAAAATGATGGACACATACAGAATTTAGTACACTGGATAATTAGACGTTGTGGAAGGAACGGAAAATGGAAATAAAAGTAATATGGAGAAAAATTTATTGCAATTTGTTTTAATTTTTTCTTCTCATAAAAATTCTAACAAGAGGAGAAGACGTACATTTTAATTTACCATCTTAAAATCAAACAAGTCAAGTAGTATGTCGGTAACAAACCGACTCATTTGGGAGACCAATCACACCGTCTAGACCTCCACTACCATTAGTCCGTCCCTCCTTCCTCTTACGTAATCTGATTCCATATGTATCAAAGTTTTGCAAGTCAAAGATAGGATTAAAAAAAAAAAAACTCAAACGAATTCTTCCCATTATTGTAATTAGCAAAACCAATCAACTAAACAAATTTTTGTTTAAGAGAACCTTTGATTTAAGGGATATATAGTTTCTTGATAACATTATTTATACATACATTCTACCTTCAAGGGATGGTCCTTTTCAGAGTTCATCGTCTTTGTAATACGTATCAAAGATCGTTTGGATCACAGATCTCAAACCTTCAAGGGTGTTTTGGGAACGTACTTTTTGACTTTTTATTTTTAATTTTTTGGCTTTTTGAATTATGGCTAGAATGTATTTTGAGTATGGTAGGAGCGTTTGGGAGATATTCGCAGAATATATTTTGAAACTGTAGTAGTATTTGGTGAATGAATGTTGAAAATAAATTATGGTTTGATTTTTTACCAAGTTTCCCTTTGCCTTTGTTATTTTGTTAAAAATGTGTAAAAAGGTATTTCTCCCTCTTATCAAGATTTTCATGTGGTTTATATTCTTATCGATTACTAGCATATAAATGGAGATTACTAATCACCCCCCGTCAGGCCCCCCTGACACGGCTCCCCCTTCCCCCTTTTACCTCCATCTCTCTCTCATCAGCCACCGCACTCTCTCTTTCTCTTTTTGTTGTAAAATTTTAAATACTAATAAATTTTTTTCACGTATTTGTTTTTAATAAACTTTATATTTTTGAAATCTACTCAACGAAACCTATCAAACGAGCCTTTTGATGGTGTAATATTGTAAAACGGAAAATTATATTTTTGTGGTAGTTTAATATTAACAAAGTAATGAACATAGATCCGCCACGAAGACAGTTTCTTGTTCGATATTAGACTTGTTCGATAGATTTTGTTTTGTAGATTTTAAAAATATAAAATTTATTTTAAAAAATAAGTGATTTCAATCTTTTTAGGCAATTTATAATAAAAATTATGATTATAAAATTAAGTGTTCCAAATTTTAATCCGTTTGAACCGGTGGAAAGATTTTAGTTTCCTTATCATTTTATCCTAAATGGCCATAGTTGAAATTTGACTCTAGGACTCTCGTTGATTAGCTCTAAGAGATATTTGATTCTACGAGGCCAAAAATTCATTATGACCATTGAAGATAAAATGATAAAAAAAAAGAGATCTTTCCACTGATTCAACCGGATCTAAAATCGGAATAATAAAATAATTTTAAATAAATAAAAAAATAAAAAATACAAAGTATAAACATTATTAATTAAATAAAGATAAAAAAACAAAAAATAAGTTCGGGTAATTGGTTCAACATTCCAAATGCATCAGATGCATGCATGCTCGAGCGAATAAGAAGTTGAAAAAATCTGGATATAATGGAAGAATAAAACAATAAAACTTAAGAGATAAAATGAATCCAAAAATAGAATAATCAAATTAGGACATATCATCGAAAGTTTACCGGGAATACAAGAAATGCAAAGAACCAAAACTTGTGGTAGTTTAATATTGACTAAGAGCATCCACAATGTAATAATCAAAATCAAAAGATTGCTAAAATTAGCAACGTGTGCTTAAAAAAGTGCTTAGAGCATCCACAATGGACTAATCAAATTTGGAATCAAAAGTTGCCACATCACCTTTTGATTATCCATTCAAGAGATTGTTAAGATTAGCAATGTAGATATCCACAGTGGCATAATCGAACATTGAATAATCAAAACTTACCACATCATCTTTTCAACTTGTAAAACTTTAAAATTTGTCATCATATAAAATATTTTTCTTAAAATAGTTTCAAACTAATTAGAACATGTTATTAGAAATAGAAAATAATTTTTTGAAAACTTTTATTGTGGAAAACACTTTTCCAAAAAAGTTTTAAAAAAAAGTTTTTGAAAAAAAAAAGACAGTTTTAAAAAAATAGTTTTTAATAATGAAATAGTTTTTGAAAAACGGTCTAACTGTTTTTGTAAAAAAAAAAGGAACTTTCAAAAATATTTTTCCTAGAAACATTGTTAGAGTATCCACAATGGCATAACCAAAAGTGATAGGTTTTTAAAGTTAGAAATGTTGGTGCAAAATGTAACTCATAATGCTATAATCAAATTTAGCAACCTTCTTAAAAATAATCAAAATTTGGACTTTGAATAACCAAAACTACAACATTTTGCCAATAACCAAATTTAATAAATCTCACATTCCCAATCAAATACACATATCGTTACAAAATAAATGTTCTCTCTCTTCCATTTCCCCCCTTCTCTATTTCTTTTTCAACAATGTTTTCAAAAGAGAATATTTTACTATTTTTTTAATATTGTTTTTAAAAAACTGTTTTCCCCCAAGATTTGTTTTTTAACTATTTTTATAAAAAACATTTTATACAAAATAAATTATTCTTTTTTTGAAAAATTGTTTTGTATAAGATAATGTTTTTTCTCAAAATCTTTTCTTATATAAAAACTATTTTTTCAAAAACCGTAGTTACACAAAAGTTGTTTTTCTTAACACTATTTTTTTTTTTTGAAGTTTTGAAAAAAGTTCAAAAATTATTTTCCATTTTAAATAGTTTTTACTAGTCTCAAAATTATTTTAGGAAAAATTATTTCTTATGTTCACAGTTTTTAGTTTTTCTGTAATTTAAAAAAGTGATGTGGCAAGTTTTGGTTATTTAATTTTGATTATGCCATTGTGAACCTCTACATTGTTAACTTTAGCAATATCTTAAATGGATAATCAAAAGCTGATGTGGCAACTTTTGGTTATCCATTTTTGATTATAGCATTGTGGATACCCTTAAGAGCGAGAGAGAGAGAAGGTTTTGGTTATTAGCAAAAAGTTGCTAGTTTTGATTATCCAAGAGCCAAAATTTGATGAGTTGCTAAGAGATTGTTAAGTTTGGTTATGCCACTGTGAGTACGTTTTTTAGAGAACATTATTAACTTTAACAACCTTATACTTTTGGTTATTTCACTGTGGATGCTCTTACATTGTAATAATCAAAGTTAGCAACCTCCTAACCAATAATCAAATTTGGACATTTGAATAATCAAAAGTAACAATGTGGAACTTTATATTGCTAACTTTAGTAATCCTCTAAATGAATAATCAAAAGCTGACGTGGTAAATTTTGATTATTCACTTTTGATTATTACATTGCGGATGCTCTAAGTAATAAATATAGATACGCAGGGACGACAATTTCATATTCATATTCAATATTAGACTTGTTTGATAGGTTTTGTTAGGTAGATTTCAAAAATATAAAGTTTATTTTAAAAAAATACGTTATTTCAACATCTTTAGACAATTTATATATTAAAAAAATAGTTAAAAAATTAAGTGTTTCAAATTTCAATCCGTTTGAATCTTTGGAAAGATTTTATTTTTCTGATCATTTTATCCTAAATGGTCATACTTAAATTTTGTCTTTAGGGCTCTCGTTGATTAACCCTAAAAAATATTTGATTCTATAACTTTCTTAGAGTTAATTAACGAGAGCCCTAAAATCAAAATTTAATTATGACCATTTAAGACAAAATGATTAGAAAATTAAAAACCTTTCCACCGGTTCAAACGGATTGAAATTTAAAATACTTAATTTTCAATCTCTTTAGACAGTTTAAACTACCACAAAAATATAGTTTTTCTGCTTTACATTATTTCACCATCAATATTAGGCTCGTTTGATAGGTTTCGTTGGGTAGAATTCAAAAATATAAAATTTACAAAAGAAAAATTAAGTGAAAAAAAACTTATTACCATTTAAAATTTTATAACAATAAATAAATAAAGAGAGAGAGAGAGAGAGAGAGAGAGAGAGAGTGGGGAGAGAGAGAGAGCGCATGTGGAGCCAGAGGTAAAATGGGAAATTAAAGGGGGCTCGTGTCAGGAGGGCCTGACACGAAGGTGTGATTAACAGCTCTCATCGGCCTGTGTCAGGGGGTTTGACAGGGGGCGATTAGTAATCCACTGAATCGGCAAAGGGATTTGACGGGGAGTTGACAGAGTATGTCAGTGAGTATTTCCAGGGGAAGGGTTCCGACTTTGGACATGGCCGCCGCGTTTGGAACCCAGTTCAAGACGATGGAAATAGAAAGGGTAAATATAGAGATATGGGTGGCCGGAAATTGTTTGGTGTGGTTACGGAGGGCGGCGGTGAGCGGTGCAGATTTGTGCTATTTCCTGTTTGTTTCTGTCCGCTTACTCTGTTTCTTTGCTTAAACTGCTACCCCGTTGACATCAGGATCACAATGCCAACCAACTGAAGTACCGAACCGAAAGTGAAGAAATTGGAGGGAGATATCTTGTTTCATTTTCGTAAATGTAAATGAGAAAATCTTTTTCACGGCTCCACCGTGATTTTGTAAATAGTTGTTTGCGGAGCCCATCACGATCGTCAAAAAGTGTACGTACAATCCAAATTTTAATGAAACTTGTTCGGAAAAAAGTTTAAGTTTCATTTAAATCTAAACTGCCGAAATCGTGTGGCTCCATGAATGGCCTGTTTACATCTGCTCTATGAATAAGTCTATCTCAATATAAATTCGTCCAGAAAATATTTGATGGGTTTATTTTTGAATAATCTCACCTATCTGTTTCATTTTCGTAAATCTAAATTCCTACAGAAATTATTGTACGTGTTTACTTTTGAAACTATTCAAGAAAAAGCCCCAATGTCAAACTTTTTGGGCGGCTTCTTGATGAATTAAAAATATCTGGGGACACATCATAAAAAAATAGGTTTCATGCAAAATAAAGTATATATCTTTTGTAATTCATTGGTTGAACTTAGTTTTCTTTTCAAGCAAAATAAAGGGTTCCTATAAATGAATACAAAGAAGAAGAATTGAAAAAATTCCATGTAGGACAGAATATATTGTTAAGGAGAGAGTTTCTTTTTTAGTTTAGGTAAAATTGTTTATTGTATATTCTAGAAGCATAAATATGCTACGGAGTATCTATTATTGCAGAATGATTTTTCATGAAGAGAGCTGTGGGAGGAACACATGGCCTAAGATTTTCTTCTAATTTGCTCTAAAAAATAGTAACTACAATCTTAGTTAATTTGGCCGAGTAAATTTTAAATATTTAAAAATCAAAGGGAAGATAATTTGGAAAGCTTAGGCTCTGTTTGGTAACACTTTCATTTTTCTATTTTTTGTTTTCTATATGCTAAAACCAGTTTTTACTTTTTCTAAAAAAAAAGTGAAAGCAAAATACATGTTTGTGTCAACTTATTTTTTCAAAAAAAAAGAAGAGCAAATTAGTTGTTCGTAAACGGTGAAACCATATAACAACATCAAAGGACCCAACTCTATCAAACTCAATTGAACACACATTTTTGTTTATCTACGCTCCAACAAACATTGTCTTCGGAATCGCCATCAAATCCATGTATTCACAGCTAAATTTGCCTAATGATATGAAAGATAGTAAAGAAAACATCCAAAGCAAGACAAAAAAAACTCCTTGTCGAAGGAAAGAGAGTCCCAAACACTGAAACAACATAAGTTGAAGATTTGCTGCCTTCTCTCTCACTCTTTTTTCATAGAAAATGCAGCCCGCTGATTTCGGGCTTGACGCAAGTGATCCGCCGGCTTCTCAAGGGTTTTGAAGCTCCATAAGGTCCCATTCGAAACAGGTGTTTGCAATTCTCTTGGTCTGTATTTGGAAGAGAGTGAAGAAGATGGGTTTCTTGCGAGAGAGAGGGAGAGAGTACCTTCAATGGCCTGGGTTTGAGAGAGAGAGAAGAAGAAGAAGAAGAAGAGGAGGAGGAGGAGGAAATAAAAAAAAAGATCTCCGAGGAGTTGTTAAAGGTCCTGGAACAGTAGCGGAGCCTTTTCGGCAGCTTGTTTTTTGCTTCTGAAAATAGTGAAAGTTGAGTTTTGTTACTTTCTCAAATTATGAAAATAGTGAAAGTGATTTTCAGAATTTGGAAGTGGAAGTAGTGCACCAAACAAACTTTCGAAGTTAATTTTTAAAAATTTTGAAAATAAAAACAGAAAACAGAAAATAGAATGGTTACCAAACATGACCTTAATATACAGCTCTACGGACAACAAACATGGGAATATGCCTAAATCCTACCTTCTTCTTACGTAATCTGATTCCATACGTATCAAAGTTCTGCAAGTCATTCTGCAAGTCAAACATAGGATAAAAAGAAAAGCTCAAACAAAATCTTCATTTAAGAATCTTCACTCTCTGATTTCACTATTAATTTTGAAAAGACGAACAAAAATACTGGAATTCAAAATTTATTTCGAAGTGGACCTTCCTTTCGAGGCATTAGAAAGTACAAGACACAGTTTTTCATTTAATTCTTACGTACCGTAGTATCTTATTTGCCAGAAACCGATGGGATATGGTTTGGCTCATTTCTTAAAATTGGAGGATGTGCCCATCGAAAATTCTCCGTGACCTTCTATCATTTCCCAATTTGCATGTGGGATTGTGAATTGAAATAAAATTGTTTAAAAAAATTTTGGGAAAAACAGTTTTAATAAAAAAAAAAAAGTGTAAAAAAAACTGTTTGTGCAAAAAAAATAAAAACTGTTTTTAAAAGTATTTTTGTTATAAACATGTTGAAAATGGAAGAAATAAGGTTTTTGTGTAATGATGGTATACTTGATTGAGGAAATGTGAAGACAATTAAATTTAATTATTGGTAAAAGATTGGTAGTTTTGATTATCCAAGGGTCATGATGAGTTGCTAAGATGTTTCTAAGTTTGGTTATTCCAATGTGAGCTCTTTTTTAACAAATGTTGCTAATTTTATAAACCTTTTTGTTTTGATTATACCACTGCTCTTAACTTAATTACTATTATGAATGATTGAAAATTTATTACTATGAACGATTGAAAAATCATTCATGTTCATTTCATAAGTAGATAGACAAACAGTTCGATCGATCTTGACCATTGAGTAGCTAAAATTGAACATCAGCCTTGTTACCAGCTTTTTAAGATTGCACGAACATGGCAAAGAACTAAGCTATTCACTCAAATAATCAGTGGTTCTCAAAAAGATAAACAAAGTAAAAAAGAACAATTTTTTTTGGCAGAATCACAAAAGAACTTTATTTTTCATAATTCAGATTAGTCATGCATACGTACAAAATATCAGAACTGGAGGAGTAAAAATAACAACGAAGATATAAAGGCTAGGTAAAGAGCTCACAAGATATAGGAAATGGACATCCTAATATGGTGATCCTGCTAGACACTTCTTGTAATACATCCCTACACGGCACATCCAAGTATCTAACAGTGTTTTCAACTCTCCGATTATAAAATAACATGCAGAATTACAAGTTCTAACAATTTCTACGAGCAAAAGATGAACTCAGCCAGTGCAATTATACTCCAACAATGTACAAGTGATCTTTATTTCACAAAAGCACCGGAAGAAACTTCTCTTTCATTGCCTCCCAATCCCTCATCCATAATGAGGAGAGATGAGGCTCTCAACATACACGACCCCAACTGTAAATTTGGATGGAATGCCACAAACCGCCATGTCCCTCATCGTTTCTTTTTTTCGATCGTACACAACTAGTTTCTCTTCATATATTCTACCTTGTATCACTCCACTGGCTTTCAGCAAATATTCGTTTTCCCCCAACAAACCCAACAATTCCACTGCCATTTTGGGCATATTAATTGTAAGTTTGGTCCAAGACTCTCTTACCTCGTGTTCTTCCCTCATCCAAACTTCAACTTTGCCATTACGCTGCCAAACCAAATAGAGACAATCCCCGAGAACCTCCAACGTATAGTACGCATGCGCGTGATTTGTGGAACCATCCAAACAAGCAGGCAGCGGCACTTCTCTAAAAATCTCATCCGATAAATCGAAAGCAATAATCCTTTTGGAACAATGCCGTGCATCACAACAAAGGTAATGGAGACATCCATTTAAGAAAACCCCACCAGAGTTTCCTTCAACACACAGATCCTGGAAATCTTCAACTCTCCTCCAAACATTAGTTTTTAGTGAATAGACAGCCACGATCGCAAAGTCATCAATTACGCCCTCTTCACAAGAGTATGAGAGCATCCAAAGTACCTTGTAATCATCTGTCGATGAGTCGTAACCCACACCATACTTATCCAGCAAAACACATTTATTCCAATAATCCCTTCGGACAAATGGGCATATGGGCAGTTTCTTACCTTCTCTAGTGGATGGATTCAACAAGAATATGGATCTATCACTACGGGAAACTAGAAGCAAACCATCGCAAGAACTCAAAACCTGAACCCACTTCTTGGTGTCGTGTTGTTCCACCGTAGGAAACTCGAGTTTTGTGGAGGTCGGATTAACGTTGTTGGGATCCACCGAGTAGAGCTTGCCACAGTCCGAAATGACAATAATTTTCTGTTCAGCATATTTAGAGTTTTTGATCTTGGTTCGATTGAGGTGGGTTTTGGCGAATTGGGGGTTGGAGATTTGGGATTTCCACGAGGGAGATGTACACTTGAAGCGGTGAAGAGATTTGACGGGTAGTCGAGAGACTATATCTTTGATGATATCTTGGGGAAGGTTTCCGCCGCTGGACATGGCTGCCGCCTTCGGATTGGAGGGTGGTGGTAAGTGCCAGAGTTTGGTGGTGAGAGATGCATTTTATAAACACAATGGCCTAAAAAAAAGGACTGTCGGTATCATTTAGTGAGATCACTAAAGATAGGTACATTACCTTTTCCCATTTAGTTTTCCAGAGACTACCAAGCACAATTGAATGAAATCGACCAGCGAATACGCAATTTTAAATTCGCTCCCACATGTGACAGAGACTCCTTCATCTTGTTGAAGAGAAAAGTGATAATTCTTCTAAAAGCATATGAGTCTCATATGAGGGATTGAAAGTTTTAAAAAACTGTATTACAATCTCACTCCATGTCAATCTTGGACTCAAACAATAAAACCAATCATAAGCACTATCACGCAAGGATGCAGGGAATACATGTAAAAGAGTCACTTCATCGCTACCAAAAGCATTCTCAAGATTATGAAAATGCGAAAAAGGATTTTCTGAGCCCAAACCATAAAATAAAGGAAGTGTCACTGGACAATTAAATTGTCTTGCATAACTTCCATACCAACTAGCAAAATGGGCCATTTTTTTTTCAACAATTAAAAAAAATAAAGAACTAAAAAGAAAACAAATAAAAAATAACTGCCCGATTTCTTAACACACGTTACCGTCCCCGGCAACGGCGCCAAAAATGCTTGACCGATTCCTATACCTAAATTAATGGGTTGCCCCAAGCGTAGGGCGGATACCGATGCAGCATAATATCCGGTAAGTCCGGAGTCGAATCCACAAAGACGGTGATGTGTGCTGACTAAAAACTCGAGTTGTTATAATTTAAATGGGCTCTTAGGTAGCCACCCCTTGTCGTTTTGATTGAGATTAGCTAAAACCTAGAAATTGATTGTACTTTTCAAATAATTAAAAAAGAGGTATGGTCGTAGGGTTCGTAGCTCTCGTAACCAGTCCGGATTAACCTGCTCTGTTTGGAGTTCTTAAAAACGTTTAATTTTAGATTGAAAAAGATAACCCGCAAGATGCGAGACCCTATGGTCGCCGTATACCCATGCGCAGCGAAGAATGAGTTTTGGACCCCCATTCCCCCGTTCACATGGGCTCCGACGATGCCCGGGTTCGTCCGCAGGAAGTATTTTCCAATCTAAAATCATTTTTTTCATTGTTTGATAAAAGGAGCAGTACCCAGACTGGCCACGGTGTGCTAATCACCCCGCGACCCTACCTAATGACTACTCACACATTATTAAACAAAAAGCAAAAGAAACCCTAACTTGCATCATGCTTCTATTACGTGAGGAAAAAAAATAAACAAAAGATAACAATTAATTGAATACCAACGAGCAACTTTAATAAAGAACAGAAATCAATATGAGTTACCGGTGTGCGGAGATCTAAACAAAACTTTAAAAACTTAAAAGAGAAAAACAAAGCTTCGAAGAAAACAATACTGTAAAATAAAAGTCGGAGTGTGTACTGAAAATAGGCAGAAATCGCAGCCCCGTTCTCTCTTCTTTTTCTGTTGTGCGTGCCACCCAAGAAGAAGTCAGCGCAACCTCTTTCTTTGTTTTCGTCCGTCTGGCGAAAGTGATACCGATCGCTGCTCTGTTCTCTGTTGTACCGTCCAAACAAAAAGTGATCCTCTTGAAACCCTTTTTTTTCCTTTAAATATTGAACCACAGCCGTGTACCTCATGGGCCCACTAGTTAAAACAGCCAAGTCAATTTCTCTGCCACGTTTTGGTCCAAGCCCAGCCAATTAAGTCATAACCCAATTAAATTAGTTGCAAACCCAATTACTGAAGTCATGTGTCGACAACATGTGCTCGTGCCCATTAGATTTTTCTTTGCTTAATTGCCTCATCAAATCTTGTACTCTTCAATTCCAGACTAGCTTGGCACCAATTAAATTTCAGCTGCGGAAGTATTGAACACCGTTTAATATTTTCATTTTGCACTTTTCGTACCAAATCCTCCAAATACCTACAATACACAAATTAAGCATTAAGCTCTAAATAATAATATAAATGAGACTTAACAAAGATAAATTAGGGGCGTTAATGTGAACATTTACGCGCCTATCACCAATACATATCCAACGGCGACGCATATTTGTTGTGTCGCCAATCCTTGTCGCCGAATGTGAAAATTATTGGCGACATCAAAGTTTGTCGCCAATACATACCCAACGGCGACGTATTTTTGGGCGTGTCGCAATTCGTGTCACCAAAAGTCAAATTTGTTGTAGTGATTCCTTGTTTACTAAGGCTTCTGGCAATTCTTTCACAGTTGTGCTCATTTATGTAGACGACATGATTATTACCGGCAATGACAACAATGCCATTGCAGCCCTTAAAAATTCTCTACGCACCAAATTTCCCATCAAAAACCTTGGTCAGTTGCGATACTTCTTGGGTGTTGAAGTTGCTCGTTCTACCTATGGGATTTTGGTATCTCAACAAAAATATGCTCTTGATATCTTGGATGAAGCAGGATTGTTTGGGGCCAAACCATCACCAACACCTATGGAAGAAAACATTAAACTTTTGCCCACAGAAGGAGACTTATTGAAGAATCCATCCACCTATAGAAGACTGGTTGGACGACTCATTTACCTCATAATCACACGGCCAGAAATCACGTATTCGGTTCACATTCTAAGTGAATTTATGTTGGAACCGAGAAAACCTCATTTAGATGCTGTCCATCACCTTTTGCGGCATCTAAAAGGAGCACCTGGACGAGGTTTATATTTTCCCGCCAAGGGAAATTTACTATTGATTGGTTTTTATGAAGCAGATTGGGCTCGATGCTCCATCACGAGACGATCTGTGATTGGTTATTGTGTATTTCTCGGAGGAGCTCTTATCTCATGGAGAACTCAGAAACAAACGACAGTGTCAAGGTCCTCAGCTGAATCTGAATATCGAGCGATGGCCTCCATTACATGTGAGCTTACTTGGCTCAAGTACTTGCTGCATGACTTACGGATTGAGCACTCACAACCAACTAAGTTGTTCTGTGATAGCCAAGCAGCACTTCACATTGCAGCCAACCCGGTTTACCATGAGCGAACGAAGCACATAGAAATTGACTGCCACGTTATTCGAGAACGGATCCAATCAGGTGATATTGTGACTGCTCATGTTTCCTCAACTTGTCAACTTGCCGATATGTTCACCAAGCCGCTTGGTCAACCGACCTTTCGTTCCCTCCTTAGCAAGTTTGGCGTTCTTGACATACACGCTCCAACTTGAGGGGGTATTAACGGAAAGGTTAGGAGTGAAGATCTGATTGATTATGGGATCATAAAATTAGGAATTGTGATTGATTCAATTAGTGATTGCAATTGATTCTCTGTTAATAGCTTACCAAGAATAGTTTAGCTATAGTTAGTATAAATGTCTTCTTCTCATTTGTACAATGTACTGATAATAAATAGAAGAAAACTTCCCCAATATTTTGTTTCTTTTCAGGCACATCCTACGGTCTTAAAAATGAGCCAAACCATATCCCATCGATTTCTGGCAAATAATTAAGATACAGCAGTACGTAAGAAATAAATGAAAAACTGTGTCTTGTTGTTTCTTATATATGCCTTAACTGAAAGGAAGGTCCACTTCGGTATAAATTTTGATTTCCGGGATTTTTGTTCGTCTTTTAAGAATTACTAGTGGAAACAGAGAATGAAGATTTGAGATCCAAACGATCTATGATACGTATAACAAAGACGATGAACTCTGAAAAGGTCCATCCCTTGAAGGTACGTAGAATGTATATATATAAATAATGTTATCAAGAAACTATATATCCCGTAAATCACAGATTCTCTTAAACAAAATTTGTTTAGTTGATTGGTTTCGCTAATTACAATAATGGGAAGAATTCGTTTAAGCCTTTTTTTTTTTTTTTATCCTATCTTTGACTTGCAAAACTTTGATACGTATGGAATCAGATTACGTAAATTAAAATGTACGGACTAATGGTAGTGGAGGTCTAGACGGCTGGTGTGATTGGTCTCCCGAATGAGTCGGTTTAATTGTTACCGGCATACTACTTGACTTGTTTGATTTTAAGATGGTAAATTAAAATGTACGTCTTCTCCTCTTGTTAGAATTTTTATGAGAAGAAAAAATTATAACAAATTGCAATAAATTTTTCTCCATATTACTTTTATTTCCATTTTCCGTTCCTTCCACAACGTCTAATTATCCAGTATACTAAATTCTGTATGTGTCCAACATTTTATAAAGTGTTTTAAGACTCCCTGTGCAATTGGCACACCAACCTGTCTTTTTTTGTAAATTTGTTGAATGTGTGTTGATTTTTTCTAATTTCTCTCGGGCGAATTCGAATGATAATCTCAAAAAATTTACGAAAAAGTAAGAAAAGATTACTAAAACTATATGATACCGACTGTCTTTTTCTTTACTAGGTCGATGTGATTATTGAGTGGTCATGAGACATGGTCACGAAATAATTTTTCGTCATCACCGGATTGCTCGTGGAACACGAAACAATTTCCCCACCTCATAGACCTAAACTCTCACCTTAGTTGAGTTGACCCTCTATAAATAATCTTTTTTATTGTGGGTTTTGATCGTAACCATCTCCAATCAACGACTCACAATGCCTATAAAATGCATCTCCCACCACCAAGCTCTGCCACTTACCACCACCCTCCAATCCGAAGGCAGCAGCCATGTCCAGCAGCGGAACCCTTCCCCAAGACATCATCAAAGACATAGTCTTTCGACTACCCGTCAAATCTCTTCACCGCTTCAAGTGTACATCTCCCTCGTGGAAATCCCAAATCTCCGACCCCCAATTCGCCAAAACCCACCTCAATCGAACCAAGATCAAAAACTCTAAATATGCTAAACAAAAAATTATTATCATTTCGCACTGTGGCAATCTCTACTCGGTGGATCCCAATGACATAAATCCGACCTCCACAAAACTTGAGTTTCCCACGATGGAACAACACGACACCAAGAAGTGCGTCCAGGTTTTGAGTTCTTGCGATGGTTTGCTTCTAGTTTCCGGTAGTGATGAATCCATATTCTTGTTGAATCCATCCACCAGAGAATGTAAGAAACTTCCCAGATGTCCGTTTGTCCAAAGGGGTTATCGGAATCGTTTCTGTGTTATGCTGGATAAGTATGGTGTGGGTTACGACTCATCGACAGACGATTACAAGGTACTTTGGATGCTCTCATACTTTTGTGAAGAGGGCATAATTGATGACTTTGCGATCGTGGCTGTCTATTCACTAAAAACTAATGCTTGGAGGAGAGTTGAAGATTTCCAGTATTCGTGTGTTGTGGGAAACTCTGGTGGGGTTTTCTTAAATGGATGTCTCCATTACCTTTGTTGTGATGCACGACATTGTTCCAAAAGGATTGTTGCTTTCGATTTATCGGATGAGGTTTTCAGAGAAGTGCCGCTGCCAGCTTGTTTGGATGATTCCACAAAACACACGCACGCATACTATCGGTTGGAGGTTCTCAGGGAATGTCTCTGTTTGGTTTGGCAGCGTAATGGCAGAGTTGAAGTTTGGATGAGGGAAGAACACGAAGTAAGAGAGTCTTGGACCAAACTTACAATTGATATGCCCGGAATGTCTACAGTGGAATTGTTGTGTTTGTTGGGGGAAAACGAATTTTTGCTGAAAGCCAATGGAGTGATACAAGGTAGAATATATGAAGAGAAACTGGTTGTGTACGATGCAAAAAAAGAAACGATGAGGTACATGGTGATTTGTGGCATTCCATCCAAATTTACATTTGGGGTCACGTATGTTGAGAGCCTCATCTCTCCTCATCATGGATGAGGGATTGGAAGGCAATGAAAGAGAAGCTTCTTTTGGTACTTTTGTGAAATAAAGATCACTTGTACATCGTTGGAGTATAATTGCTCAGGCTGAGTTCATCTTTTGCTCATAGAAATTGTTAGAACTTGTAATTTTACATGTTATTTTATAATCGGAGAGTTGAAAACACTATTGGATACTTGGATGTGTTGTACAGGGATGTACTGTAAGAAGTGTCTAGTAGCAGGATCACCGTATTAGGATGTCCTTTTCCTGTATCTTGTGAGCTCTTTACCTAGCCTTTATATCTTCGTTGTTATTTTACTCCTCCAATTATGATATTTTGTACATATGACTAACCTAAATTATGAAAAATAAAGTTCATTATGTTTCTGCCAAAAAAAAAAATTGTTCTTTTTTACTTTGTTTATCTTTTTTAGAACCACTAATTATTTGAGTGAATAGCTTAGTTCTTGCAATGTTCGTGCAATCTTAAAAGCTGGTAACTAGGCTGATGTTCAGTTTTAGGTACTTAATGGTCAATATCCATCGAACTGTTTGTCTACTTATGAAATGAACGTGAATGATTTTTCAATCGTTAATGGTAGTAATAAATTTTCAATGCTTCATAATACTCCAGTAATTAAGTTAAGAAGACTGATTCAATTCACAACCCCACATGCAAATTGGGAAATGATTGAAGGTCACGGTGAATTTTCGATGGGCACATCCTCCAGTTTTAAGAAATGAGCCAAACCATATCCCATCGGTTTCTGGCAAATAAGAAACTCCTATGGTACGTAAGAATTAAATGAAAAACTGTATCTTGTTTTTTCTTATGCCAGCTTGAAAGGAAGTCCACTTCGGAATAAATTTTGAATTCTTGTATATTTGTTCGTCTTAAAACAGAGAATGAAGATTTGAGAATCCAAACGATCTATCATACGTATTACCTTGACAATGAACTTTTAAAAGTTTCATCCCTTGAAGGTAGAATTTGCGTGTATGTATATATCTACTGGTGCATACCCGTGCCTAAAGGCACGGGTCGAACGATCGACACATGCAAATAAGTACTAAACTCATGTACAATATATCATCCACTACCCAACGAATTCAACTATGCAGAAAATAATAATCCATACACATTCGAGTGACCTTAGTTATGTGTGAACAAACTGCTCGTGCCCAAAAGCACATACCAACATAATTTTATCACCACAAAGAATAAATCAATTACTCGTGCCGACAACACTACCTACAAATTTGGAGTGTATTTACTATTTAAGATAGGAATGTATTACAATTAGATTGTTTCTACATGAATTCATATTGTGCATCCACTCACTTTCTCTTCCATATTGATTGAAGCCAACCACCAAAGCAATACAACACACAACACATGACCATAAGAGGAAATGACCAAAACAAAAACATAAAAGACAGGAAGATCTTGCATTCCTTGATCAGATTGCCATGAAGCTGGTTTTCTTTGATAAGATTCACCGCTTTCAGCCCCCTATTTTTACTTGAGTCGGTTCTTGTCCCCAAATATATCCAAGTCTTGGGCTAACCCCCCGAAGTTCAGCCTCCATGCTCGCGCAGTCTTGCAACCATCATCCCTATGTACTCCACCAAAGCAAGCAATTAATTTCGAAGTAGTCAATTTCATGTTAAACCGCATTATGCAAGAAAATTGTCAGTCACTCAATGGCAAGTATATCGACCAAAGACACCAAGTTTGAGAACATAACAGGCTAATGGCTTAACTGAAAGTTATTCCTAAATGAACCTTAAAGAAGTATTATTCTAACCATTCGGAATAGTATTATTCTAACCGTTCGGCACAGTATTCAAAAAGTCATGAACGGAAATTGCCACAGAAAAAGAACGGTATAGGCTAAAAAAGGGAGAAAAAATTATGTCCGTTAAAAGCATGGTATTGTAAAGAAAAGAACGGTATAGTATAGGAATAATCTACTCCATAATAATATACATCATCCATATTTTTCTAACCGTTCGGCACAGTATTTTTCGATTTACTTAATCAAACTATCACAAACCCAAATGCCCATTTTTGAGAGATCCATTGACCATTTTCAAACAGAGCATCAACTTCGATTATACTTTTATTAACTTTGTAGCCGTCGGATCGAATGAATATTTCCTAATGTATAAATCTACAGTAATTTAAATGTTTTCCAAACTTCCAAATTATATGTTGACCTATTGCTAGCATTAAAAATGATTTCCTTAGATAACTGATATCCACCCATAATTTACATAGTTTATAATTGGCCAAATAATGTACAAAAAATTTAAAAAAATTGTTAAATGGAGACAGTACATAAGTATGAATCTTTTTAAAACTGTTAAATGGAAGGTAAATTAGGAAGATTATGAAATGTAGCAATTATATAGGTAGCAATTATATATTCCTACGTAAATTATGAAAGATTATAAAAGGTAGCCAACCTATAAATATTGTGTTGCTATATTTCCAATTGGTATTACTGTATCTATGCCTTTCCATTTCCATTGGTATCCCTTTTTCTTGCCGTCCATTGCCCCCCACCCCCCCATAATCGGCCAGAAACAAGAACAAGCAAGCCTACACTCACCTCAAACTTTAGTTTCAGAGCAAAGGTAGGGAACGTAATGTGAAGAACGTAGAATTTTAGAGGTAAAGAACATATGATTTTTTGCTACTTCAAAAAAAATTTAGCCATCGATTTTGGTTTATTGTGGAGGAATAACGTGTCCTGAAGAGAGAGAGAGGGGGGGGGGGGGGGGGGGGGGGGGGGGGGGGGGGGGCAAACTCCAGCCACCAGACGGCCGATCCGAGCCGTGGGGGTTCGGTTAAATAGCATCCAACATATGTAGATGGCCGATGTGTTTGGATCTGATTATGGCATTAGGTTTTATAGATTACCATAAATAGTTCTAACGGAGCGTCGGGATTCCTCCCATCAGAAACTGTAGCACCACTCTTTTTTTTTTACCAGCCTGTGGTGGAGGTTTGGTGTAGCCTGCCCTTCCTAGTGATTAGGATAACTCCTAATAAGATTCAAATTTCCGGAATATGAGTCACAAATTACCATGATTGATTAGGATAATTCCTAATAGGATTCAAATTTTGGTAATATTAGATTACAATTATTGATTAAGATATTTCAATTCAAATGAGCTCCTTTTGTGGTCTTGAAGTTTTCAATATTTACCAAAATGCCATGTTGTAGAAAGAAGGATAAAGATGAATTTGGACCGTCGGATTTGTTTGTATAGGTAGATAAATTTTGGACATAAATAAATCTGAACCATTGAGAAAGAATATTCTATAAGATACCTGTCATGTTTTATAATATAGATATATATATATATATAGGGCGGTTCTAGGGACCCTTAAAAAAACTTCTAAAAAAATCCTACAAATCTTAATCTCATAGTTTCCGATCAAATTTTGATAATCCGAGCCACTCAATGTGTTCAAAACGCGATTTTAAAGGTGCGCCCGAGAAATTGGCAAAAAAAAATCGTGAAGGGCTTGATTTGAGCAATTTTTTATTGAACCGTTTAATAAAGTTCAATAAAAAACTATTCGGATGAAGCCCTTTCTGATCATTTTTTTTGGCTGATTTCTCACAATTACCTTTAAAATCACGTTCTGATTAAATTGAGCGGCTCGAACCATCAAAATTCGATCGGGAACTTGGGGGGGAGAGGGGAGTTAGAGGTTTTTTTAAGAGTCCCCGAAGCCGCCCCGATTTTATATATATACACACAGTCCGGATCTCTTAAGGGATCCTGCACGGGCTTACCGTGCGGGACTCCCCTATCCCTATCGAATTGCTACGATCCGAGCCGCTCAAAGTGAACAGAACGTGATTTTAAGTGTACTCGTGAGAAATTAGCAAAAAAAATGATCGGGAATGACTTGATCCGAACAGTTTTTTATTGAACAGTTCAGTAAAAAATTGCTCAGATCAAGCCCTTCCCGAATATTTTTTTTGCTGATTTCTTGCCTGAACTCTTATAATCACATTCTGAACATATTGAGCGGCTCGGATCGTCGCAATTCGATCGGAAAAGGGGAGTCCCGCATGATAAGGCCGTGCGGGATCCCTCATTGGATCCTAAGTGTGTGTGTGTATATATACTAGTGCATGCCCGTGCCTTCAGGCACGGCTCACCAGCTTTGTCTCTCCAGCCTCTTAAAGGCCAACACCCCATTCACAAAATTCCCACTACAAAAAAACAATAGCTCAAGTGTATCCACCAATTAATTTGAATCAGCACAAAACAAACTAACAGTTGTATTGTTCGTGCTTGTGGGGTATCTGACTAACTCGGTATTTTTTAAGTTTCAAACTCCAACTAACCCGATATCTGACTCACTAGTTAGCCAATACAACATATAAAAAAATAGATGGCGCTTCAATTCTCATTTAGTAAAATAAATATGTAATAATGTAATAAACTATAATAAAAATTGAATATAATAGTTTGATAAGAAGTGTTCGGGTTATGGATATTGTAGATTAAAAAATTTAGGGTTCAAAAAGTAGACTTTGTTGAACACAAAGAAAAGAGGGAAACTTACTTCTTCTATGATAGATGGTCACGATCAACAAAGGTGAGAAAAACTGGTGAATCTTGTGAGCCTGAGCTTGAACGATTGAAAAACAGAAAACAAATTAAGTCGAAGTACAGAGGCTGTAATAATAAAATAAATAAATAAAGTCTATGTCAAAAAAGAAGAATGATACCAACATTACAGCAACCTTTGTTGTCGTTGAGAAATCAATGAGAAATAAGAGAGGAGAAGAAAAGGAAAGGAGAGAGGGAGACAAATGAAATGTCAAACATGGAAAGTAAGAGAGAAAAAATTTCCATATTTTTTGACATAAAAAAAGGAAAGAATTAGAAATTAAGGGAGAAAAATAATGGGTTTTCAAATTTCGAACCCAGACAAATGATAACCCTTGGATGGATTGAATTTTAGCCCTCAAACCCTTTATTTAATCAGAGCCCTTCAATGTGCCACAGAGAACAGTTGTGAGAGGGACATTTTGCAAAACCATTGTGTAATGTAATATAGATATAGACTAGTGCATGCCCGTGCCTGAAGGCATGTCTCTTGAAGCACTCGATATTCAATACGAATTCGAGTTCCCTTTGCAAGATGTGAACAAATGATCGTGCATAAAAAGGCACGGACCTACATAGCTTTATCACCGAAAAGAACTAATTTCGCGTTATTTTCATTGACTACATTGATTAATCTAAAATCCAATAGCTCCATCAATAGTTAGTCAAACTTGAAGGAAACAAAATAAACTATAGACAAAACTCATATTTATCCAAAAGTAATGTGATTGTGTGACTAATATATCATAAAATAGCAGGCATTGCAAAACCAAACTTAGTACTAATGTAACCAAAAAAAATCGATCCAATGCAATTCGAACTTCAATTAATCATAAAACCATCATACATCAAAGTTCTCCGTTAGATTCTCACCCCTTCTCCGTTAGATTTTCATTTGTCCTCGATCGAACGCATAAAAATGCACAGGGGATAGAAAATGACAAATAGGAAAAGTAAGAAAGATAAACTAATTTCCATATTTTTTGCCACAGAAAAATGGAAGATTCCATAAACCATTGGATCAAATTGAATGGATTAAATCTCAGCTGTTAAATCGTTTACTCCCCTTTTGAGTGCACTTTGTATTTGGGAGAGAATTAGAGACGTGAAATGGAATTAATGATTCAATCTCAACTCTTAATTGTGCCACGTAAGACAGTGGTGAGAGAGACATTTTGCAAAACCGTTGTATAATATAATATAGATATAAAAAATAATTTTATGAAGAAACTATCCCACAAATCGTGGGTTTCTCTTAAACCAAAATTTTGTTTAGTTGATTGGTTTAGCTAATTACAATAATCATGGGATCTCTTAAATGGAGATTTCATTTGAGCTTTTCCTTTTATCCTATCCTTGACCTGCAGAACTTTGATACGTATGGAATCAGATTACGTAAGAGGAAGAAAGAGGGATTTAGGCATATTCCCATGTTTGTTGTTCATAGAGCTGTATATTAGCTTTCCAAATTAAATTTCCTTTGACTTTTAAATATTTAAAATTTACTCTACAAATTAACTAAGATTGTAGTTAATATAATTTGGGAGGGATTGGGAGGCAATGAAAGAGAAGTTTCTTCACATATTTTTCTTTTAATCTGTAACGAATAAACGGTTTTTTTTTTTTTTTTTGCAAATGTGAGAATTGTATTCAACTGTAAGGCAAAAATCTACACAACAGAGAGAAACCTCATGGAGACAAATGGGCCTCAACAGACCAGACAAACCATTACAGATAGCAATCAGAGCACAGTAAATGTAGCCATATTTCAAAGGCGCCTAGCAAGATCAAATTCGCAGAAAATAAAATTAATACCAAGCATATTAATTACTCGTAGTATTTGTCTTTAGCGTAGACTTCTCTTTACTCCTGTTTTGTTTGGCCAATGTGATTATTAAATGAATTAATGGTCATGATACATGGTCAACGTGAGAGTTTTGAATCTTTGATTACCACGCATTTTACGAGGTCTGTACACTTAATCACGACATTCTGAAATTAAATTATTACTAATATTTAAGTTTCCGGTCGCCACCACTTAATTGCTTGCGGAACATGAAATGAGAGAATAAATTATATATACCGGTCTCGGTATAAACTTTAATTTCTTTCAAATTAATTATATATATATATATATATATATATATATTGTTCCACATCATCAAAACATTAGTTCTAATAAGTAAAACGTGACAACGTGACGCAATATAATTAATTTGAAAAAATCAAGTGCTTACCCGGCGATGTAATCTCATTGAAATAATTTTCCAACAGCACCTCTCACTGCAGCCGGTCGAGTTGACTTGACCCTCTCCAGTCTTTTTTTATTTTAGGTTTTGATCGTAACCATCTCCCATCAACGACTTATTATTATGCTTATAAAAGCATCTCCACCACCAAGCTTTGCCACTTACCCACCACCCTCCTCGTACAACCACCCAAACAGCTCCTCTCCCATCGATTTGAAACCTGATCCGAGGGCGGTGGCCATGTCAAACGGCAGAACCCTTCCCCAGGATCTCATCACAGACAATATACTCTCTCGACTACCCGTCAAATCTCTTTGCCGCTTCAAGTGTGTTTCTCCCTTATGGAAATCCCTCATCTCCGACCCCCGTTTCGCCAAAACCCACCTCAATCGAACCAAGACCAAAAACTCTAATTATCCTGAGCAAAAAATCGTTTTCATTTGCAACCTTGGCAATCTCAACTCGGTGGATTACAACGACGTAAATCCGACCTTCACGAAACTTGAGTTTCCCACCGTGGAACAACACGACGCCAAGAGGTGGTCCAAGGTTTTGGGTTCTTCTGATGGTTTGCTTCTAGTTTACCGTCATGATAAATCCATATTCTTGTTGAATCCATCCACTAGAGAATGCAAGAAACTGCCCATATGTCTATTTGTCCACAAATCGAATACGTATGTGCATACTGTGTACGGTATGGGTTACGACTCATCGACAGATGATTACAAGGTTTTGATGCTCTCATCCTCATATGAAAATCAGGGTGGCACTACGACGGTGGCTGTGTATTCACTAAAAAAAAATGCTTGGAGCAGGAGAAGTGAAGATTTCCAGGATCGGTTTATTGTGAGATACTCTGATGGGGTTTTCTTGAATGGATGCCTCCATTTCCTTAGTTGGAATGGGAATCGGTCCGAAAGGAATATAATAGCTGTCGATTTATCGGGTGAGATTTTCAAGGAAATACCGCTGCCTACTTCGTTAGTTACATGCGAGAGTAGGCATTCTGACTGTTATGATCTGTTGGTTCTTGGAGGTTCTCTATGTTTGGTTGGTTTGAATAGAAATAAGGTTTGCATGATGAAGGAGTACGGGGTAAGAGAGTCTTGGACTGAATTCACGATCTGTTCTGAATTGTTCGTATTGTATTGGGTGAGTATGTTGGCGGAAGACGAATTTTTGTTGTTTCACGCCTATGGAGAGACGAACTTGGTTGTGTACAATCCACAAAAATTCACAAAGCGGGACATAGCGATTTGCGGCCTTCCGACTATTAAGGTTAGACTTGGGGGCACCTACGTCGAGAGCCTTGTCTCTCCTTTTCATGTAGGAGGAATTGGGAGGAAATTATGAACGAGAAGCTTCTTCAGTTTTTTTGTTTTTTTGTTAGTTATTATTAGGATGCATGCCCAGGGTGAGTTAAGCTTTTGTATGAGTGATAGTTAAAAGGATGTCCATGTGTTGTATATTGTGTCTTGTGTGGTCTTTATTGTCATGTTTTACTCTCTAGTTCTATTTATTTTTGCACTAAGGATTCTCTCCTTTCAATACTTTTTTCTAATTATGATCCTTTTACGTTCCAAAATGGGGCACATCAACGTTCTCATTTCATTAACTCGAGCCGCTTATTTAATTTGTAGATCGCGTAAAAATGAAAATCTTCTAACTAGAGGTAGCTACACAATTGATGCATCTACGTTTGTCATAAGAAAGAAAAAACTGTCAAAAACTAGAAAGCGGTTTGTGTCGTGAGCTAAACATTCAAATGTCATTCATGTGAAATGGCAGTAAGGAAGAAAAACATAAAACTCATTATTATAGCGTTAACAAAGCAATAAACGATAAAAGTGAACCAGCAACATTAAACATGTGTGATACTAAAATTGAAATAAATGAAATTAAGACTCCCAGCACTCGCGCCTCACTGCCGGCGCCGCTTCCCATTTTACTCACCACCATTATGCTTTTATTCAAGAAATTAGATTCTCCTTTCAATAGCCCTTATGTTTTGGCTCAATAGAAAATTTAAATCGTTCAGATCAGACATGTTCAGATACTCGAACCCTTTGCCGTCCAAGCACTTAAACATGATATTGGTCATCTCCTTGTGCCGAACTTCCCTATGTTGTTTAGCCACTTGCTCATTTACCCTTGTGAGCTGTTGGCTTATGAAATCTTTTTGATCCATCGTTCTTCTGTTTTGCCCTAATGGGGATATGTTCCTGAGCATCGCGAAGAACACGAGGTAAGAGAGTCTTGGACCAAACTTACAATTGATACGCCCGAAATGTTTGCAGTGGAATTGTTGGGTTTGTTGGGGGAAAACGAATATTTGCTGAAAGCCAATGGAGTGATACAAGGTAGAATATATGAAGAGAAACTGGTTTTGTATGATCCCAAAAAAAAAAAAAAAAAACGATGAGGAACATGGTGGTTTGTGGTATTCCATCCAAATTTACATTTGGGGTCACGTATGTTGAGAGCCTCATCTCTCCTCATCATGGATGAGGGATTGGGAGGCAATGAAAGAGAAGCTTTTTCCGGTACTTTTGTGAAATAAAGATCACTTGTACATCGTTGGAGTATAATTGCTCTGGCTGAGTTCATCTTTTGCTCGTAGAAATTGTCAGAACTTGTAATTCTGCATGTTATTTTATAATCGGAGAGTTGGAAACACTCTTGGATACTTGGATGTGCCGTGTAGGGATGTATTATAAGAAGTGTCCAGCAGGATCACCGTATTAGGATGTCCATTTCCTGTATCTTGTGAGCTCTTTACCTAGCCTTTATATCTTCGTTGTTATTTTACTCCTCCAATTATGATATTTTGTACGTATGACTAATCTGAATTATGAAAAATAAAGTTCTTTTTGTTTTTGCCAAAAAAAAAAAAATGTTCTTTTTTACTTTGTTTATCTTTTTGAGAACCACTCATTGTTTGAGTGAATAGCTTAGTTCTTGCCATTATCATGCAATCTTAAAAAGTTGGTAACCAGGCTGATGTTCTGTTCTAGCTACTTAATGGTCAATATCGATCGAACTGTTTGTCTACTTATAGTAATAAATTTTCAATCGTTCATAATAGTAATAATTAAGTTAAGAAGATTGATTCAATTCACAACCCCACATGCAAATTGGGAAATGATTGAAGGTCATGGTGAATTTTCGATGGGCACATCCTCCAGTTTTAAGAAATGGCCAAACCATATCCCATCAGTTTCCGGCAAATAAGATGGTACTACGGTACTTGAGAATTAAATGAAAACTGTCTTGTTTTTCCTTTTGCCATCTTGAACGGATCGAAGTCCACTTCGGAATAAATTTTGAATTCAAGTATATTTGTTCGTCTTTTCAAAATTAATAGTGAAAACAGAGAACGAAGATTTGAGAATCCAAACGATCTATCATACGTATTACCTCGACAATGAACTTTTAAATAATTTTATGAAGAAACTATCCCACAAATCATGGGTTTCTCTTAAACCAAAATTTGTTTAGTTGATTGGTTTAGCTAATTACAATAATCATGGGATCTCTTAAATGAAGATTTCATTTGAGCTTTTCCTTTTATCCTATCTTTGACTTGCAGAACTTTGATACGTATGGAATCAGATTACGTAAGAGGAAGAAAGAGGGATTTAGGCATATTCCCATGTTTGTTGTTCATAGAGCTGTATATTAAGCTTTCCAAATTATCTTTCCTTCGACTTTTAAATATTTGAAATTTACTCTACCAAATTAACTAAGATTGTAGTTAATATTTTTTAGAGCAAATTAGAAGAAAATCTCTCCTTAACACTATATTCTATCCTACATGGATTTTTTTCAGTTCTTCTTCTTTTTATTCATTTATGGGAACCCTTTATTTTGCTTGAAAAGAAAACTAAGTTCAACCAATGAAACAAAAAGTGTATACTTTATTTTGCATGAAACCTATATTTTTTTTTCCCTGTCCCCGTGCATCGAACGGACAAGACACTAGTAGGAATCTGATAACAAAGTAAACTTCAATGTTAATTTTGGCTTTTTTTAATATTTTTTTTAAAAAAAATTGAGCGAAAGTCATACTAGTTTTTTAACTTTTCAATTCGTCTCAACGAGAGAAATCGAAAAGGAGTAAAATATTTATGATGTGTCCCCAAATATTTTCATAATCATCCAGAAGCCGCCCAAAAAGTTTGACATTGGGGCTTTTTCTTGAATAGTTTCAAAAGTAAACACATCCAATAATTTCTGTAGGAATTTTAGATCTAAGAAAATGAAACAGATAGGTGCGATTATTCAAAAATAAACCCATCAAATATTTTCTGGACGAATTTAGATTGAGATAGACTTATTCACGAAGCAGATGTAAACAAGCTATTTATGGAGCCACACGATTTCGGCGGATCAGATTTAAATGAAACTTAAACTTTTTTTCGAAAAAGTTTCATTAAAATTCGGACAATACATTTTTTGACAGTCGTGATTGGCTCCGCAAACAACTATTCACAACGGAGCCGTGAAAATGATTTTCTCATTTAGATTTACAAAAACAGTAAATCTGTTCACACAGATTTGTCACGCACAGATTGTGCATAGATTGGGATGTAGGGCCCACTACGGGTTCCACACAAATGATTCGAGCCGTTCATTAAATTTAAAACATGTTTTCAAGGGCCTGTGCGAGAAATTAGCTCACTCCGCTACCTATAAGTGCTCAATCCAATCATCTAACTTTTCATTCAAGTTTTTTTAAGATCCTAAAAACTGAACGAATAGTCGGATTATTGGTTCAAGCATTTATAGGCAGCGGATGTTATAAAGTGATCACTCATTCCACTCCCAAGCAATGTGAGACTCTATTTCCTTAACATCCCCCCTCACATGCAGCCGCGTTTGAGGTCTGTCACGTTTGGCCACTTTTGGGTTCTATCATCGTGCAGTCTTTTTGCTGGTCTGTCATCGTGGGGTGTGGATTGTGAATTTTATAAAATGTGGGGTGGAACGGGCCCTGCTCGAATACCATGTGGAAAATTTATAGGCAGCGGATGTTATAGGCAGCGGATGTTATAAAGTGATCACTCATTCCACTCCCAAGCAATGTGAGACTCTATTTTCTTAACATCCTCCCTCACATGCAGCCGCGTTTGAGGTCTGTCACGTTTGGCAACTTTTGGGTTCTATCATCGTGCAGTCTTTTTGCTGGTCTGTCATCGTGGGGTGTGGATTGTGAATTTTATAAAATGTGGGGTGGAACGGGCCCTGCTCGAATACCATGTGGAAACTTTATATTCATCTCAAAACCAATTGGCAATGAGTGGAGATGTCCTAAATGTTATAAAGTGATCACTCATTTCACTCCCAAGTAATGTGGGACTCTATTTCCTTAACAAAGATGAGCTGCTTATGATGGAGGTTTTGGTTGGTGGTCAAGATAAAGATTTTCTGGTCGAGGTGTTTGGGGTTCTTCTGGGTCTTAATTGGTTCGGTCGAGGTGGGTTTTGGCGAAATGTGGGGAAGAGATTTGGGAATTTCAGGAGAGAGAAACAGACTTAAATCGGCAAAGGGATTTGACGGGTAGTTGAGAGAGTATGTCAATGAGGATTTCCAGGGGAAGGGTTCCGATGTTGGACATGGCCGCCGCGTTCAGAACCCAGTTCAAGACAATGGAGAAAGAAAGGGTAAATATAGATATGTAGGGATGTATTACAAGTGTCCAGCAGGATCACGGTATTAGCTAGGATGTCCATGTCCTGTATCTTGTGAGCTCTTTACCTAACCTTTATATCTTCGTTGTTATTTTACTCCTCCAATTATGATATTTTGTACGTATGACTAATCTGAATTATGAAAAATAAAGTTCTTTTTGTTTTTGCCAAAAAAAAAAAAATGTTCTTTTTTACTTTGTTTATCTTTTTGAGAACCACTCATTGTTTGAGTGAATAGCTTAGTTCTTGCCATTATCATGCAATCTTAAAAAGTTGGTAACCAGGCTGATGTTCTGTTCTAGCTACTTAATGGTCAATATCGATCGAACTGTTTGTCTACTTATAGTAATAAATTTTCAATCGTTCATAATAGTAATAATTAAGTTAAGAAGATTGATTCAATTCACAACCCCACATGCAAATTGGGAAATGATTGAAGGTCATGGTGAATTTTCGATGGGCACATCCTCCAGTTTTAAGAAATGGCCAAACCATATCCCATCAGTTTCCGGCAAATAAGATGGTACTACGGTACTTGAGAATTAAATGAAAACTGTCTTGTTTTTCCTTTTGCCATCTTGAACGGATCGAAGTCCACTTCGGAATAAATTTTGAATTCTAATATATTTGTTCGTCTTTTCAGAATTAATAGTGAAAACAGAGAATGAAGATTTGAGAATCCAAACGATCTATCATACGTATTACCTCGACAATGAACTTTTAAATAATTTTATGAAGAAACTATCCCACAAATCGTGGGTTTCTCTTAAACCAAAATTTTGTTTAGTTGATTGGTTTAGCTAATTACAATAATCATGGGATCTCTTAAATGGAGATTTCATTTGAGCTTTTCCTTTTATCCTATCCTTGACCTGCAGAACTTTGATACGTATGGAATCAGATTACGTAAGAGGAAGAAAGAGGGATTTAGGCATATTCCCATGTTTGTTGTTCATAGAGCTGTATATTAGCTTTCCAAATTATCTTTCCTTCGACTTTTAAATATTTGAAATTTACTCTACCAAATTAACTAAGATTGTAGTTAATATTTTTTAGAGCAAATTAGAAGAAAATCTTAGGCCATGTGTTCCTCGCACAGCTCTCTTCATGAAAAATCATTCTGCAATAATAGATAGCATATTTATACTTCTATAATATATAATAAAAATGTTACGACCTAAACTAAAAAAGAAACTCTCTCCTTAACACTATATTCTATCCTACATGGATTTTTTTCGGTTCTTCTTTTTATTCATTTATGGGAACCCTTTATTTTGCTTGAAAAGAAAACTAAGTTCAACCAATGAAACAAAAAGTATATACTTTATTTTGCATGAAACCTTTTTTTTTTCTCTTTTATCTTGTTTCTTTATTGGTTTAGATTTCTCTTATTTTTTTTGTGAGAAAAGGGAGTAAATTGTAAGAGTCATACATGTAAAAATTCTCACTTATATATTTTTTTTCCCTGTCCCCGTGCATTGAATGGACAAGACACTAGTAGGTATCTAATAACAAAGTCAACTTCAACGTTAATTTTGGCTTTTTTTATATTTTTTTTAAAAAAAATTGGGCGAAAGTCATACTAGTTTTTAACTTTTCAATTCGTCTCAACGAGAGAAATCGAAAAGGAGTAAAATATTTATGATGTGTCCCCAAATATTTTCATAATCATCCAAATGCCGCCCAAAAAGTTTGACATTGGTGCTTTTTCTTGAATAGTTTCAAAAGTAAACACATCCAATAATTTCTGTTGGAATTTAGATTTAAGGAAATGAAACAGATAGGTGAGATTATTCAAAAATAAACCCATCAAATATTTTCTGGACAAATTTAGATTGAGATAGACTTATTCACGAAGCAGATGTAAACAAGCTATTTATGGAGCCACACGATTTCAGCGGATCAGATTTAAATGAAACTTAAACTTTTTTTCGAAAAAGTTTCATTAAAATTCGGACAATACATTTTTTGACGGTTGTGATTGGCTCCGCAAACAACTATTCATAGCGGAGCCGTGAAAACTATTTTCTCATTTAGATTTACGAAAACAGTAAATCTATTCACACAGATTTGTCACGCACAGATTGTGCATAAATTGGGATGTAGGGCCCACTACGGGTTCCACACAAATGATTCGAGCCGTTCATTAAATTTAAAACACGTTTTCATGGGCTTGTGCGAGAAATTAGCTCACTCCGCTACCTATAAATGCTCAATCCAATTATCTAACTTTTCATTCAAGTTTTAAGATCCTAAAAACTGAACGAATAGTCGGATTATTGGTTCAAGCAATCATAGGCAGTGGATGTTATAAAGTAATCACTCATTCCACTCCCAAGCAATGTGGGACTCTATTTCTTTAACATCCCCCCTCACATGTAGCCGCGTTTGAGGTCTGTCACGTGTGGCCACTTTTGGGTCCTATCATCGTGCAGTTTTTTTGCTGGTCTGTCACCGTGGGGCGTGGATTGTGAATTTTATAAAATGTGGGGTGGAACAGGCCCCGCTCTAATATCATGTGGAAACTTTATATCCATCTCAAAACCAATTGGCAATGAGTGGAGATGTTCCAAATGTTATAAAGTGATCACCCATTCCACTCCCAAGCAATGTGAGACTCTATTTCCTTAACAAAGATGAGCTTCTTATGATGGAGGTTTTGGTTGGTGGTCAAGATAAAGACTTTCTGGTCGAGGTGTTTGGGGTTCTTCTGGATCTTGGTTCAGTCGGGGTGGGTTTTGGTGAAATGTGGGGAAGAGATTTGGGAATTCCAGGAGAGAGAAACAGACTTAAATCGGCAAAGGGATTTGATGGGTAGTTGAGAGAGTATGTCGATGAGGATTTCCAGGGGAAGGGTTCCGACGTTGGACATGGCCGCCGCGTTCAGAACGCAGTTCAAGACGATGGAGAAAGAAAGGGTAAATTTAGAGATATGGGTGGAAATTGTTTGGTGTGGTTACGGTGGGCGGCGGTGAGCGGTGGAGATTTGTGCTGTTTCCTGTTTGTCTCTGTCCGCTCACTCTGTTTCTTTGCTTAAACTGCTACCCCGTTGACATCAGGATCAAAATGCCAACCGACTGAAGTGCTGAACCGAAAGAGAAGAAATTGGAGGGAGATATCTTGTTTCATTTTCGTAAGAATAGTGCTAATGACACAAATTTTTTACGCACAGATCTAGCACAGATTGGGACCTCTCCACTCATTACCAATTAGTTCTGAGATGGATATAAAGTTTCCACAATCTTTTTCCATGATTTCTACTCCGTAGTTTCGCTGATGCAAATCCAACAGCCACAAAACTCGATTTTCCGATGGTGGAACGACACGCCACCCCGGACAGTTTGGTCGAGGTGTGGAGCTCTTGTGACGGCTTGCTTCTAGTTTCCCGCCTAGACAATTCCCATCATGTTTTGAAAGTTGATAATTACAGCTTCTTCTTGCTAAATCCATTCACCAGAGAATGTAAGAAACTGCCCATGCTCCCTTTTGCCATTGATCCGGCCATGGGGCGTTGCTGTCATTTCACGGCGTCGGTTACGATTCCTCTACCGATGATTACAAGGTTCTGATGATCTTTGGTTGTGATGATGATACACGACTTACCAATATTATCGTGATAGTTATGTTGGTGTCCTGGTTGCCTATTCTTGGAATACTGATTCTAGCAGGAGAATTCAAGATTTCCCTTTTATGCTTGTCTCAAGGAGTGGTGGGGTTTTCTTTAACGGGTGTATCCATTGCCTTTGTTGGGGTAGGACTGGACCGACCAATACCCATGTGATTGTTGCTTTCGATTGGTCGGATGAGATTTTCAGGGAAGTGACACTGCCTCCTTGGTTTGATGGACATGAGATTCCTAATCTTTCCGTGGCAGTTCTTGGGGTTGTCTCTATTTGGTTAATGGCGGGGATCTCACGAGATCTCCCCTGGTAGGGGTTTGGATGATGGAGAAGCATGGGGTAAGATAGAGAGTCTTGGACAAAATTTAGTATTGGTGTGCCTAGGTGGTATGGAGTGGAAGTGCATGTTGTGATCGTTGGCAGAAGATGAATTTTTGGTGAGGACCGATGCAACAGACTAATTGTACATTGTGAAGGGAAATTGGTTGTTTACAATCCAAAGAGAGAAACACCGAGGGACATGATAGTTAATGGCATTCCGACTCACTTTACGTTTGGGGGAGCCTACGTCGAGAGCATTGTCTCTCCTAATCATGAAGGAGGGATTGGAAGGCGATGAGCGACATGCTGATCTGCAGGTATTTTGTGAAACTCTATGCCTCCTTTTGCTGATGACAAATTGTTAGATTCACGTGCTTCTATATTTCAAGGTTTTTTAAGGTTACACATGCATGAATAAATATCCCTCTTTGGTGGCTTGTGATGAATTACTGCTGAATTTATATTAAAGCCATGATTTTACAAGTGCCTAGTGCCCACTTAAAATGGTTGGAGTATATCCTACGGACCATGAGTACTTTTAGATGGGGTTCATATCCGTTTCAAATATGCAATTGTCACAACTTGGATACTTCTTGGATTCTCCTTGGACACTCACGGGCACGTATCTAATACTTGCTAAATGTTCCCATAATTTGAAGGTTAACTTCACTCATTCTGGAAGTGTCGTGTGTATTGCTCTTATTTCTTGTATCCGAACTTGCGTGCTATATATTGAGATCATGGCATTTCTAACTTCGCATTCAAGTATATATGATTCTTAGCAGTCAATACATGAGTAGTTTTCATGCCATATGGGTTCCTGGTATTGTTGCTGATTTTGATTATTCAAGTGCCAAAATTTAATGGGAAATGCTAAGGTGTCCACCCGCCATTTGGGGACACCGTAATTTTTGGCATAACCGACCATTACAAATATAACCAAGACCAGTAATATGTATAACCAAGACCTTTCGAAGGCATAACATCCAAAATCTCCAAATATAATGGAGATTTTGGGGGTTATGCCTTTATAAGGCTTGGTTATACATATTACTGGTTTTGATTATGCTTGTAATGGTCAGTTATATCAAAAATTACGATGTCCCCAACATTACCGGGGACACCATAGCATCATCCAAATTTTATGAGTTACTAAGAGATTGTTAAGTTGGGAATGACTTCGGTGTCTCAGTCATTTTGCGTACACCGTAACTTTTGGTATAACAAAACCATTATGAGCAAAACCAAAACTCATTACAAGTATAACAAAACTATAACAAGGCATAACTTGTTTGTTATACCTTAGTTGTGTTTGGTTATGCCTTGATTGGTTTTTTGGATATTTCTTGGTTGTGCCTTGTTTGAGTTTTGTTATGTTTGTAATGAGTTTTAGTTAATGGTAAAGTTTTGCCAAAAATTACAGTGTTCCCAAAATGACCGGGGACACCATAACATCATCCTAAGTTGTAATGGGTTTTGTTAAGTTTGGTTATGATACTGTGAGCATTTTTTAAAAAAAAAATATTGATAATTTTAGCAACTCTATGATTTTGGTTATTCCAAGCTATAAGTGTATACATATAACTCTCAAGGATACATGACGCAGCGGAAATAACAAAGAGATTAGTTGCGTACTAATCAAACGAATGATAGGCACTTGTAGCGACGAGCAGTTCTTGAATCCTCAAGAGAAAAAGACAAAGTCTGAATATTATTGATAAAAAGTTGTATAAACATTAGGTTACAACCCCTTTTATAGGAAAAAGGCGCAACTCTAGCAAAATCCTAACTCAAAAACAAAAATTCCTAAAATTGGAGAAAATAATAAAATTGGAAAAAAGAAAGAAAAACATGACTTTCCAAAAAAGAATCAACTTCTACGGAATTATACGCTAAAAGTTATTAACGAAACAAATATTTCCTAAAACAGCAAAAACGTCTAATTGGAGGCCTAAACGAAGGAATTAAGCCGAAAAACACCATCAGTCACGAACTTAGGGTGGTGAGTATTGATCGCATCGCGAAAATAAGTCAGCCACCAAGTTTGGGCCCGATCCGAGTTCTTCCAAAAGTTGCCAAATTGAGTAATTTGCAATTAAACTACATTTGGGCTTCTGAGGCTTCGACTGGTCCAATTGATCATGAAATTGGGCCTCCACGTGTTCTACATCAATACAATTTTTTTTTTTCAATTCCCGCATTTCTCCAATCTTATTTTTCTCAAACTTAATTAAACTAAGGGAAATGCTAGAGACACATCAATGTGTTACAACTCAACTACACCTCTCTCACATGCATGTGTGTAAATTCCACAATAAATGCTATGGATATCACATGTATGTGAGAGGGGTGACAAATTGATGTACCCCTAGCATTTCCGTAAAACACTCAAAGTAGCTTAAAATTTTTGGCCCATGGGTTCAGCCGACCCCACCAGTTGTATGGTACCGGTGTCGCCAGCATCCACAATTGTTTATTACAATGAGGATGTTCTAAATATATATTGTCAAAACACATGCTTTGGATAGAGAATGAATTACCCACAAATGTTTTGGTTATATTTTTCGAGAAGAAAATTATTGGAACAATATTTAGTTCCAACTTCATATATAGATGACTTACGTATCTAAGGTATCTTCTAAATAAGCCAATGGCTTTCCCGCAAAAAATGAGCCAAATAAAGCCACATAAAGACGAAAATAAGCCAATAAGCTAATTTTTTCGTCTTTATTCAAAAAAATTGGATTTCGGTCAAAATTTTTTACTTTTTAGATTCCTCTCGTCATGAGGATGCAATAATCCCCAAAAAATTGACAATAAGTCAAGTGATATAAAAAAAATTTGAATAAGGACAAAAAATAAGCCACTTTGGCTTATTTGTCCGAACACCCCCTAAATCTCATTTTGATACGTGGTTGAGGTGTATTGAATTGAAAAACTTTTATTTTTTACCTTTTAGTTATTTTTGGTTTCTTAAGATCACCTAGATATTGTGTTTTGTAATAGGTATCATTTGGCCATCCAAATATTTTATATTCTTTAACATGAAGCTAACGAAAAAACTCTGCTGGTATGGGTATGAATGGGGTGGGTACTAAAAATGTACTGACCCTATGCGCGGGTCCATCTCAGGTCCAATGATTTTTTCGTAAAAAGAACTTGTAAAATTCATAGTTGTGAAAAAAACAGTTCAATCAGATATAAATAAGTGCTTGATTAATTCGCCTAAAATTTTGAACCAAAAATTGGATGGATGGACAGGCACTTTTTGATGTCCTATTGAACTGAGTTTATGTAGCTAAAGCTTGCTAAAAAAAATTATTACGAAATGAAGGTCTTCGATCCATTTGTGGGACCAACAGGGACACCATGCACATTTTCGGCACCCATGGACTGCTACACAAGTTGATTCAATAGTTTATTTAATATCGTAACAAAACTTAAACCATTGTTAATTTGTTACCATGAAATAATGAGGAAACAGAAAGCAGAAGATATCGCTTTGAACGCAACACGAAGGTAGTTCGAAATCTTACGAATCAAGATCAATAAGTCGCCGATGCACAAGAAAGCCGGTTGGGGCTAGCTAAAGCTGATCAACGAAAAACCTGATGAGCCAAAGGTGGTCTGTTCAAGTTTGATTCCAAAATTTAACAAGCCTATTTCAATTAAGTTTGGCTTCTTTATGATACGAATCAATCTTAGACAAGCTTTAATCGAGTCGATTTTTAGTTTCATTTTTGTAAAGAGCAATGTTGCGGCCTTGCTCAATGAGAAGAAAATAAGTCCCACGTGAACATATAATGTGTCATTAACACATTGATTAAAAAATGTGCTCCACTAAATGATACTTTGGGCACATTCTATCAATATATATATATATATATATATATATATATATATATATATATATATATATATATATATATATATATATATATATATCGGTGATACCTCGTCAGTTGACATCTAAAATGTGATTATCAAATTAATGTAGTCACCAAAGTAGTATTTTGTTATTTAAATATCGCAAGTTTAATGATGCCAAGCAATATCTTATTCGAGTTCGATAGCTGCCTAAAAATTTTCATATCGCTCGCTTGGTTTGTTCATAGAAGTAATCGATCTCAAACAAACTTTTCAATGTTTTCATAAGAGAGTACAACCTACAAATTCCAATTTAAACAGTTTTGTTCGTTTATAAGAGATGCCCTTCCACATTGGCTGCTTTTTAGGTTATCTTTGTGTGGCATGTTTACTGACATGTCTGATGATGTCTTCTGTAAGACTGCACGTAAAACAGTGGTGCCATTTTGTTGCATTCAAATGACAGATTGTTCCAAATCGGATCAAGGCATGGACTGCTTCTTCTCAAGGATAATGTTGTACTTGGATCTAAAAGTAAAGAATACACCTGAATTAGATGAAAACTCAAAATTCAAACACAATATATGCCAGTAGTATGAAAGGAAATATAAACTTCATTGAACGCTCTACAATCTCTAATGAGATTAGACCAACGCTCTACAAGCGTAAAGACCGGGTCAATGCACTGCCACATTAAAAATTACTGTAATCATGGAAATTGGTGGAATTGGCTAACATGCCTGGAAGTGGAAAATAATACCAGCACAAGACAAGATTATGGCAAAACCCACAGTCTGTTTGAAGTGCTGCGAAAAATGAAAAGAGCATACTTTTTTGTTACGTGAAGTGCACCGCAATTCTTTACATAAAGACTTGTAACTCAAGTGGAAGTCCAGGAATATCTTGTGCGACACAAGATATTGTTTTTATTTAATCACACTAGTTTAGTGAGTGAACTTGACTTAAGAAGGAATTGGAGCAACTCCAAAGACACTAGGGGGACGGGTCGAACACAATTATCTCCTCTCTTTAATTTCCTGGTGTTCAGTGGGTAGACTTGACTTAAAAAGGTATTGGAGTCCATTGTTAGCTGTTTTTCCTTTTTCTTTAATTTCATATTATTCTACCAACTAGCGCGACACAAGATATTGTTGTTATTTAATCCCACTAGTTTAGTGGGCGGACTTGACTTAAGAAGGAATTGGAGCAACTCCAAAGACACCAGCGGGAAGGGTCGAACACAATTATCTCCTCTCTCTTTAATTTCCTTGTGTTTAGTGGGTAGACTTGACTCAAAAACGTATTGGAGTCCATTGTTAGCTGCTTTTCCTTTTTCTTTAATTTCATGTTATTCTACCAGCTAGCGCGACACAAGATACTGTTTTTATTTAATCCCATTAGTTTAGTGGGCGGATGATAGGTGCTGAAAAGCACCTATGTAATCCGCCTAATATATATTTTATCGGTCCTTTTACATTGTTATTTGGTATATTTTAGTGTTTTGTGATGTTTGTAAGCCTTGGAGATCGATGTGTGTGAAAACGTGCAAATTAAAAGATCTTACAGAAGGTTGCCGTGAGGATTGGCTACCATTTATTCGATGGAGAAAATTAGCAATGAAATTGGGTTTATGAATTGCACTCCTGTCATCCACGTGGAAGTACAAGTGGAATTGTTATTGCTAGAATTGCTATCTATGATACAATACAATTAATTAGGTGGTGGGCCCAAGTTGTATTAGGAATTTTGAGCAAGAGTTGGCCAGAGAAAAGGATTCTTGTTTCCTTATGCAATTATTTGGTACATGTACAAGAAAGGAATGTTATTAAAAAGAGGAAAGGCCACACTATGACGGGAGTTCGGAGAGGACGGAACAGGAGACGACTTCGCGTACGACGGATTCCACGGTAGAAGAAAAAGCTGCGCACGTTCCCATGGCCGGCTAAATCCTTGTCTAGGGGGAAGATGAAGCACCGTTGCAAGTAACTTTGTATATGTATAGGTTTAGGTTTAGGTTTTAATATTCGGATCGATTGTTAAACTCAAAACCCTTTTCATTGCTATTGAATGAGTTGATTTTAATTCTTTCTATCGATTGAGTATTTGTATTCTAGATTTCAAATATCTAGTTTTGCAATGGTTTTCACTGATTGAAGTTGGAGTTCTGAGATAGATTATGCTCGTAAGACGGATCGTGCCATTAGGTGGCGAGATCGTGCTACTGAGAGACGGTCCGTGCTATGGGATAGTCTATGTCTTTTAACAACCCGACTATTTTTTTGATGATTATCGTTAGGGTTTGCAAGCCCTAGCGATAATCCCTTTTGATTCGAATAGATAAACCTAACCTATGCATATTGTTGTTACGCGGTCGGGGTGGATTCAAAACCCTAGATATTTTCCTTCATCATTTCTAAACCTTTTAATTAAATTGCTCTATCTTTAGTTTAATTAGCTCTTCAAAACATATCAATCAATTAATCTTTACTTTTCCGAATTAATCTAGAAGTTGATCGAAATTATAGTTCCTTATCCAATCTGTCCCTGCGGATCGACACTCGGTCTTGACCACTATTCTACGGAGTAGTAGTTAACTCCAAACTTTTATAAATTTATTTTTGACACGTAATGACGCGGTCAACGGACTTGACTTAAGAAGGAATTGGAGCAACTCCAAAGACAACATGGGGAGGGGTCAAACACAGTTATCTCCTCTCTTTTTAATTTCATGGTATTCAGTGGGTAGACTTGACTTAAAAAGGTATTGGAGTCCATTGTTAGCTGCTTTTTGAGCATTTTTTAAACATGAGCAGGCTGCCCTCGTAGGGTATATAACCGCAAGGAAGGCATAATCTTTTTCATCCAAGATTTGTAACTCTTAAGATATATAGCTACTTATAAATGATGGATTCAGCTTTGTATCTTCACATGTTCCTGATCTTCTGTTGTTTTAATATTAATGTTTTGACTAACTCTCACTCTTCCACGCAGCCACTATGCCATGAAGACGAGAGAGCAGCCTTGCTGCAGTTCAAGCATAGCTTTGACATCAAGAAGTTTGCTTCTGGCGACCCTTCTGCTTATCCAAAGATTGAGTCATGGAAGCTTGACAATAATGCTAGCGATTGCTGCTCGTGGGATGGCGTGGAGTGCGACCATGACACAGGTCGTGTGAATGGTCTAGACCTCAGTAGTAGCTTCCTCTATGGTTCTATCAACTCTAGCAACAGACTTTTCAGTCTTGTTCACCTTCAGAGGCTGAACCTTGCTGACAATCACTTCAATTACTCTCAAATTCCGACCCGAATTGGAAATCTTTCGAGACTAAGGAGTCTCCAACTCTACAATTCTTTTTTTTCGGGTCAGATCCCTTCTGAGATCTCCTTGCTTTCCCGATTGACTTTCCTGGATTTGTCGGGATATTTTGACACATATTCTCCTGAACTTCTTTTGAAACTTGGAAAACCTAGTATGAGAGACCTAGTTCAAAACCTAACCCACCTAAAAGTACTTGACCTCAGTGGGGTGAACGTATCTTCTACAGTTCCAGGTGCTTTATCAAATATGACCTCTCTAACAAGTCTTCATCTTCGGAGTTGTTTGTTGTATGGTGAATTCCCAATGGGCATTTTCCATCTACCAAATCTACAGCGTTTAGACCTTAAACTCAATGAAAACCTCATTGGTTACCTTCCTGAATTTCCACACGGTAGTCTGCTTGAGGTATTGATCATTTCCTACACAAGTTTTTCCGGAGTGCTTCCAACTTCCATTGGGAATCCCGATTCCTTAATTGTGTTAGAATTAGATTCCTGCAATTTGTATGGGACTCTTCCACCCTCGCTTGGCAATCTAGCCCAGCTCACATCTCTGGGTGTTACTGGAAATAATTTTTGGGGACAGATTCCATCATCGATTGCAAACTTATCAAAACTCACTGACTTAGGACTCGGCGGTGGTGCTTTTGATGCAGGAACCCTATCTTTCCTATTTGGAAAGCTATCAAAACTCACTGCATTATACTTGATTGGTACAACATTAAATAACGTATTACCACATTCTCTTGCAAATTTGACCCAGCTATCCGTCTTGGTTCTTAGCAACAATGAGTTACTTGGTGAAATCCCATCTTGGTTTCTGAACCTCACCCAAATAACCAATCTAGACTTTTCAGAAAATCAACTATCTGGCATGTTTCCTAGATCAATCTCTCAACTCAAGCATCTTGAAAGTCTTGATCTTTCTTCAAACAACTTGAGTGGTAAAGTTGAGCTAGCCATCTTTCAAAATCTCCAAAACCTTGTTGTATTGCAATTGTCCGGAAACAAATTGACGGTGGTTGCAACAGACAGTACCAATGTTACTCTACCCAAATTCATTAGTATAGGATTGGCGTCATGCAACTTGAAGAAGTTTCCAGATTTCTTGAGGTTCCAAGATGAATTACAATCACTTAATTTGGCTGATAACAGTATTCATGGCAAGATTCCAACTTGGTTGTGGAATACAAGTAAAGAAAGAATGAGTAAAATCGAGCTTTACGGAAACTTTCTTACTGGATTTGAGGAGCATCCATATGCCATTCCATGGATATCACTACAACTCCTAGATTTCAGCTTTAACAGGCTGCGAGGACCACTCCTACTTCCACCACCGTCTGTCCTTGTTTATATGATAGCTGGGAATTTACTAACCGGAGAAATCCCACCATCATTCTGCCAAAATAGGCTTCTTTTTGCGCTTGACTTGTCCGATAATTACTTAAGTGGGGCCATACCTGAATGCTTGACCAGTTCTAGCATTGATTCTCTGTCGCTACTCAATTTGGGTGGCAATAATTTTCATGGTACTATTCCTCCTATGTTCATGAGGGTGATCAAGATGATTGACTTGAGTCAAAATCAATTGCATGGGGGGGTACCACGATTATTGGCTAATTGTACAATGCTTGAAATTCTTGTTCTAGGAGATAATCAGATCAAGGACACTTTTCCCTTTTGGTTGGCAACTCTCACTGAGTTACAAGTTCTTATACTCCGATCTAACAGATTCCATGGTGTCATTGAGAATCCTAAAACCAATTTGAAGTTTCCAAAGCTGCGAATCATTGACCTCTCTCACAATGGTTTCTCTGGTACATTGCCATCAAAATACTTTCAGAACTGGAATGCAATGAAAGTGGTCACGAAAGGGCATTCAACATATATGATTGTGTTGAAACCCAAAATTACAAGTTTTGGAAACATTGGTTACAATTGGTATTTTATTTATTCAATAACAGTATCTAGCAAAGGAAATATTCTGTTGTATCCGGGAATCCAAAGTGAATTTGTAGTTATGGATCTTTCAAGCAACAAATTCAACAGCGAAATTCCAGAATCCCTTGGAAATCTCAATGGACTTCAAGTGCTAAACATTTCCAAAAACAACCTGATTGGCGCCTTCCCGTCATCCTTGGCAAATCTGACAAACCTGGAATCGTTGGACCTATCTCGGAACCTGCTCTCAGGAGAGATCCCTCAGCAGCTAACGAAACTCACTTTCCTCTCAGTCCTAAACGTTTCTCACAACCGTCTCACTGGCCCATACCTCGGGGTAAACAATTCGATACATTTGATAATAGTTCATATGATGGGAATATGGGATTGTGTGGCGTCCCTCTAACGAGGTCATGCAAGAATTCAAAAATGTCACCCCCACCACCACCGGCACACAACTCGCAAGGCGATGAGGGTTTAGAGTTTTCGAGTGGTATCTACTGGATGGTCATAATCATGGGATATGGGAGTGGGCTGATAGTTGGGTTGGTTATTGGGCAGATGCTGACCGCAAGGTATCATGAACGGTTTGTTGCGATATTTGAAAGGGCAAAGAAAACTCAAAGGAGGCCGAAAAGGAAGGGGCGAAGAAACTAAATCTATTAGCAGTGCTTGTACCATACTGTGTGTCCATGTGTGTGCTCTTAGCTTTGAAGAAGTAATTTTCATGTCGTTTGTCAATTTTAAGTTTTCTTTCGAGTGATTCCTACTACATCTACTGTTTGTTGTTTGGTCTGCACGTGTATTCCTCTTGCCAAGTAATTTTGATGAAGTATACAAACACAATCAACAGATGAAAGCGCTTTCTAACGATAGTGATACTAGAGAAATGATGCTGCTACCTTTCTGTTATAGTCCAACGATTCTTTTGTTAAAAAGTGTTTTTTTTTTCGTAAAAAAAAATTCAACTTAATCGGATATAAATAAGTGCTTGATTAATTCGTTCACAATTTTGGACTACGAATTTTGAATTGAATATTAAATATATTGATCAAGCACTTTTCGATATTCGATTAAGCGGATTTTATGTATAGCATATTAGAAAATTGTTCTCTACATAGTAAATGTCTTCCATTACGTTTGTTCTCTACATAGTAAATCACACCATCAATTTTGAGTCTAACTTTTGAAGATAAGTTTTTTTTTTTGCTTTATCTTGGGTATTTTAAAAAATATTTGGGTAAAAGTCATAATTTTTTATTTTTTTAATTCGTCAATGATCCAGAAAAATTAGGCGCAAAACTAACAAATACGAATTTTTTAAAATAAAGACAAAATAAGAAAAAAAACCCAAAAAACCATTAGTGAAACTTAACCATAATGTCTATCGTCTAGAAAAACGAAAAAAAATGAAGGACTAAAAGAAATTGATTTTCACACTCTCCTTTAGTCCAAGTCCACTCCTTTTTCTTCATTCATGTAGAATTAGAAACAACATCAGGAATCAAAGTTGGAACAATCGAGGAGGAACTGGTGTTCTGGTAGTGTAAAACTAATTAACTTCGTACATTTTTCTATTCACACATGAAAAGGATAATCATATAATTTTACATCACTACAAAATTAAAAAAATTATTTGCATAAAAGAGGGATGTGAGAATCAATCCCCGACCATTGTTGGTTAGTAGTGGTGGCAATTTTCGGCACGACACAAGAACATAACACAAAACACGAATATGATACAATACGATAACACAAAAAGCTAAATAGGCCGGGTTAGGGTTAGAGAGTTCTGATACGAACACAAGATGACACGACACGAAAATTTATGAAATGACACAATAACAAAACACAAATCCGACACGAAATTAGCGGGATAGGATCGGCTATTCCTAACACGAAAATGACACGACACACTAAAACGAAAAGTTAAGCAGGTCGGATTAAGACGGAGAGAATTCTAACATAAACACGGCACGACACGACACAATGTCAACCCCTAGCCTATTGGTTAGGCAACAACACGTCAGAAAAAAAAATGCCCAACCCTGGAGAAAAGCATAGGACGTCGTTGAGAAATTATAACTGCGTTGCTTGATTTGGGGCGTTCTCCATTCTTGGGAAAGTGGTTAACTGGTGAAGAATGCATCCTCGTCTCTGGCACAAAGTTGCAGCTATTTCTGGTTTGCTCTCTCTCTCTCTCTCTCTCTCTCTCTAGATGCGCACACATAGAGACACAACTAGATGTACCCACATGTAAATTTTAGGAGCTTTCTACTTGCAACCACAAATTTCTTAAGCTTAGCTCGTCCTAAAATTAATGGTTTTCGTACAAAATACCCTTTTAAAAAATGGACAAAAATACCCCCAATGAAACGAAGTCGTTTTAGGTAATCTTCCTCTCCACTCTTCTTCCCCAACCCACCTCCTACCTACCGGTCTTTTTTTTTTTATCTGCACCTGTACCACCACCTCACCCGTCCCCTCCTCCTACTCCCCACCACCACTGCCGCCGCCATTACATCCGGTTAATTATGTCTATCGCAGTAAATCCTTCTCACAGTCTATAGCCTTTGGCCTTGCTTTTCATAGCCTTATTTCCCAGGAAAGATCAGAAGGCGAGACAGCAGTGTTCATTCAGGCAGGGGTTTTTACGAAAGACCCGATTGCTGACTCTTTTAGTGTTCACCACGGGGATTTCACAGATTGCTGACTCTTTTAGCGTTCACCACGGGGATTTCACATAAGGGGAAGAGGAGATGAAGATTGGGGTTCACCAGGCAAGAACGAGAGGGGTAGAAACTGAAAGATTAGAAAGGGATTTGACTGTTTCTTCACCGACGAACCCAGTCCCATTGCCAATTAGCAAAATGAGCGATGCTAATCTCACATTTCATCAATGCGTTCTACAGAGCATGACACATTCGGAATATTTGGATTTTTTGCATTTTTAACGGTCAGAATCTGCATTTTTAAAAAAAAAATACATGACGCATCTTCAAGATGCGTTATAAGGTGTTCAGATTATAGAATCTGAAATTTGTAGACATTTTCAAGTTTTAAAATCTGAAATTGTCGAAATTTTTCAGAAATTCGTATCCAAATATGTCGTGGAGAAATTTTTCAGAAATGCAAATTTCAGATTTCAACCAGTAAACATTGACCTAACAAATCCTCCCAAAAACCCTCAGTTCAAATCTCCATAACTTGCCCAAAACTTCAAGATCTGTTCGTTTTCAACCCTAGATTTCGCCAACCCAGCTCGTCAAATCACTCTATCTCCGTACGTTTTTCCCACTGTTTTCCAGTTTTTACCGCTTGTTTTCTAGTTTTCAACGGTTAAGTAACGAGGGAAAAAGTTTCAACTTGCATCAAAAATTTTGGTGGTGGTTATGGAGTTTAGTGGTGGTGCAAAGGAGAAGAGAAGAGAGAAACGGGAGAGATAGAAGGGGGAATGAGAGGGTGTTTTTGGAGGTTTTGGGATATTTGTTAGGTTGCATATAGGAAATTGTTATAAGATTTGTGGGATAGGTTTAGAATAGGCTATGTATAAGAAATTTGTGATTGCAAATAGCTCGGCCCAAATTTTATGTATCTGTTTGGTTTAGTTGACAAAACCCTCTTTCTGTTTCAAAGAACTTGGAAACAGGAGTAGCTGCTCTTGGGTTGGGGACTTATGGTGCTCATGGCTTCAAACCCAAAAGCCCCACTTACAAAGAGGTTTTGCATTCTTGCCTTTATTTTCTTTTTTACTTGGGAGTTGGGATTCCTTTGTCTACATGTTTGGTTTACAACCTTTTTGTTGCTAATTCAATTTGAAAGCTTTGGCACACGGCATCTCTCTACCACTTGGTTCACACAGCTGCTTTGGTTGCTGCTCCTGTCACCAAACACCCCAATATTGTGAGGCCCCCATTCTTCATTATTTTTCCCGTATATGCGTGCAAGCATACAGATGATGATTGATAGATGAATGTAATTTCTTATCGTATTTGGTTGCAGTTAGGAGGCCTTTTGACTACTGGAATTCTGGCATTCTCGGGGGCGTAAGTGCTGCTATCTTTTTCTTGTTGTTCATAATGATATAATGGTTTTCTTGCAATCGTCTAGTTCTCTAAATTGCAATTAATTGTTCATTTGAAGTTCGTATAGAAGGAGTATACTTCATGCTAATTGTTAGTCCCTTTGGATACTTTTTGCTGTCCCCGAAAAATATGGTCCCTTTTGGTAAGTCATTGGGCCAAAAATAATGACACGGTCTTTCATATTGCAAGTCCTGGTACTATGTTATCCATGCTTGACTAAGAGAAAAGGCAGGCCCTTTAGTTGCCTCTGCCGTTAAGTGGGAGGAGTGATCGTAGCTAATGAGATCGACTATTTCACGACACTTTGAAGAATCATGACAGATTGATTCTGGAGGGGAAAGGCCCGAGTAGGCATGATTAATCTCGAGGAGGAGGTAATGATGACTACATCCTGGTGCTTTCACCTTGTAGTCTGTCTTCCTGGTACTTCCCAATTTCCAGTGTTCAAAATTTAACCGCAGTCCAATATTAAGACATTCTCTATTCTAATACGACATTTTGCTTTCAGAGTTATATAAATTTTTTTTTAAAAGGCAACATAAGTTTTATTAAGAAACTTGACAATGGATACATCAAAGTTCTATAACCTTTGTCAGAGCATCTCCCAAGGTTTGTGCCAAAATGACAAAAGCCAAAGCAAATTTTGGCATGCTACAATAGCAAAACGCCATAAGTTGGTAGTGTTGCTCCAATGATACAAAACCTCGTTAGAAGTCCGATCCACAAAGGTTCTCGTTGTGTGCGTGTAGGCTCAATCCGTTGTGGAGTATCCACCTAGTCCACACCACATTGCTTGGGCCTAATATACATTGAATGACTCAAGTCCATTTAAAAGGCTAAGTCTTGTAACTAGTAAGCCACCCAATTGCATATTAAAATCAAACCATTTTTCCTTTTTATCAGCTGTGGGTCTCAAATCCTTCCCACATGTTTTTATCTTCTATCTTACTTGCAGTCGGCTGAGCCAATTGATCAAACCACGGGGGAAGGTGGCTAGGTCGAACAAGCTCTTTGGTGCGGACTAGGAGGCCTAGTGACCTAACCAACTGGGCCGGACCGACATGTGGACCGAACATGACGGTTTAGCCTAGCAGCTTCCAGCTCCGATACGGTTTGCTGTACCGGACGTCACACCATATCGGATAAGGTTGTTGCGCGGACATTGTGACATCGGATAAGGTTGTTGTGCGGACATGGATCGTCAATGTCAGTTCACTTACGTGGAACTAACCGCCTAGCTCAATACGTCAACCGAGGCGATTACCGAACGTGCGGGGCACTTGCTAGCTTGGAGAGCAAATCTTGGAGGTCTATAAAAGGTACAGGGATAAACCATGTAAGGTACACTTTAGACATCTCACAAACCCTAAGCTCTGTACTTCCTCCTCCAGATGCCTTTCCGGTCACCTCCTATCAGTTGGGCACCATGTGCAGGACTAGGACATCGGAGCTAGACTAGCCAGGAGATCACTCAAGAGGTTCAGCCAGGAGGAGACCAGATCTAAATGAGAACCCCACATTCCTATGCCTTCATGCAATAACCTTGTAAACAGCCTATACAGTTGCCCAAGTATCTGGTCTCCGACACGAATACTTTGTGTATTTTCAAGAGTCCATGAAAGGTAATATGCAAGGCAGAGAACGGATATATAGCATGCACTTGTAAGGTCTTGTGAATTTTGAGTAAATGTTTTTTTAGCTTTAGGTGTGGCAGAGCGAAAATGTTCTCTATTGCCACTCGGGTGAAATGATGTTTCTTGCAATTACAATTTCCCTATTGAAGACGCCATTGCCATTCTCTGAATATCGTTTTGTTAGCTTAGTAGAAAATTTGCATCCACTGGTATGCGAATATTGAGTATATGTGATTAGACAACAAAGTTAACAGCATATTTTGACATTCCACAGGTGTTACGCTGTGGCATTGCTCGAGGACAGAAAGTACTCCACCTTAGCTCCATTTGGCGGTTTTGCATTTGTTGCTGCTTGGGCAAGCTTGCTTTTCTGAGATTTCAATTTGGAGAGTTGGATGAGTTCCATTTGAAAACTCATTTAAGCGTGAAGAGAGCATTGTTGTGACCCTGAGAAATGGAACTCATGCAGTCGTGTATAAACTTGGCTTGCCCTTGTAATTCCTTCCTCTATAACTGTTGCAATTTCTTGTTCAATGTTTTCTGATGTAAATCGCAATAAATTTGTAGCAAGTTTGTTACCCCTTGAAATTTATATTCTATTGACTATAGTTCCAATTCTATGAAAACTACTATCAATATCAATGGCAATGGGACCAACAACCCATTCTACCCAACTTGTTAAAGTTTTTTTCACTCTAACCCAGAGCTTCTCTCTTTAAGGGAAAAACCCTTGCCGTTTTTTTCTCTTCCTTCCCCTCCCTCCCCTAGGGTTTTCACCACCCTTATGCGGTAACGGGAGGGGAGACTTTACCCATCATGGGTGTTTCCTGTCCCCGTAAGTAATGGTCTCTTTTCTCGATTTCAATAATCTCTCATGTCCAATGCGAGTCTTTCCTCTCTCGATCTCAGATTTCAGAGTTTAATTGAATTTTTTCTTCCTTTTCATTTCTCTTGGCCTCTCCTTAATAATCAAGATGTCGCTTTGGGTTCGATGGTGGTCTGACAAAAAATCAGACTGGTTGGATCGGCTTAGTTCCCAATCAATTACTAATATTTTGGATTGCAAAAGATCTTGCCCTATGGCAGTGGAAGTTGTCATCGAAGATATTCGCTGAGGAGTTGATCAGTTAGGATTTGTGATTTTCTTTTTGTTCATAGATCAGCCAATGTAGGTGCTCACACTTTGGCACCTTCGTGTGTGCGAGGTTTTGGTATTCGTATATTGAAGTAATTGGATCATTTAGGAAACGATAATCATCCTTTTCAATGCACTGTTATGTTTTTTTATTAATGAATGTTTCCTACCAGGTTGATAAAAAAAAGAAAAAAACAACCCATTCTATTATAATTCTTTAGGCTACGGTTCCAGAATGAATTTTTTGTGAGAATCAAGTCAAGATGTAATGAACAACACGGCCCAGAAAATTTCACACTCTACGTGAATTGACTTTAACCCTTCTCCAATGAACGACAACGAAGAAAAAAAAAAATGCATACTTACAAGCGTAAAGACCGGGTCATTGCATATTTAGAGCGTTCAATGAAGGTTATACCACTACAATCTATTTGGTCATGATGAGATTAGACCAACCCTCTACAAGCGTAAAGACCGGGTCAATGCATATTTAGAGTGTTCAATGAAGTTTATACCACTACAATCTATTTGGTCATGATGAGATTAGACCAACCCTCTACAAGTGTAAAGACCAGGTCAATGCATATTTAGAGCATTTAATGAAGTTCATACCATTACAATCTATTTGGTCATGATGAGATTAGACCAACGCTCTACTGCTAACGTGACATAACCTAAAATTAAAGGTATTGGAGCAACTTCAAAGTCGACACCAGGGGAGGGGTCCAACCCAATCTCCTCTAGCACTTCAATTTCCTGGTGCTCTCACACAAAAGTTCATCCAACAAGTTTAGTGGGTGCACTTGACTTCAAAAGCTAATGGAGTAACTCCAAAGACTTCAGGGGAGTAACTCCAAAGACTTCAAGGTATTAGAGATATGCCTTTTGAGCACTAGGAGTGTATAAAAGCACATTAAGGGCATTAGCTTTCTCATCCAAGATTGGTATCTTTTAGGATAGCTACTTATACACATGATGGATTCATCTTTGTTTCTTCACATGTTCCTGATCTTGTGTTGTTTTAATCTTAATGTTTTGACTAACTCTTACTCTTCTACGCAGCCATTATGCCATGAAGATGAGAGATCAGCCTTGCTGCAGTTCAAGCATAGCTTTGACATCAAGAAATTTGCTTCTGGCGACCCTTCTGCTTATCCAAAGGTTGAGTCATGGAAGCTTGATGGAAATGCTAGCGATTGCTGCTCGTGGGATGGCGTGGAGTGTGACCATGACACCAGCCGTGTGATTGGTCTAGACCTCAGTAGTAGCTTCCTTTATGGTTCTATCAACTCCAACAGCAGACTCTTCAGCCTTGTTCACCTTCGGAGGCTGAATCTTGCTGATAATCACTTCAATTATTCTCAAATTCCGACCCGAATTGGAAATCTTTCGAGACTAAGGAGTCTCCAACTCTCCAATTCTTTTTTTTCCGGTCAGATCCCTTCTGAGATCTCCTTGCTTTCCCGATTGACTTTCCTGGATTTGTCTGGATTTTTTGACCCATATTCTTCTGAACTTCTTTTGAAACTTGGAAAACCTAGTATGAGAGACCTAGTTCAAAACCTAACCCACCTGAAAGTACTTGACCTCAGTGGGGTGAACGCATCTTCTACAGTTCCAAGTGAGTTATCAAATATGACCTCTCTAACAAGTCTTCGTCTTCGGAGTTGTTTGTTGTATGGTGAATTCCCAATGGGCATTTTTCATCTACCAAACCTACAGCGTTTAGACCTTGAACTCAATGAAAACCTCATTGGTTACCTTCCTGAATTTCCACACGGTAGTCCGCTTGTGGTATTGATCATTTCGTACACAAGTTTTTCCGGAGTGCTTCCAACTTCCATTGGGAATCTTGATTCCTTAATTGTGTTAGAATTAGATTTCTGCAATTTGTATGGGATTCTTCCACCCTCGCTTGGAAATCTAGCCCAGCTCACGTCTCTGGGTGTTTCTGGAAATAATTTTTGGGGACAGATTCCTTCATCAATCGCAAACTTATCAAAACTCACTGAATTAGGACTCGGCGGTGGTGCTTTTGATGCAGGAACGCTATCTTTCCTATTTGGAAAGCTATCAAAACTCACTGCATTATACTTCATTGGTACAACATTAAATAACGTATTACCACAGTCTCTTGCAAACTTGACCCAGCTATCCGTCTTGGTTCTTAAAAACAATGAGTTACTTGGTGAAATCCCATCTTGGCTTCTGAACCTCACCCAATTAACCAATCTAGACTTTTCAGAAAATCAACTATCCGGCATGTTTCCTAGATCAATCTCTCAACTCAAGCATCTTGAAAGTCTTGATCTTTCTTCAAACCACTTGAGTGGTAAAGTCGAGCTAGACATCTTTCAAAACCTTGCTGAATTGCGATTGTCCGGAAATAAATTGACGGTGCCAGCAACAAACAGTACAAATGCTACTCTACCAAAATTCATCCGTTTGGGATTGGCATCATGCAACTTGAAGGAGTTCCCGGATTTCCTTAGGTTCCAGGACAAATTAGAAGGGCTAAATTTGGCTGATAACGGTCTTCATGGCAAAATACCAACTTGGTTGTGGAACACAAGTAAAGAAACATTGACACATGTCATCCTTCATGGAAACTTTCTTACAGGATTTGAGGAGCATCCATATGCCATTCCATGGACATCACTAGAATCCCTAGATATCAGCTTTAACAGGCTGCAAGGACCACTCCCTCTTCCACCACCGTCTATCCTTACTTATAGTGTCGCTGGTAATTTATTAACCGGAGAAGTCCCAACATCGTTCTGCCAAAATCGAGCTCTTGTTGCACTTGACTTGTCAGATAATTACTTAAGTGGGGCCATTCCTCAATGCTTGGCTAGTTCTAGCAGCGATTCTCTGTTGTTGCTCAATCTGAGTAGCAACAATTTTCATGGTACTGTTCCCCATATGTTTATAAGGATGATCAGGATGATGGACTTGAGTCAAAATCAATTGCATGGGGTGGTACCACGTTCATTGGCTAATTGTACAATGCTTGAAGTTCTTGTTCTAGGAGATAATCAGATCAATGACACTTTTCCCTTTTGGTTGGGAACTCTCCCTGATTTACAAGTTCTTATTCTCCGATCTAACAGATTCCATGGTGCCATTGAGAATCCTAAGACTAATTTGAAGTTTCCAAAGCTGCGGATCATTGACCTCTCACACAATGATTTCTCTGGTACATTGCCATCAGAGTACTTCCAGAATTGGAATGCAATGAAAGTGGTCACGAAAGAGAATCCAGCATATATGAATGTGTATATACCACTATTTGTAATCGTCAAAACCGTTATTTACGGATGGCATTTTACCTATTCAGTAACAATATCTGTTAAAAGGACGAACAGGTTTTATGAGAAGATCCAAAGTGTGTTTGTAGCGGTTGATCTTTCAAACAACAAATTCAGCGGAGAAATTCCAAAATCCCTTGGAAGTCTCAGTGGACTACAAGCGCTCAACATTTCCAATAACAACCTCACTGGCACCATCCCGTCTTTCTTGGCAAATCTAATGGACCTGGAATCGTTGGACCTATCTCAAAACCTGCTCTCAGGAGAGATCCCTCAGCAGCTAACCAAACTCACTTTCCTCTCAGTCCTAGATGTTTCTCATAACCGTCTCACAGGCCCCATACCTCGAGGTAAACAATTCGATACATTTGATAATAGTTCATATGGTGGGAATATGGGATTGTGTGGTGTCCCCCTAACGATGTTATGCAGGAATTTAGAAACGCCACCCCCACCACCACTGGGACACAGCTCGCAAGGCGCTGGTTCAGAGTTTTCGAGGGGTATCTACTGGATGGTCATAATAATGGGATATGGGAGTGGGCTAATAGTTGGGTTGGTTATTGGGCACACGCTGACCACGAGGTATCATGAACGGTTCGTTGCGATCTTTGAAAGGCCAAAGAAAACTCCAAAGAGGCCGAAAAGGAAGGGGCAAAGAAACTAAATCTATTATCAGTGCTTGTGCTATGTACTGTTTGTCCGTGTGTGTTATTAGTTTTCAAGAAGTAATTTTCATGTTGTTTGTCATTTTCAAGTTTTCTTTCAAGCGATGCCTACAACGTCGGATGGTTGTTTATTTAAGAACTACGGCTACTCTATTATTTAGTCTCTGTATTTCTCTTGCTAAGTTATTTTGATGAAGTATATAATTACAATCAACAGATGATCAAAGCGCTTACTAATGATACTAGAGAAATGATGCTGCTACTTACCTTTCGTTCTGCTATAGCCCTAGTAACGGAAGGCAATAACACAGAAAAACAAATACCATGAGCCGGTTGTTAACAAGTGTACTTGACAGTATGTGTGGTTAATTAATTGGATATGAATAAGTGCTTAATTAATTAATTCCTCCCCAATTTTGGACTTCGAATTTTTAACTAAAAATTAGAATGAGGGATTATCTGACAGGTGTCGTAGCAGTGTCCAAAGTGACACGCGTTAGTATTATCCACAAGTAAACTTCCTTAATTTCAACTGATATAAAATGCAAATTCAGAAAAATTGTATAGATGTACATGTGGCCATTTATTCTGTACAAAAAAAAAAAAAACCCACATCTATTTGCTACAGCAGCCTGGAAAGTCCAAGTGTAAGAGCATCCCCATAAACCAGGTGCTATACTTATAATACAACCCAGATGTAAAAAAAAACTTGCTCCAATGGGGATGTAAAATAGCAATTTTAGAGATGTAAAATGGCAGAGATGGAAAAGGGGATGGATATTTCCATCCCCATTTGACTACAGCTATAATTGACAGGTCATCACCCAACTGATTCAACCAGAATTTTGGACAGCCGGAGGTTACCTGATTTCGTCGGAAAGTCGTTGGAAATTGGGAGAAAGCGCCGGAATCCGCAAGAGCACGCCGGAAGGTCCCCGGAAACAGATTTCAGAGAAGGGTTGGATTGTCGTCGGCATCCAAAACCATCGTCGCCATACGAAACCCTCGTCGCCGCACGAGTTCGGTCCCTGGCTGCGCCTTCCGAAATCTTGTCGCCGGCCGAAACTGATTTCAGAGAAAGCTCTGGTTCAGGGCGGTATGGTTCTCATCAGAGAGAGAGAGAGAGAGAGAGAGAGAGAGAGGGTGCGGGGGTTTTGGTTCAGAGAGAGAGATAGGGTCTGGATCTTTCTTCTGTCTGTTGTGTTCGTATAGAGAGAGAGAGAGAGAGAAAGAGTAAAGTGTAAGTAAAAGAAGTAGAGAGAGATCGAGTGAGAGATGAACAAGATAGAGAGAGATTGTATTCCCCATTTTCTGATTTTCGTTTTTCGTTGTTCGCTTACAAGCTAAGCACTTCTGTTATATACCTCAGAAGAGCTTGAACCGACTTTCCTAATCCAATTTACAGCTGGCAGTTAACTACTAATACTAACAACAACATTACACCACTAATAACAACTAATTGCACAAATGCCCTTTAATGACTTTTACTTACATAAAGTTGGGTCTGGACTCTGGATCTTTCTTCTGTTGATCCGACCGTTGGGGTTTTTCCTTTATTTTTTATTATGAGGATCCGACCGTGGGCTCAGCCAACGGATCACAAAATGACACAATGGTATTTTTTTTTTCCTTCCTACAAATGCGTGTTTTAAATAGGATTTTACACAACAAAAATTTTCTCCCTTCTACACAAACACCCTCCAAAAAAAAATGGGATGGAAGTAATTTTTTTTTTCGGAATAATTTTTTTTAAGTCCTCGATTATTGGATACCAAAAATTATTTTCAACAGAAGTAGTACTTGAATTAGGGTTAAGAAAGTTGGAAAAAATTAAGGAGGATGGGAAATTAGTTAATTATCCATCCCTTTTTTACATCTCACTAGTGGAGAGGAGTGAGTTCTATTTTACAACCAACTAATTTTTAACCACTTTTTTCATCTAAAATAACTATCCATCCGGTTCCAAAATACATCCCCATTGGGGATGCTCTAATAATTTTTCGTCCCCTCTTTCACTTTTCTTCTTGGGGTATGAGATCACTGCTTATGGTATTCGAAGTGTAATTTGGTTTACTGATTCATAAAGTCTAGAAAGAAGACCACGGATGTGACTTGACTGAAAAAATTGGGGAGTCACTCCCTTTTTGTTAACACCATTCTCCTGCAAGTATATTTTTGTACCAAAAATACACTTGTAGGGAAGTGACGTTAACAAAAAAAGAGTGACAAAATCATTTTCCAATATAATTTATAAAACAGGGAATTAATAATTATGCCAAAGAATAGCAGTTAAGTCCAAGATCGTCCACGAAAAGTAAAAAAGTTGAATTACAGTACTAAAAAGCAAATGAAAGTTAGATTTGTGATTGATTTGATTAAACTAATACTCCATCAGTTTCACCGACGTAAATCCGACCGCCACAAAATTTGATTTTCCTATGGTGGAATAACAGAGCACCCCGAAAATTGGGTCGTTGTATGGAGCTCTTGCAATGGTTTGCTTCTAAATTCCCATCGACATAGTTTCCGTCAAGGAATATATGGAACTCTTCTTGTTGAATCCAGCCGCTAGAGAATGTAAGAAACTTCCCACATTCCCTTTTGTGCTCTCAATCCGGGTGGTGGGTTCGCCGGTACTGTGTGCGCGCGGTGTCGGTTACGATCCCTTTACAGATGATTACAAGGTTGTGATGCTCTCTTCCCTTTACATTTCACCTAAATCTTCTCGCGATGAAAATACCTGGTGGTTGTCCATTGGAAATTGATTTTGTCACTATTCTTTTTGTTAATGTCACATTCTCTCTCTCATAAAACAAATCATTTAAAAAATACACAAATGAGAGAGTAGCATTAACAAAAAGGAAAGTAGCAAAATCACTCCATCCCCTTGTCTATTCTCTGAAAACTAAAGCTTGGAGGAGAATTGAAGATTCCCGTTATGTCCTGGTGGAAGGCTCTCGTGGGCTTTTCTCGAATGGGAGTCTCCATTGCCGTTGTTGGAGGGGTTATTCTGATCATTCCTTCACATTTGTTGCTTTCGATTTCTCCGACGAGGTTTTAAGGGAAGTGCCTGTTGGCCCAAATAGCAACCCAAGAGGGGGGGTGAATTGGGTATCTCAAATATAACGCGGAATTTTAAAAACTAATTTTAATCTATTCAACCACAATTTCAATTTCAATGATATACTATTCTACTCATGCAATATTGATATGCAAAACTGAAAATAAAGAGAGTAGGGAAGAGAGAATCAAACGCAAGGATTTATAGTGGTTCGGTCCGCAACTTCACGGCCTAGTCCACTCCCCAAGTGTCCAACTCGGGATTTGCTGCACTATCTCCAATAGTTACAATCTTCTAGCTTCGCAGGTGCTAGACAACTTTTACAACAAGCAATCTATCCCCAATCGCTTCGACTAATTTTGACTCCAGTGCTAGTCACACCTAACCCAACTAGTTTTGACTCCGGTGCTAGTAACACCTAACTCTCAAGTGATTTTCTCTCCAAAACCACTCACAAAAAGATATTTCTCTCAAGAATATGAATAAGAGTGTACAATCCCCTTTACAATTGATGCTCAAGAACAACACTCAAACTAGTGTAATAAGATATTCAAGATAAGGCTTTAGAGATGATTGACGGATATTCAAGAGTAGCTCACTGCAGTTTTTCTTCAAGAGATCATCTGCTTTTCTTCCTTCGACACACATGCATATATATCCTTCAAGAATGAAGCTCCATTTGTCCGTTGAAGATTAGTAGCCGTTGGAAAGAATAGGCTCCTTCCACAAATCAAGTAATCACCTCCTTTCTTGTTTCCAGAAAATATATCTTCTACTTTTGTCCATCCTCAATATTCTCCAATCAATCAATTATCTAGTTTCCATTTTTCCACTGAAATGCGTGAGCATGGGAATTTCCACTAGCCGTTGGAAATTTAATCTACGAATAATTTCTTTCATTTGAATCATTCTCTAGCCAATTAAGTTAGGAGAAGATTTGTCCTTAATCTTCCTCCTTTTAATTTATCTTGACTATTGAGATAGTGATTTGGTGTAGCAATGTGTCCATGTGTACTTCAACCAAATCCTACAAAATAAACATTAACTCAAATGAGTACCAAATATCACAATATTAATTATATTTCTTCTTCAATAAAATATATTTGTTATCATCAAAATCAACAAGGTATTCATAAAAACCTTTGGGCTAACAATCTCCCCCTTTTTGATGATGACAAACCATTAATGATTTTATTCAGATAAATTCAAAAATATAATTATAACAAAAGAATAAAGATACTCCCCCTGAATTTATGCATCCTTGCTTGAGCTTTTTCTCCCCCTTTGTCTTTCACTATATTTCTCCCCCTTTGTCATCAACAAAAAGAGCGCGGGAAGAATTGATAGAATCCTCTCCTTTTAGAGTCCGCAATATTTATCCTCTTTTTTCATCAACAAAAAATAGGAGAATCTTTGCTTTTGACATTCAACAAATTTTGTGATTGTCATTAAGTTTAGAACTCCCTTTGGCTTTGCATTTTCGGAATAGCATCGTGGATCGAACTAATAAAATGCACGTGTCAAACCACACTTGTTAAGCCTTCTTTATAGCACTAAAACTTCATGCTTCACAAATAATTCATAAGCTGTGTCTATTTGGAAAAAAAAAACCTTGTTAAACGAATCATCACTTTGACAATATCCCAATAAACTCATGGAGGATTAATCATGTGATGCTACTGTAAAGCATTTATCCAACAGCTCGTTTGAGAAGACATTTCGCAAAAGTTTCGAGCACGTTTAAAAACTTTTCAAAAAGTACAAGAACAAATAACCTGTAGAGAATTCATCAAAATCGATACCTTTTAAATGATTAGAATCTTCAACAGCTAAAATTGATAATTTAAAATCATACCGTACAACTCTGAGTTGACTCCAATCTCTTTGAGCTAACTCCATTGAAAGAACTCACCTTTCTCGCTATCTAAAAATCATTTTTAAACATATACCTTTGAGCGCACAAAATCTACAAAAAAAAAATCATATGTAGTTCTTTGGTACCCATAGTTGCTTGGGTCCATAAGGGTTAGTAACAAGATGTTTAGGAACCCATATTTTTTTTGTTCCAAGATAAATATTTTTACGAATAGGACAAGAATATGATAAATGACCATTCATTCCACAATAGTTGCAAGAAGTGTAAGCATGACTAGAAGAAGTTGATTTCACAAACAACGTTTGATAAAACTTTTGCTTTTTGGTTGGATTAAAACCAATGCCCACTTTGTCAAAAACACATCTTTGTTTTCCAAGAAGCATATCCAAATTTTCCTTTCCTTGAACAAACTTAGAAAGAGATGTTTTCAAATCCTCAACCTCATTTTTTAAAACATCATTTTCAAGTCTCAAATTATTTTCAAATACCAAATCATTTGCAATCTCTTTTGGAGAACAAACTTCTTCAATTTTCCCTTTCAAGGCATCTTTCTCATTTTGCAAACATTCATTTTCAGCTAAGAGGGAAAAATTAGTCTTTTTGAGAGACTTATATTTGGAACTCAACTTCTTAAACTTGGAATGTAATTCTTCAAAAGCATCTAACAGTTCATCATAAGTAAAATGCTCATCAAAATCATCACTAGAGTTTACCTCTTCCTCACCGTGTGCCATCAAGCATAGGTTAGCAACTTCTTGGTCACTATTTTCTTCGGAACTACTCAAATCAATTTCTCTCAATGCTTCAAACATTGCTCTTCGTTTTGCCTTTTTCATTGACCTCTTGATTTCAGGACATTGTGATTTCAAATGGCCCGGCCTCTTACACTCATAGCATATGATGTCAATTTTCTTCCTATTCTCTCCTTTTGAACCATCTTTTTCTAAAGTTCTTTTTGCCCTTCGTATTTTTCTTTTCATGGACTTTTTGAGCTTTCTTGTGATTACCTCTAGATCTTCATCACCGCTTGATTCAGAGTCATCTTCGCTTTCACTTGATGTACTTGAAGTAGAAATTTTAAAAGCAAGGTCCTTTTTCTTACGACTTCCATTATCCTCCAAGTTCATCGTGATTTCATGAGTCATAAAAGAACCCAAAAGCTCATCCAAACTGTAATTTGTGAGGTCTTGTTTGGCCTCAATTATTGCCATCACTTTTGGCTCCCATTGCTTTGGTAATGACCTAAGAATCTTTCTCACAAGATCAACATTAGAGTAAGACTTTCCAAGAGATTTCAAGCCATTAATAATATCAGTAAAGCGTGTAAACATGTCAGAGATGGATTCATCAGGTTTCATTTTAAACAATTCATACTTATGAACAAGCTGGTCAATTTTAGATTCTTTAACCTGACTAGTACCTTCATGCGTGACTTCTAGTTTATCCCAAATTTCTTTAGCCGATTCACATGCAGAGACTCTATTAAACTCATTAGGATCTAATGCACAATATAAAAGATTCATAGCCTTAGCATTCAATTCAATTCCTTTAACATCATTCGCATCCCATTCTTTTTCCTCTTTAGGGACTACTACCCCATCAACGGTTTTGGTAGGACAGCGCGGTCCATCAACAATAACTTTCCACAACTTGTAGTCCGTTTGAATATGAATACGCATTCTACCCTTCCAATAATTATAGTTAGACCCGCTAAATAAAGGAGGTCTATTGCTCGATTGGCCCTCGGGAAGAAAGGTGCCATAAGGGGTTGCCATGGATCTTACCCTAAGACGATTAAGTCAAAAATAACTAGAGCCTTGCTCTGATACCAATTGTTGGCCCAAATAGCAACCCAAGAGCGGGGGTGAATTGGGTATCTCAAATATAACGCGGAATTTTAAAAACTAATTTTAATCTATTCAACCACAATTTCAATTTCAATGATATACTATTCTACTCATGCAATATTGATATGCAAAACTGAAAATAAAGAGAGTAGGGAAGAGAGAATCAAACGCAAGGATTTATAGTGGTTCGGTCCGCAACTTCACAGCCTAGTCCACTCCCCAAGTGTCCAACTCGGGATTTGCTGCACTATCTCCAATAGTTACAATCTTCTAGCTTCGCAGGTGCTAGACAACTTTTACAACAAGCAATCTATCCCCAATCGCTTCGACTAATTTTGACTCCGGTGCTAGTCACACCTAACCCAACTAGTTTTGACTCCGGTGCTAGTAACACCTAACTCTCAAGTGATTTTCTCTCCAAAACCACTCACAAAAAGATATTTCTCTCAAGAATATGAATAAGGGTGTACAATCCCCTTTACAATTGATGCTCAAGAACAACACTCAAACTAGTGTAATAAGATATTCAAGATAAGGCTTTAGAGATGATTGACGGATATTCAAGAGTAGCTCACTGCAGTTTTTCTTCAAGAGATCATCTGCTTTTCTTCCTTCGACACACATGCATATATATCCTTCAAGAATGAAGCTCCATTTGTCCGTTGAAGATTAGTAGCCGTTGGAAAGAATAGGCTCCTTCCACAAATCAAGTAATCACCTCCTTTCTTGTTTCCAGAAAATATATCTTCTACTTTTGTCCATCCTCAATATTCTCCAATCAATCAATTATCTAGTTTCCATTTTTCCACTGAAATGCGTGAGCATGGGAATTTCCACTAGCCGTTGGAAATTTAATCTACGAATAATTTCTTTCATTTGAATCATTCTCTAGCCAATTAAGTTAGGAGAAGATTTGTCCTTAATCTTCCTCTTTTTAATTTATCTTGACTATTGAGATAGTGATTTGGTGTAGCAATGTGTCCATGTGTACTTCAACCAAATCCTACAAAATAAACATTAACTCAAATGAGTACCAAATATCACAATATTAATTATATTTCTTCTTCAATAAAATATATTTGTTATCATCAAAATCAACAAGGTATTCATAAAAACCTTTGGGCTAACAGTGCCGTTGTCTACTTGGTTGGATGATACCGAGAATGACACGTACTATACGTTGGAGGTTCTCAGGGATCGTCTTTGTTTGGTTTTTAGTCACCGTCGCGGCCATGTTGAAGCTTGGATGATGGACCAAACTTACAATCGATATGCCTGGAATGTCTACAGTGGAATTGTCATGTTTGTTGGGGGAAAACGAATATTTGTTGAAAGGCAATGGAGTAATACGAGGTAGAGTTCATAGAGAGAAATTGGTCGTGTACAATTCAAAAAAAGAAACAATGAGGGATGTTGTGGTTTGTGGCATTTCAACTAGAATTACATTTGGGGTCACCTATGTCGAGAGCCTCCTCTCATCTCATCATCGATCGAGGAGGGATTGGGAGGCAATGAAAGAAAAGCTTCTTCACATATTTTACAATTTTTCCTTTAATCTGTAATGAATAAGCGGTTTTTTTTTGTTTTTTTTTTTTTGCAAATGTGAGAATTGTACGTATTCAACTGTGAGGCGAAAGCCTACACAACAAAGAGGAACCCATGAGGGCAAATGGGCCTCAACAATCCACCTATGAGTTGTCAACATGGTAAGGGCGAACCTGTGCTTGCAACATCGTAAGATTCGATTCCCCCTGGAGACAAACCATAATTTAAGTGGGGGGCCATGGCGGTGGGTTGTTGTGCTAGTCTCTCCCGAGATTTGGATTGAGCAGTCAGGTCTAATAGTGACTCGGCTGTAGGGTTATTCCTCGATTACCAAAAAAAAATTTGGGGCTCAACAGACCAGACAAACCATTAAAGATGGCATGCAATCCGAGCAAAGTAAATGTAGCCATAATTCAAAGTCACCTAGCGAGATCAAATTTGCAGAAAATAAAACTAATACCAAACATATTAATTAGTATTTGTCCTTAGCGTAGACTTCTCTTTATTCCTTTTTTGCTTGGCCAATGTGATTATTAAATAATCATGAGAGTTTTGATCACCACGCATTTTACGTGGTCTGCACACTTAATCACGACATTCTGAAATTAAATTACTAGTAGTTTAATATTTGAGTTTCCGTCTCCACCGCATTGCTTGGGGAACATGAAATGAGAGAATAAATTATATATACCGGTCCCGGTATAAACTTTAATTTTTTTCAAATCAATTACATTGTCCACATCATCAAAACAATGGTCTCAATAAGCAGAACGTGGCGACGTGGCGTAACGTAATTGATTTGAAAAAAACAAATACTTTCCCGGCGATGTAAAATAATTTAATCTCCATGAAATAATTTTCCAACAGCACCTCTCACTGCTGCTGGTCGAGTTGACTTGACCCTCTCCAGTCTTTTTTTATTTTGGGTTTTGATCGTAACCATCTCCCATCCACTTATTACTATGCTTATAAAAGCATCTCCACCACCAACCTCTACCCCTTACCACCACCCAAACAACTCCTCTCCCATCGATTTGAAACCCCATCGGCAGTGGCCATGTCGAACGGCAGAACCCTTCCCCAGGATCTCATCACAGACAATATACTCTCTCGACTACCCGTCAAATCTCTTTACCGCTTCAAGTGTGTTTCTCCCTTATGGAAATCCCTCATCTCCGACCCCCATTTCGCCAAAACCCACCTCAATCGAACCAAGACCAAAAACTCTAATTATCCTGAACAAAAAATCATTATCATTTCGCGCTTTGGCAATCTCAACTCGGTGGATTACAATGATGTAAATCCGACCTCCACAAAACTTGAGTTTCCTTCCGTGGAACAACACAACACCGAGAAGTGGGTCCAGGTTTTGAGTTCTTGCGATGGTTTGCTTCTAGTTTCCCGTAGTGACAAATCTATATTCTTGTTGAATCCATCCACTAGAGAATGCAAGAAACTGCCCATATGTCCATTTGTCCAAAATTCGGATTCGTATGGTGTGCCGAATGTGTATGGACTGGGTTACGACTCATCGACAGATGATTACAAGGTTCTGATGCTCTCATCCTTTTATGAAAATCGGTGTAAAATTACGACGGTGGCTGTCTATTCACTAAAAACAAATGCTTGGAGGAGAAGTGAAGATTTCCAGTATCGGCCTATTGTGGGAAACGCTGGTGGGGTTTTCTCAAATGGATGCATCCATTACCTTAGTTGGATTGGGAATTCCAAAAGGATTATTGCTTTCGATTTATCGGCTGAGATTTTCAAGGAAGTGCCGTTGCCTACTTCGTTAGGTAGATGCGAGAATGGGAATTATGACTATTGTGGCGTGGTGGTTCTTGGAGGTTCTCTTTGTTTGGTTGGTGGGCGGGGAAATAAGGTTTGCATGATGAAGGAGTACGGGGTAAGAGAGTCTTGGACCAAATTCACGATGTGTTCTGGATTGTACGTGTTTGATGTTGTGGGTATGGTAGCGGAAGACGAATTCTTGTTGTTTGATACCTATGGAGAGAAGCACTTGGTTGTGTACAATCCACAAAAATTCACAGAGAGGGACATAGTGATTTACGGCATTCCGACTAAATTTAGATATGGGGGCACCTATATCGAGAGCCTCGTCTCTCCTTTTCATGTAGGAGGAATTGGGAGGAAATTATGAATGAGAAGCTTCTTCAGTTTTTTTTTTTTTTTGGTTAAAATACAAATGACTGATAGGTATTATGTTAAACTTTTGTATGAGTGATAGTTAATAGGATGTCCATGTCTTGTATATTGTGTCTTGTGTGGTCTTTATTGACATGTTTTACTCTCTCAGTTCTATTTATTTTTTGCACCATATTCTCTCCTTTCAATACTTTTCTCTAATTATTATCCTTCTATGTTTTAAAATGGGGCATATCAATGTCCTTGTTTCATAAACTCGAGCTGCTTATTTAATTTGTAGATCACGTTAAATTGAAAATTATCTAACTAGAGGTAGCTACACAATTGATGCATCTACGTTTGTCATAAGAAAGAAAAAAATAGTCAAAAACTAGAAAGCGGTTTGTGTTGTGTGCTAAACATTCGAATGTCATTCATGTGAAATGGCAATAAGGAAGAAAAACATAAAACTCATTATTATATCATTAATGTGGTGATCGAAAAACGACAATCAATCACAAACAATAAAAACAACAACAAAAAATTGTACTTAACGAAGCAATAAACGACAAAAGTCAGTAACCAACATTAAACTTGTGTTGCTTTCGATTTGTTGCTCTCTATTCCACATTTGTTGCTTTCGATTTCTCCGACGAGGTTTTAAGGGAAGTGCCGTTGTCTGCTTGGTTGGATGATACCGAGAATGACACGTACTATACGTTGGAGGTTCTCGGGGATCGTCTTTATTTGGTTTTTAGTCACCGTCGCGGCCATGTTGAAGCTTGGATGATGGGGTAATACGGGATAAGAGAATCTTGGACCAAACTTACAATCGATATGCGTGGAATGTCTACAGTGGAATTGTTGTGTTTGTTGGGGGAAAACGAATATTTGTTGAAAGGCAATGGAGTGATACGAGGTAGAGTTCATAGAGAGAAATTGGTCGTGTACAATTCAAAAAAAGAAACAATCAGGGAGGTGGTAGTTTGTGGATTTCGATTAGATATTTTACATTTGGGGTCATCTATGTCGAGAGCCTCCTCTCACCTCATCATCGAGGAGGGATTGGGAGGCAATGAAAGAGAAGCTTCTTCACGTATTTTACTATTTTTCCTTTAATTTGTAACGAATAAACGGTTTTTTTTTCTTTTTTTTTTGCAAATGTGAGAATTGTATTCAACTGTAAGGCGAAAACCTACACAACAGAAAGGAACCCATGGGAGCAAATAGACCTCAACAAACCAAACAAACCATTAAAGATGGCATGCAATCAGAGCACAATAAGTGTAGCCATATTTCAAACAAAAATGCTACTGGTACAGCAGCTGCTGTACAGCAGCTGCGTACAGATCCCTTTTGCGCCCGTCTCGGGTCCCGCAAAGATGATCGGAGCCGCTCATTTTGTTCAAAATACTTCGTTTAAGGTCGTTCCTATAAAAAATCACCTCAATCCAATATCGGGAAGAGTGTTTCCAAATCATCCAACTTTGCTTCAAAATTTATCGGGAAGGGTGGTGTTTACAAATCATCCAACTTTGCTTCAAACTTTAGACTAAATTTTGAAGTAAAGTTGGATAATTTGTAAACACCCTTCCCGATATTGGATTGGGGTGATTTTTTACAGAGACCTTAAACGAAGTATTTTGAACAAAATGAGCGGCTCCGATCATCTTTGCAAGTCTCGAAACGAGCGCAAAAGGGATCTGTACGCAGCTGCTATACCAGTAGCACCGTTCTATTTCAAAGTCGCCTAGCGAGATCAGATTTGCAGAAAGTAAAACTAATACCAAGTTGTTTACCACAAAAATGTGCGAAACCAAATTCGCTAGAGTTGCAGGCGTGCCAGGACTAAATTGCAATCCAAATTCGTATCAAGGCCTGAATGCATCAGATCTGACTTCTAATAGAACGATTGCGTACGACCTAAGGGGTGAGGCTGTATGTGGTTCGTAGTTTGCCTTATCAGGATAAGGACTTAGAATTTTTCAACCATGTGCAAAATGGAAAGAAAAAAAAAAACAAGACTGGACAATAAGGTAAATGAACTTCATTAATGGTTTAACGAAGTTTAGGTACAAAGAAATGAAAGGAAATAAAATCAAGGTTAGGCTCGATTGGACTGAAAGATAAAATACTGTGCGGAAAAGTAAAGATAATTGAAAGATAATTTGCATAAGCATTGGACTTGTAGGGTCGGGGACCTTTGCAAAGCCTTCAATTTTGATATTTATAGTCAAAGGTTCCAGGCTTTCGAATGCTTCAATGGGAAGCTGCCACATGTCTAAGTGTTGCTCTCCACTCCAAGAAAACAGCTACAGGTCTGAAAAACTTCATTTTTGCCTAAAAACTAGTTAAAGCAAAAAGAATTTGCAGCAACACATCCCTAGGCCCCTGGAGCTGCTTGTGTGCATGAGATGCTTATAAAAAGTGGTATTTGGGCCCTCCAAGGCCAAAAACGTGACCTTTATGTGCCTTTTGGCTATTCTAGATTCTTTCCCCACTTGCTATTTTAAGTATTTCCATATATATACACATTTATATATGGAACAAAGAGATTTCGTGGGACTTGTGCCCTACCACTTGCTCTCTTTAAGCTTTTATACAGCAGGCCTGGTTGAGTTGCTTATGTTGGCAGCTTGCATGCATGCCATGCGTTCTTGGCCTGACTGAGCTGCTTGGGCCACATGGGTTGCATGAATGCCATGTAGCCTTGCTTCATGGTGAAGGAAAATGGCTGCAGGCCTTAAGTTGCTTGCTAGAGAGAATCTTTTAGGCTTTTGAGCAGCTTTTAGGCTTTTGTGCAGCTTGCTTCTCAAACATAACTAAGCAGCTTATGGCCTTTTTGACTTCTCTATTTTCAGGCCTGATTGGGCTAAATAGACCAGAAAAACTAGTCTGAATTTTGATTAGTTGGGCCAAGGCCTGAACTTAATCTAAGCTTTAACTCAATTCGGCCGAACAAGCCTAAGAATAGGCCCATTACATATTCGACTAAAAGCCTAAATCAATTGAGGCCTAATTCAATCAAGACCCAAAATGTTATTTTGGGCCACGAATCCATTAAAAAATTCTTTTTTAGAATTTGACCAAAAATGGGTATAAACACAAGCATATTAATTAGTATTTGTCTTTAGTGTAGACTTCTCTTTATTCCTTTTTTGTTTGGCCAATGTGATTATTAAATAATCATGAGCCACGGTTAACGTGAGAGTTTTGATCACCACGCATTTTACGTGGTCTGCACACTTAATCACGACATTTTGAAATTAAATTACTAGTAGTTTAATAGTTAAGGTTCCGTCGCCACCGCATTGCTTGCGGAATATGAAATGAGAGAATAAATTATATATACCGGTACCGGTATAAACTTTAATTTTTTTCAAATCAATTAAATTGTTCACGTCATCAAAACAGTGGTCGTAATAAGCAGAACGTGGCAACATGGAGAAACATAATTGATTTGAAAAATACAAATACTTACCCAGCGATGTAAAATAATTTAATCTCCATGAAATAATTTTCCAACAGCACCACTCACTGCAACTGGTCGAGTTGACTTGACCCTCTCCAGTCTTTTTTTATTTTGGGTTTTGATCGTAACCATCTCCCGTCAACGACTTATTACTATGCTTATAAAAGCATCTCCACCACCAAGCTATACCACTTACCACCACCCAAACAGCTCCTCTCCCATCGATTTGAAACCCCATCGGGGGTGGCCATGTCGAACGGGGGAACCCTTCCCCAAGATCTCATCACAGACAATATACTCTCTCGACGACTACCCGTCAAATCTCTTTACCACTTCAAGTGTGTTTCTCCCTTATGGAAATCCCTCATCTCCGACCCCCATTTCGCCAAAACCCACCTCAATCGAACCAAGACCAAAAACTCTAATTATCCTGAACAAAAAATCGTTATCATTTCGCGCTTTGGCAATCTCAACTCGGTGGATTTCAACGACGTCAATCCGACCTCCACAAAACTTGAGTTTCCTTCCGTGGAACAACACAACGCCGAGAAGTGGGTCCAGGTTTTGAGTTCTTGCGATGGTTTGCTTCTAGTTTCCCGTAGTGACAAATCTATATTCTTGTTGAATCCATCCACTAGAGAACGTAAGAAACTGCCCGTATTTCCATTTGTCCAAAATTCGAATTCGTATGTTGGGTCGAATGTGTATGGTGTGGGTTACGTCTCATCGACAGATGATTACAGGCTTATTGACCTTTTTGGTCCCCAATCTATTTCCGCAGTGCCCTTTTGGTCCCCAATATACCAATTGCTAACATTGCATCCCCAAACTATTGATTTTGTGTTTAAATGGTCCCTGGGACTCACACCGTTTATTTCCTCCGTTAAAACCAAGGGCAAACTGGGTATTTCACCACCCCCATCACCATGGAGGGAAAACTCCCGCCAAACTAGCTCTCTGCCCTGAAATATAAGTACATACCTGCCATTGGAAAATTAAAAAAACAGAGCACACCAAAAAGGAGAGAGAAACCACGAAGAAGAAAAGATAGAGGCCAGTTCTGCTACTGTGGGAAGGTCGGGAAGAGCACAACCTCTTGGATAGACTCCAACCCAGGAAGCAATACATTTACATGATGTATTGAAACATGTAATAGAATTGTGCAATAACAGGTAGCAATACATTTAAAAAAAAAAAAACAGGTAGCAATACAAACAACAAAAACAGAGGACTAACATGGAAGACTGTCAAAAACATGTCTATCTATTCTCCATTGCCACCATTAACATCATTTGGTGTTTACAAAAACATAGCACGAAACTATTATACCCACCATTAATAGCATTTGGTGTTTACTTGTACATAGCACAAAATATTATAGCAATTCACGGGCACAAGTACCCAACAATGCTGCATCAAATCCATAGCAACATGTCCATACAAAAAGATACCAGTTTAACCAACCAAAATATACCAGTTCAACCAACCAAAATATACCAGTTCAACATAAGTTATCTACTTGAACATAACAATACCAAAAAGTGGACCTAAATGTGCAGAAATTGGCAAACTATTTTGTGCACCATTTACAAAAAACTGAATCTCCAAACTTCCTATGGCCTGTTTCCATACAATGTAGCAATTGTAGCCATCCTCTTGTCTTTCCTTACTGCTGTCACAGTTGATGTTTGAGATGCCTGTGTTGCTTGATCATAATTTGTTGGAATATTGAGCTGCAAATGTAATACACAAGTAAATGATTTACTTGCAGATGTAGGCTTTACGTATTTTTATTTATTCAATAGGCTTTACATATTTTTATTTATTCAGTATGGTAGGCTTTGGAATAAGTAAATGATTTATGCAAATGTATACCTGATTCGATCTTAAAGTTGCACCACCTCTAAATACACCACCACCTCTGATTGTCACACCTTTGCCTTGTCCAGCTGCACCCCTACCTTGTCCAGCTGCAACCATTCCTTGTTGTGCACCACCACCCCTGGCTTGGCCCCTAGATGCACCCTTGCCTTGCCCCCTAGCTACACCACCCCCTACCTGCACACCAGTCCTCCCACCACCCCTTGTCTGCACACCAGTCCTCCCACCCCTTACACTAGTCCTCCCACCCTCACCACCCCTCACACGAGTCCTCCCACCCCTCATCTGCACACCTCCCCTACCTGCTCCAACATCAAAAGTGTCAACCCTTCTTGTATCACTCTCCTCTACCATAGGTGCAGTACATGTCCTTCTATTGTGGCCATGTTGACCACATTTACTACAGAACACAGAATTTTGTCCAATTTTTCTCAACTTGTGGGGATATTTAGGGTTGATGTACTCTTCTGCCCCAAGAATTCTCTTCTTTTTTGGCCTTCCTTGCTTTCTTCTTCCATTTGGTGGTAGGACAGGGTCAAATTCAGTTTTTGGCCACATCTTGTATCCATTGGTAGGGTTTACAAGTGGTTGGTATGCATTTATGTAACTCATCTTTGAGTAGCAATCATGGATATACCTTTGTGGTTTATCTTTCTTTAACTGAATTGCAGCACAAGCATGGGGGCATGGTATCCCAGTTATGTCCCATTTCTTACAACTGCATGACCTTTGGTTTAGGTCAACAGTGTATTGCTCCCCTTCCCCACACCAAACTTGGAATTGCAGGTCCCCAAACCACTTTGCTGAGCATACTGAAGACTCATGTAGGGATTCCTCTAACTTGCCATATGGATTGGGTAGTAACTCATTACTGAACTTCTTAATCCACTCCCTTCTAATCAGCATTCTGTTGCTGAAATAACATCTTATCCACTCTAACATTTCTATTATTGGCTTTTGTCTTGCCTCTAAAATAGTTTTGTTAAATGCCTCACACAGATTATTGCACACCATGTCACACTTAACAGTATCATTGAAGTGAGATCTAGTCCAATACCTTGGGGGTTCTTCAGACAACCAATCATAAACCTCTGTACTCTCGTCCTTCATCTTTTCCATGGCATCTTGAAACATAGCTACATGGCTTGCCTTAGAACATGCCCAGAACTTGTCATCCACGGACACTCCTTTGAACCTCTTTTGCAAATTACTCAGTAAATGCTTAGCACAGTGTCTATGCTCAGCTCTAGGGACCTCCTCATTAAGCACACCAATTAGCCCCTGCAACAAAACATTTAACAATGTTAAACCATGTTAGTAAAACAATGTTAGTAAACCAAAATTAATTCAACATGCATTAACAAAACATGACCTTTTGTCTATCATTGATGAATGTCCACTCATGCTCATTTGCATTTGTAATGTTGCAATCCATCTTCAAAAGGGTAAAAAACCACTTCCATGTGTCCTTGCTTTCTGTCTCCACCACACAATAAGCCATAGGGTAAGAAGCATTGTTTGGATCCACACCTACTGCTGTTAGCAACTGACCACTATATTGACCTTTGAGATGGCAGCCATCCACTCCAATAATCTTCCTACAACCACTTAGAAATCCAGTCTTGGGAGCAGCTAAAAATATGTAAAGCCTATTGAATCTGGGCTGCCCACTTTCTGAGTCAATTGGAGCATCCATGACCACTGTTGAACCTGGATTTGACCTCCTTAACTCTGCACAATAATCCCAAAGCCTACCATATTGTTCAAGATCAGAACCATAAATCAATTTAGCTGCCTTTCTCTTTGCTTTATAGATCTGAGTCCTAGAGACATCCACCTTCATTTCTTTCCTTATCCTATCTTTGAATGATTGCAATGGCATCCTTGGATTGGTTCTGAGATCCTCCATGTACTTTTTTGCTATCATGTGGGAAGTTACATTCCTATTGGAGTAAGTTATGGTACATGTGTGTTTACTCTTATAGGTCCTCACCTGATATTTTGAATCTGCTAGGACTTTAGCAGCATATACCAGCCACTCACAAGGAGATTCACACTTTGCCCTCACTCTTCTCTTGTCATTTTTCACAAGTTTTACATTCCTTTGATGCTTAATGGCATGTTGCTTGATAGCTTCCTTAAACTCCTTGGCTGAATTAAAATATTGGCCTTTCATAAATCTAGGATCTTCCATATCAGTCTCAGGCTTGAAAGTCTTAAAGGGTGGCTTCGTTCTCCTATCAGTTTCTTCATCAGATGAACTATAAAAACTATAGTCTGAATCATACTTTGGATCACCATCACTCAACTGCCCTTGATCATCAACAGGTTCAACATGTGGGTTTCTCTCGTCAATGTCAGGGAATCCAACAAACTCTTCATTATCATCTACAAATATGTCATATAATCTATCATCATCACTCTCTTGGTAAGAATGGTCACTATAATACACACTGTCATTGGAAGACTCAGAGTTGGCATCTCCCATGTGTACTTGGTTCACATCCTCTATGTTCACATCATCCAATCCATTACCCTGTTCCATATTACCCTCCTGAAATACAAACCCAGATTCTAAATTAATAGGCCCTAAGTCAATGTAGGGTTCTACATCCAAATCACACACTTGAACATGAGATTCCAAAGTTGCAGGCCGAAGGTCAACTTTGGGCTCTGCATCCAAATCGACTTGGGCTAAACTATTCTTTGAACTACCCACCTGACTCTCAATTACCTGGGCCTGAGTTACACTAATCTTTGAACTGCCCACTTGACTCTCGATTGGGTCCAATCCTCCTACATGATTCAAGTAAAGTACAATAGTCCTATCCTTGTGCAAAAAATCCAACATCCCATATGCATCTTTATCACACCTAATAGGTACAAGCCCATTATCCAAACTGCAATTGGGCTTCTTACAGTAAAATAAGACATTAGGAGCATACCCAAGTTGTTGGACCAGGCCATCCAACTCAAGCATTGACAAATAATCTGAGTTCAATCCATTTACTGTGTCTATTTTACCCCCACTGTACACTTTCCTGGGCTTAAGAGTAAATGCACCACCATGATGCACTTCAATGGAAAAGTCAGTAGGGTAAACAGGAGCTCCTGCATAAAAAGCACCACAAAAAAAAAATTCATACTTTACATGGATCCGTGAGCACATACGGTGAAACAAATATGGGACCACAAACTTTGCTTTTATGCACAGAAAAACAACAGGAATAGCAACAACTACCCAAAAAACCCTACTTTAATACTCTACCCATTACAAAGATGCTTTCATACAATAAATAACCCTAAAATACCTCCACTCAGTCCACCTGCATATGCATATACGTATACATCTATATATTATACATATTCTATATATATTTAACCACATGGACTAAAAAGCTCATGCATGTCTTCAATTTCTAAAGCCAATCAACTTTAAGCCCTCGGATCCAAAAAAATAATCAACTTTAAGCCTTGAAATTGAGATGATCTAGTTCAGATGCATACCTTTCAGCGATGCATTCCAGTCGTCAAAGGCCATCGTCTCCATCAAAGGCGATCAAAAGTTTCACTCTGTACTTGACTTTTGGGATCTTTTTCAAAGTATGCGTATACGTATGTATGTATATCGCGACTGGAAAAGGGGTGCTTCAACGCACGTGATATTCACGTGTGATGATGGGTGTGAAATACCAAATTTGCCCTTGGTTTTGACGGAGGAAATAAACGGTGTGAGTCCTAGGGACCATTTAAACACAAAATCAATAGTTTGGGGATGCAATGTTAGCAATTGGTATATTGGGGACCAAAAGGGCACTGCGGAAATAGATTGGGGACCAAAAAGGTCAAAAAGCCGATGATTACAAGGTACTTTGCATGCTCACATCCTTTTATGAAAGTCAGTGTAGAATTACGACCGTGGCTGTCTATTCACTAAAAACGAATGCTTGGAGGAGAAGAGAAGATTTCCATGGGTCTATTGTGGGAAACTCTGGTGGGGTTTTCTTGAATGGATGACTCCATTACCTTAGTTGGAATGGGAATTGTTCCAATTGTATTATTATTGCCTTCGATTTATCGGGTGAGATTTTCAAGGAAGTGCCGATGCCTACTTCGTTAGGTAGATGCGAGAGTGGGCATGAATATGATGACTATTATGACGTGATGGTTCTTGGAGGTTCTCTTTGTTTGGTTAGAGTGCGGGGAAATAAGGTTTGCATGATGAAGGAGTACGGGGTAAGAGAGTCTTGGACCAAATTCACGATGTGTTCTGGATTGTCTATATTTCATGTGGTGGTTATGTTGGCGGAAGACAAATTTTTGTTGTTTGATACCTATGGAGAGAAGCACTTGGTTGTGTACAATCCACAAAAATTCACAGAGAGGGACATAGTGATTTGCAGCATTCCGACTAAATTTAGATATGGGGGCACCTATGTCGAGAGCCTCGTCTCTCCTTTTCATGTAGGAGGAATTGGGAAATTATGAACGAGAAGCTTCTTCAGTTTTTTTTTTTTTTTTAGTAAATGCAGATGATTGATATTTATTATTAGGATGTCCTGGGTGAGTTGATCTTTTGTTTGAGTGAAATTTAATAGGATGTCCATGTCTTGTATATTGTGTCTTGTGTGGTCTTTATTGTCATGTTTTACTCTATCTAGTTCTATTTACTTTTTGCACTTGGGATTCTCTCCTTTCAATACTTTTCTCTAATTATTATCCTTCTATGTTTCAAAATGGGGCATATCAACATCATCGTTTCATTAATTTGAGCCACTCATTTAATTTGTAGATTACGTAAAAATAAAAATCATCTAACTAGAGGTAGCTACACAATTGATGCATCTACGTTTGTCAAAAGAAAGAAAAAATTGTCAAAAAGTAGAAGGCAGTTTGTGTCGTTTGCTAAACATTCGAGGGAAAGTCTACAATACACACCTCTTAAAAGGGTGTACCATATGCACCTATTTTATGGTTCATTCATAACATTTTAGCATATTTTGTAACTTTTGTTCTAGAATTCATAACTATTCAGCCGTACGATTCGTAACATTTTCATTATGATTCATAACATTTTGGTGTATATCGTAACCTTTATACGATTCGTAACTTTTTAGCAATACGATTCGTAACATTTGCTCTATAATTCATAACATTTTGGGGGGTGCATATGATACACACCCAAACAAGAGGTGTGTATTGTAGTCTTTCCCAACATTCGAATGTCATTCATGTGAAATGGCAGTAAGGAAGAAAAACATAAAACTCATTATTATAGCATTAATGTGGTGATCGAAAAATGACAATCCATAACTAACAATAAAAACAACAACAAATTGTACTTAACGAAGCAATAAACTACAAAAGTCAGGAACCAACAACATTAAACATGTGTGATACTAAAATTGAAATAAATGAAACTAAGACTCCCAGCACTCGCGCCTCACCACCGCCACTTCCCATTTTACTCACCACCATTATGCTTTTATTCAAGAAATTAGATCCTCCCTTCAATAGCCCTTACGTTTTGGCTCAACAAAGAATTTAAATCGTTCAGATCAGACATGTTCAAATACTTGAACCCTTTGCCGTTCAAGCACTCAAACATGATATTGGACATCTCCTTGTGCCGAACTTCCGTATGTTGTTTAGCCACTTGCTCATTTAACCCTTGTGAGCTGTTGGCTGATGAAATCTTTTTGATCTATCATTCTTCTGTTTTGCCCTAACGGGGACATGTTCCCGAGCTTCATGATGATGAGTTGAGCTTCCAATTGTGACGGCCAAACGTCTAGCTCAAGATCATAAGGGCAGAAAATGATTGCGCAAGCATCGACTGCGCACAGGATGCTTCGCTCCTGCGCCTTCTTCATCAAGCCTTTCTTTCTTCTTTTGAAGGTGAATTTCCTTTCAGCATCTTTTGCTATGTATTCAAGGTTCACTTTGGTTCTTGTCATTTCAGAAGGGCAATTTAGGGATATGGCCTATATATAAAGATAGGTTTAGATGGTATTTATATATCTTTCTTATCCCATGAGTGGCCTTTATATATAGGTATAGTACTAAGGTAACGTTGTAAGTAATTCCAGGAATGAGGATTAATTAATTAGCTGGACAACGTAATTGCATTTAATTGGAAAAATGCCTGTTTTTTTGACTTTTTTCAGAATTAAAATCAATAAGGCATACCTATATTTTGAATTGATTTAAAATCATTAAACTACTATATATGACAAATCCATTACAATCTTTTTACACCATTTCTTTTTCTTTTTTTTTTTTTTTTTGTTAAGAAAAGGAATGTTACTTATTGTTCAGCTTGTCTATTACGACTTGAACGTGAAATTAGCCACGTTCATAAAAACTAGTTAAGTTAAGAAGCTTGATTCGATTTAGGACCCCACATGTAAATTTCGAGATGATATTGAAGATTACGTACGGTGGCTTCTCGATGGGTACATCCTCTGAGATTAAGAAACCCAACCAAATCATATCCCATCGGTTTCTGGCAAATGAAATACTTCCTCCCTCCCAAATTTCTTGTTCATTGATGGATGAATATGCGTGTCATTTTTAAATTGCTCATACCTTTCAAACATTATAAAATGATTTTGACCGGAATGGCCAAATGAACATTTCATTTTAGTAAACCAAGTACAACCAAGCAGCCTCCTGAAAATTACAAGACCTACTTCAGGATTCATATGATTGATCCAAGCTGTTCATTAATTTTAGAATAATTTATCAAGCAGCCTCCTGAAAATTAAGCTCGGTGTAGATATAAGTTTGAACCAATCATTCAACTTTTTATTCAGAATCTAGAATCGTGAATTTTAAATGGAAGTTTGATAATTTGATCAGTATGTACAATTATCCAATCGTGCTAACCATTTATGGATTACTCAAAAATTTATTCTAAAATTATTGAACAACGAGAACTGAGCCCACCAATCTCCATCGCTTAGCTATGATTGGAACTCATGGAAAAAAAAGGAAAAGAAAGGAAAATTAAAAAAATTTCCCTTTCATTGTTCGGTTAAATAAAAAAGAGCAAAGAAAAATTTTCAAGTGAAGTAAATAGTAAATTTTTCTTCTCTTTTTTTTTTCTTTCTTTTCTTTTTTTTTTTCCTTAAGTTCCAAACATGGCCTTATTAAATAAAAAATATCCCAAAGTCTAAAAGCTGAAAAAGACGACCAAGATGTCCGAAATTGGGACCATCGACAACCCCATCAGCAGACACCTTCCACCGGAGATCGTCGCCCACATACTCTCTCTCCTACTGGTAAAGTCTCTCTGCCGATTTAAGTGTGTTTCTCCCTCACCCCCCCCCCCCCCCCCCCCCCCCCCCGCAACAAACCTCAAAATGTCCTTTTATTTTGTAGCCCTCCCCCCCCCGGGACGGCGAAAAAACTTGATTTTGTGGATCGACGTTTCGGGCTCTTGCAATGGCTTGGTTCTAGTTTCTACTGAAGGTAATTCCAACTTCTTATTGAATCCATTGACTAGAGAATGTAAGAAACTGCCAGAATCGCCTTTTGATGACTCCTTTTCGCCTCTTGGGTCATACATTATGCTACCCGGGTTGGGTTATGAATTGTATACGGATGATTACAACGCTGTGATGCTTTATAACGATCGTTTAAAGCTTACCTTCATTTTGACTTTCGTGGTGATGCTAGTATAACGTATGTTGATGTCTATTCACTGAAAACTGATGCTTGGAGTCACTGAAAACTGATGCTTGGAGGCTCCAAGCATCAATTCTCAGCGAATAGACAGCAACCTAGGAGGAGAATTCAAGAAACCCATTATATCCCTGTGGATGCTGCTACCGGGGTTCACTTTAATGAACCTCTCCATTGGCTTTGTCAAAGGACTGGTGGCTTGGATGGTTGTGTAGTTGTTGCTTTCAATTTATTGGATGAGGTTTTCAGGGAAGTGCAGTGGCCTGCTTTGCTTGATGATCGCGAGTTTGAGTTTCCTCAGATGGTAGTTCTTGGCGGTTGTCTCAGTTTGGTTGTTAGGCAGCCTAGTCAGCTGGTTGATGTTTGGATGATGAAGAAATACTGGGTAAGATAGTCGTGGACCAATTTACGATTGCTGATCCTTGGATGAATATATTGGATTTTTTGTATTTGTCAGTAGAAGAAGAATTTGTATCCGAAATATATGGTATGATATTAGATGGTCACGAAGAATATATGCTAGATGAATCTAATAGAGAAACTAGTTGTGTACAATTCGAGTAAAGAAACACTCAGGACAATGGTGGTTTCAGGCCTTCCAAGACACTATACAGTCAGGCACAAATACATTGAGACCCTCGTCTCACCTAATCGTGGAGGACGGATTAGGAGATACTATGAAGCTTCTTCAGGTGAAAGTTCAAAGAGTTATCAGGTAAATTTCCAACCTAGAAAAGACTATGTCCCTTCTGTATTTGGTTAATAATTGTATGTATCGTGTATTAAGTGAGTTTCTATATTTTAAGGTTTAGAAATCCGCATACCCCTTGTTGATACTTGTATCTATTGTGTAGTCTGAGTTATAGGGCATTGGTTAGTATTATATCCTTGATCTGTTGATCATACACAAGTGGCGAAGGCGACCTATGAAGCATGACTGCACGAGTGCTTAATTTTCTTTATTCTTGAAGTATTGGATACTTGTTGAATACTCTTACATCACATATGCGCACTTCTATAAAATAGAAAACATGGCATTTCTTATGCAACATCAAAGTACAGCCATTAGCAGTGAATGCATATGTAATTTTCCAATACTTTGTACTTATTAGAGAAAGAGAAAACAGTAAGATTAAACTAGAGCCATCCACTCTAGGGTATAAGCAATTTGAATATGTTTGGACAAATGGATTCCAGTTAAGATTGTTTATTGGCATTTGGCGGTGACGATATCAAAATCTCCACTCTTTAACAATCTTCCCCTCCGGACTTAATTGGAAAGAACACATGCGACGTATCTCTTTCCTATTGTTTTGGTTTGGCAATAATTTTTGCATCCCCAGCCTCAATCCTCTCTATCTCATTGCTAATCCTGCAAAGCCAGCTAAATCATTGGGGCTTTCATTAGAGCTGCACTAAACCAATGAGTCTGGATACAGACATTTGCATCAAGAGAACTCACTACCTCGTCGTCCTTAGGTTTGGCAACCCATTGGACATAAATCTAGGTTTTTTTTTTTATGGAATGCAACTTCTTAGAAGCTGATTCGTAATCGAAGAATGATTTTTTTTTTTTTTGTTTTTGTGACTGGTATTAGACTGTTGTCTTGTATCATCTGTGGTCTTGACCAAGTCTTTACATCCTCTATTTGTTTTTGACATTGTTTAGTTCTTTGGTTCTAAGTTTCCCCGTCAATTGTGGTGTTAATGTTCTGAATACGATTTCTTTTAATGATAAATGAAGTTATTTTGTTGTGTCAGTAATAAGTTGAACTTGTTTATCTTTTTTAGCTGATCTCAAAATCTAATCAATGACCATTCAAGTGAGAAACTTAGTTTATTTGATGTTCGAGCAAGCCCAAGAAGCTAGTGACAAGCTTGATGTTCCGGTTGGCTTTGTTAATGCCCATTCTCAATAGAATTGCTTGTTTATTTGTGAATTGATCTTGAATGGGTTTTAAATGCCTAAAATAAGGGGAAACAGAAGAAATACCAAAGTTGAACATGCTAAAGTCTTGAATCTGGCTCTTCTAAGGAAGCGCAGATATTTACCATGCATATGCGGCTAGCTTTGGCCTATACGTCTGGATTGGTCAGTTGTTCCGTTCGAAACATGACGGTTCGATTACCTGTAGAAAATTTTTGTGCTCCAAGGAAGGGCATCGACACCCTTCAAGAGTAGGTTGTGGTGCATTCATGAGGATACAGAGGCAAGACACAGGAAGATGGGTAGTTGACCGGCTTCAAAAAGAACACAATCATGATCTTGATTCTCCAATGGATCCTAGTAGGCTAGTTGCTGCCGCTCCAAAGGGATTTAGGGAGGATTTTAAGTAGTGGGTTGGAAAATTTGGATTTGGTTGGAACAAATGGTAGCTTCAACCTTGTCAAAGTACTCTTGGAAGCGATTGGTTCCCAGTGCTTCAGTAGCATTTTCAGTCTCGTCAAGCAGAAGATTCTGGATTCTTTAATGCAGTGAAAGTTGATGAAGGCAAATGCAGGAGCATTTTCTTGTGTCGGTCTAGATTTTGTGCATTCAATTTGTGGATGCCATTGCTTTTGATACCTCGTACAGAAGCAGTAGTTATATGGTGCCATTTGCTTCATTTTTTGAAATCAACCAAAATACGCAGCCGGTTCTTTCAGGTGCGCTTTGATTGCTGATGAATCTTGTACTTGGGTTTTTTCAGACATGGCTTAGGGCATTGTCAGGTCTCCTTCCGTTGTCGATAGTCAGTGACCAATACAAGGCCATGCATCCAACATTCAATTGCAGAAGTATTCACAAGTATGGTATTCTACAGGATGTTGATACAGGTGGGTCCCAAGATTTCAGGGCCTTGATGCTAATGGACTTTAAGAGAAATAACCCCGTAACTACATTGAGGCAGGGACAGCATCTCTAGCCTTTTACATTTCTGATTACTTTCTTGTTTTGGTCAGGGTTAAAACTAAGATTAAGAACGGCAATGGAGTGATGGACGCTTCAGAAGAAAAACTAAAAATCTCTTAAGCCTGTTCTATTGTGTCCACAACTTTGAAATCACGTGCAGCCTTTTAAGAACAGGTGGACACTACAAAATACTCATGGTTTGGCTCTATGTCTCCTTTCTATCTGGTCATTAACGTCTCTCTACCCTCATTTTCCCATTTGATGTTGATGAACGCTCGTTTCAAAGAATTGGCATATTTTATATGTGTGGAACTTTTAAGTCAGTAACTTTCTTCATTTGCGCTATGTCTCCTTTCTATCTGGTCATTTACGTCTCTCTACCCTCATTTTCCCATTTGATGTTGATGAACGATCATTTCAAAGAATTGGCATATTTTATGTGTGGAACTCTTAAGTCAGTAACTTTCTTCATTTTTTCCCTTGATCAAAACACTCTTTTGGATAGGTTTCTGAGAACACCAGATGAAGCCAGGAGCGGTCAATCGTCCGAAAAGGGTGAAAGTTATGAGGTGGAACCGAGTTCAGACTTAGACAACTCCAAGGCTTCGAGTTGAAGCGGATACTATTTCAACATGTAAGATGCTTGGATTTCCTCCGAGTTGGTCCGGATTGTTGAAGGTCGAGGCTATGAGAAGGCCTCGAGGATGTTTGAGGATCAATATTGGAGGAAATTGTTCATCAAGATGCCTGATGATAGGAAGAGGTTTTAATTTTGGTGCAGATCCTGTAGTGATTAGCTATGGTTCATGTCGATTTTTGGTTGATTATTGGCATGTTGTTGTACGTCTTTACATGCCATGACCTATCAGACAGTTGAATCTTAAAATTAATGTTCCTTTCACATGTTAGATGGTTTCTTATTGTTTTGTTTGTGGTAAGATTTCGTATGATGCTGTTTTTTTTGTTTTTTTTAACTATGCATATGTGCATCTACATTTAGGCTCCGTTTGTTTCGATATAAAATGTTTTACAATGTAAAATATTTTTTTAAAATTGCAATAGAAGACATCGGGTTATTTCAAAAAACAACGTACCGAATATTTAATGGTAAGTCATTTTTCATCCAATTAATGAAAAATGATTTACATGTAAAATGTTTTCCTTATTTTTTACACAACCAAACACAAGAAAATAAGTAAAACATTTTACCGGAAAACATTTTACACCCAAACAAACGAAGCCTTAATTTCCTATATTTGACTTATTTTGATTTCCAACAAGAGTTTATCATGTACGGGTAATTTCTGGAGGAGTGTTGTAGACACGGGTAACGCACTAGTGAGATACTGAGATTACATATTTTTTTCCTCAATTAATTCTATCAATCAAACCCCAAAAACTCTTAATATGCCTTTTGGAGAATCTTAATTTTACTATGTCACCATGGCCTCAATTTCCCCGGCCTATGAGTACATGGTAAGTCCAACAAAATAAAAATTTATACTGTATATAATTATGTGGCTTGTGGGCAATCCTCATTTTGGAAGAACTGGTAAATCTCTCGAGAAATTGGGCCATCATTTTTTAACATAAGAGTTTCAGTCCTTCATTTCATAAACTTTGGAATATAAAGTTATCCAAAAATATATTTGGTATAATGTTGACATATTTCTAGTTGCATCATATTTGTTTCGACAAAATTGGACTGTCAAGGTAAGTTTGGCCATACTTAATCATTAGACTATTTTTCATCAAAATTTTGACATCAAATAAATATTTGTTAGTTTGCATCAAAAAAAAATTACATTATATAAATTTGTTTCGACTGAAAAAGTCTAAATTTGTAAATCAGGACTCATAGAGACTTGAAACTTTGCATCTTAAATCTGTTTTTTTTTTTAAATGTAAGCGGAGTTTGTTGGTGTTATTAGATATATCTACTTTTAAATTGTATATTAAATATGACTAAGTTATTAACGTTGTTGAAGTATAAACTAAATTTAGTATTTTGACACAAGAAAGTTAAATCCAAACAAGTCCAATTGACAAAACCCAAAGATGGAAGATATTAATTGAAGAAGATATAAATATTTAGTTTTTAGAAACTCTAAATTATCTATCTTATCTATCGTTCTAGAACATCCTTGTGAAATATCTTGAGTTTTTTTTGTGAGAATTAGTCACATGAATAATTCTAGAATTACCTCAAAGTTTATCTTGTATGAAAATATCTTTGTACTAGAGTCTTCCATAAGATAGTATAAATAGGGATAGATTCTAGCTATTTTGTATCAATCCCAAAAAAACATCTCAGTTCATGTATAATACAGATACTCTCCTCCTCTGTTTGTAGTATTCTCCCTCTTCCAAAAATCTGTGATTTGTTTACCAAGCGCATCAATTTGATCAAACAAGTTTCAATCGAGCTGATAACGAGTTGAGTGTAAGAAACTTGAATTTATGTCATGTCAACCTTCACAGTTCCGGAATTAGTCGAAGTGCACGCAAATTGGCTCGGACATCCGACTATAAAAACAAGGTACCTAACTATAGGAAATTAGTGTACAAATTAAATTAGAAAGAACCAAATACTGAAATTGAAAGCGGAAGTTCGCATCGAGGACAGAATCTAAACTGGTGGTTTAGGATTCCAAAGTGGTGGGATAATAGATTTCCTTCCTTAATTATGTTCTGACTTCCCATAAATAAATAAAAATGCCTAAAAGGCTTAATTAATTTAAAACGAGCCTTGTTTCTTAATTCTTTGATCAAGAGAGTTTTAGAAACAAGGGATCTGCTATAAGTAGCTATGGCTAATTAGAAAGAAAGAAAGGTTCCCTCCACCTTCGGAAATTCAATATTACGTACAAGGAATCTGCTATAAGTAGCTACGGCTAATTAGAAAGAAAGAAAGGTTCTCTAGCTCCACCTTCAGAAATTCAATATTACGTACAACTCAAAGAAACTTCACTCAAAGAAACCTAGCTCCCTCAAGCATGTCCACATCCAAAAACACCATTCTCACGAGCAGACAACAGAAAGAGTATGATGAGTATCACATTAATCTCCGTGTGGACTATTGTCGTGGTTTTCGAAGAGGACTTGAACCTAAAGAAGGCTGGGAAAAAACAAACTTCAGTTTTGGTGTGAAGGTAATATTGGAGTAATATATAATTACATTATTGGTTTATATATATATTTCCCCTTTCGAATTCTATAATCATTGGGTTTCTTCTTAATAGTTGTTTCTTCTTAATACTTGTCTGTATTTTTCTAATTATTGTGTTCTTATTTAGCTTGTCATGTTGTCGTTTCACGTTGCTTTGGGCTTTTTTATTTCTCGTAATGATTCTACTTGTACCTATCGAAGTTCTCCTTTGATGCCACACACACACACACACACAAAGTCTACACATGAATAATAAATTAACTACATGCAAAAGAGAGTGTTAGGATTTCAATAAATATATCTGTACATCATTAATTAATTAGGGTGTCGATAAAAATATTTTTATATTTTATGGTAAGTTGGAGTTTCAGAAGATGTATCTGTACATACATCAATTGATATGTTTACACGAAACATCTACTATTGTTTGTATTTCTTGACTTTTTATTTATTTATTTATTTATGTATTTTTTGATGATATGAATCAGCCCACTGTAACCTTCGTTAGTTATTTTGTTTGGATTGAGAATCTCGATGATATTGTGAATTGGGGTTTCCCTCTTTAGCTTTGCAATTTGAATGATTTCTTGACGTTTTGAAAAACAGAGGGAAAAAACAGAGGTTTTTATTGTTGAACTTCGTACGTGTATTTCTGTGCGATTGGAGTTTGTCTAGAGAAATACTTATCCACGGACGGTTCTGTAAATAAGTTTTTACGGAGCCAATCGCAGCCGTCGAAAAGTGTTTTGAACGGCTCGGATTAAAAATAAATTATTACCCAATTAAAAATATTTATTATCGGTCAAAATTAAAAACTTATCTCAACCATTGATTGTAACCATTCTACAAAAGCCGAACAATAGTCCTATTACAAGGTGATTTAAATATCTAGCAGTTTCAACAAAACAATTTACTCCTGTAAGAGAGAACTTGCAGACCAAGGAAAAAACACATTGCGGCATGGTTTCTCCATTGCACAAAAGTATGGCATGAACAATGAATTTGCAGCGCATATGTGACTCTCTATGTACAGGGTAATGGCCGGCTTGATCAATTGACATAACTGAATTCTCTAACACTTGCTGAATTTAATCACTATTGAACATGGAACCCATATTGCAATGATATATTAGCTCGTGACTTCAAGCAAAATTATGTTTTGAAAATAGTTTTCCCTACGTACCCGTAACGATTTTAACTTTTGAGAAGAGTTTATCTTAAACAAAACACTTACACTCTGTACCTATTGTGTGGTTCATAACGTGCCATATCATTAAAAATTATTTGTAGGACCGGTCATTTATAACATTTTATTTCGTATCGTAACTTTTATTCTAAAAATTCGTAACTTTTCATCAATATGATTCGTAACTTTTTAGCAATAGATTCATAACATTTTTGGAATCATAACATTTTAGTGTCTTTTAATGAGAGTGCATATGATACACACCCAAATAAGGGTGTGTATTGTAGCATTTCCCAATAAAATAGCCCTCAAAACTTCAACTAAATTCTTGAGATTGCCCTAGAAACCCAACCGAATGAAATATCGTTTTGCCTAATGCGATCCATCACAATTTATTCTAGACTTTGTTGTCCAGCATGATGCATAAAGATTTTTAATTTTTTTGCCATGAAAATTATAAAGAACCGATTTCGCAAAGAAAGAGGATTCAGTGGATGAATGGTGAAACGCTTTTGTGTTTATTGAAAAATATCTTTCGTCGCATTTAACCATCATTTTAAAATTATCAAAAACCTTCGATTTGTTTCGCAAGTCATTTTATTAAACTATAACAAACAATCTTTTATGTACATGTTCGTATCTTCAAAATGAATGTTCTTGCTTATTACAAAAATGTCATGCGCGATCTAGTAATTTTTCTTTTTGATTCTGTTTTAGCTCTGCCCTTGAGTGAGTGACTAATTAGCTATGCCATGTGCGTGCGTGCGTGCATGAGGAAGAATGGCACCGACCAACCCGTAAAGTACGTATCACATGTAAAATTTGTTTTCAAGATTAGATAGAATATGATTTTGCCATCAACATGAAAGACAATGAAAATGTTGATATAGATATAACCATTTTATGTCAGCAGAGATAGAGAAATATTAACCTGCTTCTATCTCATTTAGAATCTACTATTCTGTAGACAACCATAAAGCATGTAGACAGTTAGCCATCTTCAAAAACAAATAGGTTGGCAAAACTAGTCTTTTATTTATGTGTTTTGTACTCAATGATGGATATTTACATTTCGTTTTGCATAAATGTGTTTAATTTTAATATTTTCTTGATGTTATGTGTCCCACTCATTGTAAATTCTGAATCCGTCACTGTCTACAGGTATCAAAACAACTTGATTTTTCACACAAACAATGCAAAAGTAATGTTTTAAAAGATGAACGGTTCATATCTAATAAATTTATTTCAAAGGCTTTCCCTATAAAAAAGATCACACGACAATTGAATCAAGCTTCTAATTTTGTTTTAATAAAAATAAAGCCCATGACAAAGCATGACTTTGCAATTAACATTTCTCTTTTTATTTTTACTAAAAATATATATAATAATTAATATCCATACAACAATATCATTAAACTCCCGTTAAATTCGCAAACCTAAATACTGGCTCCGCCACCCATGGAAGCACATGTGTTGACCCAATACTCAAATTTCTCGTTTTTTAAAGTTTCACTTTCGTCTAACGATTTACAATTGGAAATTATTTGCAGGCTGCGTGATTGTGAAAATCTACGAAATGAAAAAACAAAGCAGCAGAGATGAATCACTGGAGGCAACAGATGAGTTCTGGAATCGAACAACAGCAGCCAAAAAACAAAAACAGAAACTCAGATAGTGAATCGCAAGCCGCAACAATCAATCGATATTGGCCAAATTTTCAACATCTAGAAGTTGATTGCATGATGAATACGAGAGAGAGATACCTTCACCGCCAAAATCCGATTGCCTTGTAATCATCATTTTGCTTAATACCACTGGAGAAACACTGAATCGAATTGGTCTAAATGAAAAAAAAAACAAGTCGTCAGGTCAGGGTTTTATCAAATGAAACCCTAAAAAGCCATGATATATGCACACCTCTACATATAATAAAGTGAACATTTTGGCGCCAAAAGATTAGGGTAGGATTAGCGGGAAATCCTCCAAAAACGATTTTGTTGGGCTTCAAATGCTACTACTGTCAAAATGCACACTCTCATTGGGCTACTATTATCCAAAAATCTTTTTTTAAAAAAATAAGCAGTTTATTTCACATTTTCAAGTTCAAAATAATATAAATAAAAAATAAATTTTTAATTTTTTTTTTTGCGTTGTTTAAAAGATCTCAATGAGATCTATCAGATAAGATTCATATTATTTAGAAAATTATTTACGTGAACACATAATTTTTAAATTTGAAATTGTCTTCTTAAGAAATAAGTACTTATTTGAATTTCTAGAACGGAGGCCATACTTGTTTGGTTCACCTTCTACACTAACGATATTTTCTTATATTTTTGAGGTCCATTACGGGTTTTACAAGGATAATTCAAACCGTAATGTATTCTTAAAATATTTTTTTATGGCCTTCTAAAAAAAATTAGCATAATCTGATATTGGTAAAGGTTGTTTTCAGAATTCGTAGGTGTTTTAGAAATTCGTAGTTACGATTTTTTTTTATTTTTGCATGACCCATTATTGGTTCCACAAAGATAATTCAAAATGAAAGGCATATTTAAAATATTTTTTTAGAGCGTCTTGAAAAAAAATTAGCATAATCCGATATCGGTAAGAGCAGTTTTAGAATTCATAAGGTGTTTCAGTTCTGAAACAGGCTTTACTGATATCGGACTGTGATAATTTTTTTTAGGAAGTCATAAAAAATATTTTAAGAATACATTGCGGTTTGAAAAATTTTTTGTGGGACCCATAAAGTGCCCACACAAAAATCAAAAAAAATAATTATTATTCTACTACCGCACCCAAATTTACACTCACACATACCTGTGTGTGGGTCCCACACATACTAGAGTGTGCAATGTATGTAAAGTCTACATACTTGTGTATTTGGGTATTTAAAATTGGTGTGGACCGTTAGTGTGGTGTGGTCAACCAAAAAATGACCAAAAGCCCAAAAAGAAAGGGGAAAATGGCGGCCAATGACATGTTTTGATAATTAATATCCATCAAAAAATATTTTCAGCATTAATAAATGTTCTCAGTATGTTCTTGACGGGTATTAATTATCAAAACACGTCATAGGCGTCATTTTTCCAACAAAAAAAATGTGTATTTTGACAGTATAATGTGCCCACACTAAAATCAAAAAATAATAATAATTATTCTACCACCACACTCAAATTTACACTCACACATACAAGTGTGTGAGCTCCACACATACTTGAGCGTGCATTGTGTAGAGAACCCATATACTTGTGTATTTAGATATTTAAAATGAGTGTGGTGGTAGAATTATTGGGGAAAAAAAACAATTAGTGTGGTGTGGTCAACCAAAAAAGGACCAAAAGCCCAAAAAAAAGGGGAAAATGACGGCCAATGATGTGTTTTAATAATTAACACCCGCCCAAAATATTTTCAACATTAACAAATATTCTCAGCATATTCTTGGCGAGTGTTAATTATCAAAACAAATATGGGCATAATATTCCAAAAAAAAAAGTGTGTGCATCTATCTTAATTAGTACGCTAAAAGATTCAAAAGACCAATCTCACCGTCTACTAGTAGGTAGCCCAATCAAACTAGACGCAAAAGCCCCATATCCCAAAGCAAGAATTGATAGAATACGTGTGGAAGTGGAACCCCAGACCAAAAGCTTCCCAAGACCTCCGATTGCACCGAGCAATCCCTCCCTGGAGTTGCCCAACTACCATTACTTAGCTAAGCCTACTTATTGCAACTACTCTTCTGTAAATATATGCAAGGAAAAAATGGGGGAAAAACAATCACTTATTCAAACTGGAAATTGTCACTCAGATAAATTATTTTTTGGTACAAATTGAAATCTAAAACATCACACGCGAACCTTTCAACACAACCTTCAAGCATTTCCATTCTAACCTAAGTGTGACCACCTGGTATGGAACACTTGAATATGACTTTAAGAAATCTCTCCACGGGGATGTCCTCTTCTCTTTGGTGCCTTCAAGATTCTCGATCTCAAATCCACCAAGAAAGTGCCTCCAGTTTTTTCTTCTGCCTCCGTAATGTTCACTGTTTTCTTCTTGCTCCACTATAGTGTGATATAACAACTGTAAATTGAACGAATAAACAAGTATAATGCACAAATTTATCAGATTTAGCAAAATATCAAAAACTTTTGCAATATTGAGAAATACCTCGAGATCTTTGCTGCATGAACATGTCGATATAAGAGATAAAGTATCATGGTGGCGTAAGTAAAATATACGATCTAATACTTCCGTAAAAGCCCTTGAAGAAATAATAATTCGAGGATTCAGATCCTTGAGATTATAGAGTGGCAGAAGAAAGAATTCTCTTAACTTCTCATGAATACTGACATTCTGCAAAATACCATTACCAAACAAACGAATGAAACTTTTCATTTGGTCAAATCAAATAATGCATGAACAGCGATAGTTTTATGGGGTAAGAACTAAAACAAACAAAAAGAAAAGAAAAGAAAAAGAGAAAAATTGAAATTAAAAACCTTGGAGCAGACAACCACCGCTCTGAAATTTTCCGAGTAAGGGAAGCTTGTGAGAAAGTCCTTCAGTTTAGTGAACCAAGCAATGTCATGACTTGCAAGTTCGAATTCCAAGTAAACTTCCCGGAGATGTGAGGTGTTGATGTAATTGAAGCACAGGTACCTTAGATAGCAAGTATGTTCAACCGACACTAGGTTTGGAGTGTCAATTTCAGTAACCAACGACTTATTGCAGTCTTTCAGAACTAGTTGCTTTAGCTTTTGACTTGAAATCTTGAGTCTTGAGAATCGTTTAAGGTAGCTTAACTCCAGAAACTCGACATTAGGAGTGACAGACATTAGACTTTGGAATTCCTCCTCTGTCAATGTATCGATGAGTAGTGATAACTTCCTAAGAGACTTGCCGCAAGCAACCATGTTGATCTTGCATGTAATATCAGATGAATTTTTAAAAAAGTAATCAAGAGACTTGCGGCAAGCAAACATGCTGATCCTCCATGCAACATCAGATGAATTTTGAATAAAGTAATCAATGAGATTAGGCACCTCTATCTGCACAGTTTTAAGCCAATGGCAATTTCTCAGCACAACCTTATTGAGTTGAAGTAGGCTTGAAGGCAGGCAAAGACAATCCAGCCCAATGCAGAGACTCAATTCCAAAATCTCTATCAAAGGACAAGAAGAGGTGAAAGTTTGGATCATCCATTGATTGATGTGCATTTTTCCGAGATGCAACTCTCGCAATTGAGAAAATTTGATGATACCAGCAGCTAAGGTAAGATGTAAATCACATCTCGACAACTTTAGCACTGTTATAGATTTAGCACCAAGTACAAACGGAGGCACACTGTAAAGTCCATTACTCTCACGACGGCGGACTTCTAGTTCCAACTCTTTCACATTCCTCCCAATAATGATGGCAAGCCAGCGGTCCATCCAAGGGGTCAAATGTTCCAAATTTGAGAAGCCCATTGACATCCGAAATTTATGAATACTGAACTGGTGCAGAAGCCTCCGATTCAGAGATTCCTCTACAAAACTCAGAAACTCATCTTTTGATGCCTCAGCTTGACAATCTTTGATACCGTGCTTAGCTAAGTATGAATACTCACCTAACTGAAAATCAAAAACAGGGAAGGTGCACCACATGCGACGCCACCGCTTTGACAGTATACTCGTACAAACTGCATCTTCTGTGTGGAGGAAAGAAAGGATGTGGTGAATGATTGGTTCCGGCAGTTGAGAAATCCTGTCAACCTTACAATTGCAACGATTCATCAAACATTCTCTCTTGCACAGATTCCATTTTCCAATGACAGTGATATTGTTCCCTGGAGGAATCCAAACGACAAAATCATATACCGCACAAAAAAGTTAAATAAGCAAACAGAGACAAATAAAAAATAGAATATCCTTCTTCTTGCAAATTTTCCAACAGATTGCATTCCGGCCAATTAATTTCATTTACCTCAAAAGTTTGGATGACAGTTATCCCTTGATAGGATTCTAATTATCCCTCACTCACTTGTTTCAAATCTCCCATTCCTAATGCAAACTCGACTCGAGTGCATTTTTGTTCACCCTCCTTAAAAGAGGGTGAACATTACCCTATCTCTTCTTGGTTAAAATAATGTGGATCTAACAACAAAGTGATATCATGTTTACTGTGCAATATACTTTTTGGTAAACATGACACCACAAAGTGATGAGAGCCACATCAATTCAACCAATAGGATGGAATGTAACGTTCACCCTCCTAAGTAGAGGTGAACAAAACTCAACTTTGCAAGCTCATAGGATGCACTAAGTTCACCAAGTCACTCTATAAATCGAAATAAATTGTACTCCCTCAAATAATGAATCACAAGCCGAAACAATAAATCGATATTGGCAAAATTTTCAACGTCTAGAAGTTCGTTGCATGACTGAATACGAAAGAGAGCGAGAGACTAGAGAGAGAAGAGAGATAGAGATACCTTCACCGCCAGAATCCGACTGCCTTGTGATCATCATTTTGCTTAATACCACTGGAGAAACGCTGAATCGAATCGGTCTAAATGAAAAACAAGTCGTCAGGTCAGGGTTTTATCAACTGAAACCCTAAAAAGCCATGATATACGCACACCTCTACATATAACGAAGGGAACATTTTTGCGCCAAAAGATTAGAGTAGGATTAGCGGGAAATCCTCCAAGAACGATTTTGTTGGGCTTCAAATGCTACTACTACTATCAAAATGCACACTCTCTTTGGGCTTTTAACATTTTTAAAAAATAAGCTATAAGCAGTTTATTTCATATTTTTAAACTTAAAAATGATATAAATAAAAAATAAATTTTTGATTTTTTTTTTACACCATTTAAAAAACCTCAAATGAGATCTATCAAATAAGATTCATATTGCTAAAAAATTATTTGTGTGAACTCGGAATTTTTTAGCTTAAAATTGCCTCTTAAAAAATAAATACATATTTGGGTTTCTAGAACGGAGCCCTTTTGATTGGCCTTCTACACTAACGATATTTTCTTATATTTGTGAGGTCCATTAGGATTTTACAAGGTTAATTCAAACCGTATTTTTAAAATGGTTTTTTATGGCCTTCTAAAAAAAATTAGCATAATTTTATATTGGTAAAGGCTATTTCAAAATTCGTAGAGTTCTAGAAATTCGTAGTTACGATTTTTTTTAATTTTTGCATGACCCATTACTAGTCCCACAAATATAATTCAAAACGTAAGGTATTTTTAAAATTTTTTTTAGAGCTTTCTGAAAAAAATTAGCACATCTCGATATCAGTAAGAGCTATTTTAGAATTCGTAGGGTGTTTCAGTTCTGAAACAGCCCGGTAATTTTTTCAGGAAGGCATAAAAAAATATTTTAAGAATACATTGCGGTTTGAAACATTTTTTGTGAGACCCATAATGTGCCCCACAAAAAAAAATAATAATAATTATTCTACCACCACACCCAAATTTACACTCACACATACAAGTGTGTGGGCTCCATACATACTAGAGTGTGCAATGTGTGTATAGCCCACATACTTGTGTATTTGGATATTTAAAATGAGTGTGGTGGTAGAATTATTTTAAAAAAACCATTAGTGTGGTGTGGCCAACCAAAAAAGGACCAAAAGCCCAAAAAAAGAGGGGAAAATGGCGGCCAATGACGTGTTTTGAAAATTAATACCCTATAAGAACATTTTCAGCATTAACAAATGTTCTCAATATGTTCTTGGGCGTAATTTTCCCAAAAAAAAGTGTACATTTTGACAGCATTTTAAGCCCAAAACGACACCATTTGGTCTCCGCCGCCCCAACTCCAAAATGGGAAGGCCCAGACCAATGGCTCGGCCTGGCCCAATAGAACTTTCCGGACCAGTAGCTATAACCCCATAACGAGCCAGTGGGCCTTGAACTAAGATCCTCTCACACGAGGAGAAATGTGATCAACCACCATTCAACGCTATAACTTAGTTGTTCATTTTTGGAAATTTTGAGATGTAAATGTATGCAAAATAAAGTCAATCCAATGATAAAAATCAGAATGATTCAAATGATGAATCTGGCCAACAAAAACTAGTTTTGTACAATCCGAAAAATGAAACGCTAAGGGACATGTTGGTTCCCGGCATTCCTATGAACTTTAGAGTTGGCGACAACTACATCAAGACCCTCGTCTCTCCTAATCATGGAGGATGGTTCAAGAGACAATGTGAAGCTTCTTTAGGTGAAAGCTCAAATAGTCATCAGGTAACTGTCCAACATAGAAATGATAATGTCCCTTCTTTTGTTGATTAATAATTTTATTTATTTTTCTATTACATGCACTTCTATACTTAAGGTTTTTGAAGGTTGTAAATCGACATATCCCTTAGTGATACTCATATAGATTTGATAGTCTGAGTTGTGTAGGGCATTGGTTAGTGATGTTGATTTTGGTTTATACTTTATGTGCTTGATCATACACTTGTGAGGCTAGGCTAAATTCCTCTCGACTAAGCTTATATTACATCTGGCCTTTGTGTTGAATTGCTTTATGTTGGTACTGGCTTTGATAGGTACAAGGTTTTTTATGCATGTGCCTAAGTTCTGATGTCTCATGATTCAAAGGAACCTTACTCCAAAAGCTAGCTTGATTAGATTTAACTTAAATGGGATCACTGTGCTCACCATATTCCTTCATTTTCATAGGAATTTGATATGCCCATTTGACTGTAAAATTGTCCTCGCTTCTTTGAAGAATGCCAGAGCAACACTTGATTTGGTGTATCCTAGGGAATGGGATTGTAGCATAGTATCTCAGCTTCAACAGGATATATGAACATGTCTCGTATAAGGTCGTTATTCCACACCTTTTGGTCAATGCGATTGGAGACAACCGCATCAGAACATAAACTTCGAGGAGGAGACAAAATTCATCTTTTCATCCTTGTATCCTGTTCCATACGCTTTCAGCTTGACTTTTGGGCCAACATGTTTGACTTAAAGTACGTATAAGTTTATTCACCAGAGTTTGAAATGAGTATTTTGGGGCATATTCAGCTTTGTTATGTAATTGATATGTAATGTACTTGCATTCAACCAGGATGGTGAGAGACGAACAAGCTACGTTGAGCATGTACCAGACATCACCAATTCTCTCGAGCAGATTGAAGAGCAAGTGGACGACTCTGGGGCTTGAAATTTGAGACCTCGTTTTTGGTTAATGGACTGATACTTTGGCTTGTCGTTTCAGACTTGGATGAATGGATAGACTTAGCATGATTTATGGTGATGATGTTTTTTATTCTACACTAAACTTTCTAAGCTAGTTCTATCACTACGTCACTTGAAACTTGTACCAGGTGAAGCTGCTGCTGCTGCTTCTTTTTGTTTTGGAAATCAGGTGATGTATGAAGCTATATATACGTTGTAGACTTGTTACTGGATGATGTGTTTTGGGCCTTGAAACATGGTTTTGATGGGTTCTTGGTTATGTATCATGTTCTTTTGATGTGTGACAGGATTTATTTTTTGAATTTTTGTTTTATGAATATTGTGGTCGTGTAAACAAAAAATTAAGTTGTGTGCGCTGCTGGGCGATTCTTTAACGGTGGTTTTTTTTGTTTTGTCGTTCTACACTGCGAATTCTAATTGTGGCATTTTTACCTCTATTAGAAGCACTTTTTCTCCGGCATTTAAAAGCAACATTTTGCATACTGGAATTCGAATGCTTGAATTAATATTTGAGTTTCGGCTTTTCTAGTTCTTCCAACCACGTACTTGAGGGCTAAGGATTAAGGAAGGCTATAGTCAGGTCACTTTCAGGAAAACGAAAAAAAAAAAATTTATGTAAAAATTCAACCCAAATAATTTTAGCCCAATTTATTTTTTCTTTTAGCCTAACTCAACCTCTCTGTTAACGGCTATTCTCTCCCTCTCTCCTACGTTCTTTCTTTTCTCTGTTAATGGACATTCTCTCCCTCTCTTCTATGTTCTTTCTTTTCTGTGTTCTCTCTCGTTCTCTCCCTCTCTACTACCGTCAAGGCCTGGGGTTTTTGTTGATTGTTCAGAGGTGAAAACCAGTTAAATCAACTCAAGGAATTAAATCAACTCAAGGAATTTCATAAAACCTTGGGTGCATCTTCTGATTCGGATGTCACAGGAAAAGCCCTAAAAATCAACTTCAATCTACCCGTTGGTCAAGATGTCGATCAAGAAGCGGAACCCAAAATGTATTAATCTAAGCCGTTTGATACGATTATGGCATCTTGCAAACCATATGATAGAAATTCAACATCAATGTAAGGCTTGCATAGAAGAAAGAATCGTACTTCAATTGTGTTTTGCGTGACTTTTCTTTCCCTAACAAACAGAACAGAAAGCCTTAATGTAATAGGCCTCAGTTTAAAATTTTGCATCTTAATTTTTTTTTTTAATGTAAGCATAGTTTGTTGGTGTTATTAGGTGTATCTACTTTTTATATTATATATTAATTATGATTAATGTTGTTGTAGTATAAACAAAATTTAGTATTTTGGCACAAGAAAGTTAAGTCCAATTGACTTACAATTGACAAAACCCAAAGATAGAAGATATTATTGAAGAAAATGTAAATATCTAATTTTTAGAAACTCTAAAACATCTAACTTTGGAAGTTCTAGAATATCCTTGTGAATCAAGTTTTTTTGGGAGAATTATTCACATATATAATTCTAGAATTAGCTCAAAATTTATTTTGTATGAAAATATCTTTGTACTAGAACCTTTCATGGAATAGTATAAATAGAGATAGGTTCTAGCAATTTTGTACCAAGCCAAAAAAAAAAAAGTTCAAATGTAATACAAATACTATTCTTCCCCGCTCTTGTCTTTAGTATTTTCCCTCTTCCAAAACTATTGTCCAATTAAATAATAGAAACTTCAACTCTTCCAATAAATGTATACGCAATTTGTACCCCGATATAATCTATACAATTGAGGTTAGTCCAAGGCAGAATTAATTCCTGATTCCGCTCTTGTTTCCAAAGACGGATAGCCCAACCTTTTGTGTCTCCCCTTGGATGGGAGTGAACTGACAGTGATAGTTGTTCGACTACAGGGGAGCGAGCAATTCTCTTTGGAAACATTAGTATATCTGCGCAATACTAGCAATGAGTGGGTTTCTGTTATGGTAAGTAGTATTTTGATTATACATAAGGATTATGATAGTCGATGTACCAAACTTTCGATTAATTTTCAGATGTAAAATGTTCTCTTTGTATTATTTTTTCCCATCCCCTTTTACTGAAGTAAACTAACCTCAGCAATCTGTACCATTTGTACGGGAACCTCATCAAGACGTTCCAACTTACAAATGACTGGTTTCGCGCCCCACTGCCCACATGGGAGGATCCAGATTATGGCTTCCAATTTGATCTGGCCGACTGGAAGAATCAAGACCGACCGGATATTGTTTGTGAGTGGTAGGGTAATAGCAGCGCATCACTGGAATGATGACCCACGCCCTGTCTTTGTGAGATCGGATCCTCCGCGGATCAACGTAAGAGATTGGTTTAAGGTAAATGATTGTTAGTATTTTATTTGTTCTTCTTAGCTTCAATGTGTAATTACTTTGTGTCTCTCTCTTTTATTTACTATTTGTTTTTCATATGTTTTGGTAGGATGAACTTCCATTTACGGCATTCAAGGAATTCAGGGATAGTCATATCCAAGTCAAAATGATCAATTCAATTTATGACACAGTAAAAACATTGTGTTTCAATCAATGTACCCTGGACATTGAATTGAGACACTTGAGCATTTAACAATCCGGCTTCACGGTCTTCAAGAATTGAAGCTCATCCTGTGTCATTTAGAATTGTCGTCTATTTCAAGTACCAGCTTAAAGATGCTGTCGGTCGAGCTTTGCCCTAGGGCCATCGCTCAAGACACTGGTTGATAAGATTGAACAAGCTTGAAGACTATGCTAAAGAAGGTAGTTCGAAGATTGTGGCTTGGTTTAAGAGGAGATCAACATTGGACTTTTATATCTTCGATGAGGAGACGACATCGAGTTGTATCCGGTACAAATTCAATAAAATGATTCTCTTTTATTAATTATTTTGGAGAAAAAAATAGAAATCGAGATCTACTTTTTTATCATACAATTAGTTAGTCACACAGACAGAGTTATCTTCTTTTTTTGTAAGTTATCTAGTTAAAATGGTAGATTACAGTTGCGTCTCATTTTTGGACAAAGTTATATGAGATAAATTGGTAGATTGGCCAAACGACTTCAGTATGTACTCTCATTCATTTGACATGGATTGAAACCTCACTAATTACAATTAATAATGTTGTTTTTTACAATTGCAACTAAAAAGTCGACGCCATATAGCATTTATATGAAGAAAATTGAATAACTACTAATTTATCGACAAAAATTTTTAGTAGTCTCTTTCTCTTTTCAATTACTCCCTCCGTCCCACTTTATTGTGTCTATTTTCTTTTCGACACCTCATAAAAAATTGTCTATAACTCACAATCTATGATATTTTTTATGATTTCAAAAATTTTGTTTAAACAAATTAATTGAAATCTATCAAACAATATCCATATTTTATCTATAAAATATAATAAATTAAGAGATATAGACAATTTTTTGAAACGTCCATAAAAGAAAACAAACACAACAAAGTGGGACATACAGTCAACTGCAGAGAAACGCATGCGGTTCAATCTGAACCAATCATCTTGATAATCGATAGTTCAGATTTGCTGAAACTCTTACCGGTAAAAGTATGTTTTTACAGGTAAGAATACCAAAATAAATCTAAACCATTAAAAATACCATCCGATAGTTGCGATTAATTGTACTGCACATATGGAGTACAAAACTGGACTGCAAACAAGCCAGATTCCAAAAGAAAGAGGGTGGAATTTTCAGGAGTGCCCTGCCATTTAGGTCCACCCCTGGGCACAAGCAACATGGATTCGAGGGTTACCGGGAAAAGGAAAATATAACAAGAGCAGAGAATGATACCTCGATGTGGAATGGGGGATGCTTTCCTTGTAGAGCAGTGCACCGATCCGGCCGCTCATCTCGGCAATCGACGATTCAGATTTTAACATCGTCAAATCTTAACCAACCAATGAACGGTTCAGATATGTATGCGCTTAAATTCAATCCAAGCTGTACGTGCCGATATGAATGGCTGGATCAGCCGCTCGGTAGGCTTGACAACATCCCCTAGTCCCCTCAATGTTCATAACATCTGTTTTCAGCAACATTACAGATACTATTGTCCGAATATTGCCTTCTGCAGTTCGATTTTGGTTACCGAGTTGATAGGTGAGTAAACAAAACCCTCAAACCCCTTCGCTGTGAATCAATAAGGTCGAATTGCTTTAAATGAGACTCGCCTTACTGTTTTAACAATCACGGGACGAGGCATTTGTTCACCCACTGTAAAGCAAAAATAATCTCCGGTACCAGACCATCCATGGAGAATAAACCAGACACCATTATATATACATATATCTCTCAATATATGCATGATTTCCACATCTCTATATTTGTGCACTCGAAAGTGATTGAAATCGGCACAAAACCAAAACAAATCACCAATGTTTGGTCTGGAAACCAGTTAAAAGCATCACTGTACAACCATCCTACCCGACTGACATCCAACCTACTACAACTGCTGCTCAATCCATTGAACATCGAATATATATTCATTTACTGAAAATATTTAACCAAGTTAAACAAGCAATGAACAGGGGAGAATTCCAGTCGTCTAGTTCAAATGAAAAAACAAACAGGATAAGGACCTTGACGAAGGACAGCTGGGTTCCGACAAAACACTTTCTTGCTTTCAAAAGAAGCTGCAAAGCAAAATCCACCTAGATAGTCGCACGAGTCCTCGAGCAGTCTCCACCCGTCAAACATCGCATAAGCTCTCTTTGTTGCCTAGAAAATAAGTTAAAACGAAAAAGTTAACCAAAGATGATAAATTGAGTAAACTGCATAAAGCCAACTAAGGAGAAAAGAGTGTTGGGAAAATAGTTTCCACCGATCCTAGGGTACCTCATCCTGGTTGACAATTTATGGCAACAAGATTATAAAGCAATATCAAATAAGACCTCTTGTTCAACACTACAATGGAAATGCTATTCTCCTCTTTATAGTGGACCAAAACTTACGATTTCAACCACCCACAGCCTTCATTGTCAATGTCATTCGCTAGTCCAAAACCCTTTTTGGATAGTGTCTACATCACGAAATATAAGGGGTTAATTTCTTTTTCCTTTGTCACTACTCCCCAAGTGATTGGGACGCAAGGCTCTGTTTGGTTTACTGTCTCATTACTTGGTGAAGAAAAAGAGAGATACATCTCATATAACCTAATCTCAGGAAAACACAACCATATACATGGCACCTAGGGGACATGGCCTATAATAAACGTGTTTATCTTGGTTAATAAACGTGTTTATCTTGGTTACATGGCTTCTACTAAACGAAAATACATACCTTACATTCAACACTCGGATAAATATATGGGATCCGTGTCAAAACATATTCAGTTGGAAAATTCAACAAGTGAGCATAGTAGTAGCTTGAATTTACTACTTAAAACACTTAAACTCCTATAATACGCATGAAATTCCTTTAGGCAGCTCGTAAACACCGTTCATCCTAGAAAACAACAGAACTCTGCTTAGGAAAACACATATTTGGCCGGTACAGTACCCTTCCAAATAGATATGAGATAAATCCTAGACTTAAAAACGCATACTCACACCCAGTACCCAAACAGTCTATGTACCGGAAAAAGGCGCTTAGATAAATTGCAAAGAAGGTCCATTGTCAGGACCCATAAAAGTAGAGTATTTTAGTCACAGAACAGAGCGTTCGCAGAAAATCCTGTAATAGCTGTTGTCAAGAATACTGTAATGAAAAGCCCTTCCCGCTTGAGTGAAGTTTTGAGATTTGAAACAGTATATAAGGTGTAAGTATCCATAGCAAGTAAAGAACACTAATAACAACACACGTGCAGTCCAAACAATGCAATTCAGCATTAAAGAGATCCCAGCGTCCATACCTAAGTATCAACGGCCAATAAATTAAACACACACACAAAAGAGATGCCTGACCTTAGTCTACAATACTTCTTAGTTTTGCCAACAAAGGTTTCTTCTACCCTCTTGCATAATCTCAAAAGCCAGTTTGTATCTTTCTATAGATGCTGCCCCTGCTTCAATGTAGTTACGGGCTTCTTCTCTTAAAGTCCACAGCATCAAGGCCCTGAAATCTTGGGACCCACCACCTGAATCAACATCCCGTAGAATACCATACTTGGCACTTTTTGTCCACCGGTGCAAAATATAGCGAGATGGAAGTTCTGTTTTGTTCATTATCTGGAAGACTTTTAATGCATGTCTACAAAGCACCCCTTCAAATTCAAACATTTTACAACTACAACTGACATTTTGATTAGATGTGTTGAAGGCAACGGTATTCCTCTCATCCCCTCCATTACCACACTTCTGCACCAAATACCGACTGATAACACCTTCCACATTAATCTTTATGCCGACGTAACCGTAACAATCCAAAAGCTCTTTCTGGAATGTTTTGAACATTGTGACTGTGTAAAGCCTTCTGCCTTGATCTTCAATCGGGTCTTTTGTGTGCAAAACAACTTGCAAGTTAAATGAGTTAAAATCCTCCTTTCTTTCCTCCTCACGACGTTGCTCAACAGCTTTTTCATATCGTAAAACAAATTCATTCAGGGGTGTATGGGAATTCAAAAACGTACCGAAAAAAGATTTCATGCTTCCATCAATAGGGATACCAGCAAAGAATGTACTCCTTATATACAATGGAACCCAACTTTTGCGAGTTCTGTACATTTCCTTCAACCAAGCATTCTCGTTCAAGTCATATTTGTTTAGAAGCACATTCCATGCGGAATCAAATTCATTAGGTGTTTGACTCTGACAAATGCAAGCCTCGTACTCATATTTGAACCCGGCATCCATTGAAAGAAATGCACCCAAATACTGCTGTTCCTTTGCCTTAATTTGCCATGTTGAAAAACGATGATGTGTACCGGGAAAAACTTGTGCAATTGACTGTTGGATGGCCTTGTCTTGGTCAGCTACTATCGACAAAGGACGACGACCTGACATTGCCCTAAGCCATGTCTGAAAAACCCAAGTAAAAGATTCCTCGGATTCCTCAGCAATCAAAGCACACCCAAGAAGAACAGGTTGCCTATGGTGGTTAATTCCAATAAACGAAGCAAATGGAACCAAATAACTACTGCTTCTGTACGAGGTATCAAAAACAATGGCATCACCGAATTGCGCGCACGAAAATCTAGACCGGCCATCAGCCCAGAAAATGCTCATGCATTTGCCATCATCAACTTGCACTGCATTAAAGAATCCTGTATCTTCTGCTTGACGAGACTGAAAATACTCCTGAAGCTCCGGGTACCAATCACTTCCAACATTACTTTGACGGACTATTTTGACAAGGTTGAAGCCACCATTTGTTTCAACTAAATCCAAATTTTCCAACCCACTACTTACTTCCTCTTTAAAACCCTTCGGAGGGGCAGCAATTAGCCTACTAGCATCCATTGGAGAATCAAGATCATGATTGTGTTCTTTTTGAAGCCGATCAACTACCCATCTTCCTGTGTCTTGCCTCTGTATCCTCAAGAATGCACCACAACCTACTCTTGAAGGGTGTTGATGCCCTTCCTTGGAGCACACAAATCTTCTAGAGGTAATTGATCCGTCATGTTTCGAACGGAACAACTGACCAATCCGGACTTTGAAGCCAAAGCTAGCCGCGTATGCAAAGTAAAATTTGTAAGCTTCGTTAGCAGAACCAAATTCAAGACCTTTGCATGGTTCGACTTTGGGTATTTCTTCAGCTTCTTCTGTTTTGAGGCGTTTGACATCAATGGCACCTGATGGGCTAGGACGCCCATCCTCCTCTTCTAGTGATCTTATCCCAGTCCTAGTGGACACAGCAATTGAAGATCTTGGAGCTGGAAGGGCTTTCCTTTGTATATGGGGTGGGCGAATCTCCCCTGGGAGTCCAAGCTCGTGATTGTGCTCTACCTTGATATTGGCAAGGACCCACTTCCCAGAATCACTTTTTTGTACCCTTATGAAGGCTGGACAACCCGTTCTAGAATTGGTTTGGAAACCCTCTTTCGAACACACAAATCGTCGAGAAATAACTGTTCCATCCACTCTGGACCGGTACAACTGACCAATCCTAATTCGGAATCCCACTTGCGTTGCATATAAATTATAAAACTCCTGGGCATCTTCAGCTGAATCAAATTCTAGCCCCACTTGGGGTTCGAGCTTGGACTCTCCTTCATCCTCTCTGTGACCGTTGTTTTTCACAAGCAGCGTACCCGTTGGTTTTGCTCTCACAGTCATAATATTCCCAAACTCTTCTCGATTCATATCAGAATCTGAGCAATGCATCAAAAGATAATAACAATTAGAAAGTAAAAGTCAGATGACAATTGAAAGAATAGCCTGTACAACAGTTTCAAAATGCATTCTCAAAATGGTATAGACATCAAAAACTTGAAGCAACACTTACAACAAAGAAATATTACAATCAACACAGCTACATGAGAGAATAAGATAAGCTAAAGGTAAAATGGAAAGAATGGCGCAATGGCATGCAAGCACAAAATAAAAAGTTAGAAATAAAGAAAAGGAAGATAGGAGAACTAAACTCATACTTTCATTATCTACTTGCACTTCTACACATCATGCACCATTTAGGACGAAGAATGCGATTGGGTCTCCTTCTGTAGTGTCCCACCTTCTTTAGATTTGTCATGTCCCCATATCCATATCGGTGTATCCACTGAATCGAAAAAATCCCAGAATGCAAGCATTTAAGTGAATACACACACAGTCCCTTATACTTATCCCGTCATAAATTCAGTTTCAAACCTCGAAAATACAATCTCTAACAGAAGAGAGCTATTTCATTATGACCTGCCCTAGAGCATATAACCAACACTTAATCATTCACTCACTAGCCATGTAGCACGGACACTTCGTCGGAGGCGACATACCAATATCGGCAACTTCGTCGGCCATGAAGTGTTGGTGATGGGCACTTGGCAGGCACCAAATCTCTCCCGACACTCCGGACTTGTGTCCGACACTCAAAATCCAAGTCCTATTATTTCTCAACACTTACCAATCTGATACTTGGGACATTTTAAAAATGCTCCAGACAACTCTCGGGACACTCGCTAGACGCGTTGGGGGTGTTAGACGTAATAGTAAACTCTAGTTACAAAATCTTTTCTTTTTGTGTGACAGATGATGGTCAAAGACACATAGATGATGAAACGCTTTTTGTTGGAGTACTTTTGTGACAGGCGTAATGATCAATAATATTTACAGTAAATACGGTGTTAAATATTTAATATTCTTGCCTTATGTTTTATATTTCATCCATATAATAAAATACAAAATATTTTTTTTAAAACGTGTTGCTCCAATCTTTTGAAATCTGCATGTTAGCATGTAGGTGTTATATAGAGTTCGTGCAATTCGAAAATTGGACAGCCCAAATAACTCATTTAAGCATCATAAGAACTCGGTGATGAAAATAATACTTATGTTTTATGTTCGAATTCTAGCAGTTGCAAATCCAAGAGGGCCTTGACATGTAAACAATGTTACCAAAACATCGCTGCTATTAATTGTATTATTTAAACTTGGCAATTAAAGAGGAACCTGAAAGGAATTTTTCTGGTTTTATAAAACATTAACCAGAAGTCAACGTGCATTCATGGAATTACCGGAATCTGGCAGACCGTACAACAAATAGCTCACTTAAAACATAATGTTCCCAAAAAGGAAAAGTTTGTGAGATCTTTCTCATAGGTGCGCAGTGAAAAAGTCTAGACTCAACCAACCTTGCACGGAAGGTTAAAAACAAATAGGGGCCTTCGCAATAAAGAATAACATGAAAGTCAAAATGTCATTTGCAGCACTAATACACAAATCTAAAAAAGATAATCCAACCAAAACTCTTGAAAGAGAAAGTAGTTTTATTCTTATAACTTAACCCATCAAAGCATGTGATTGCTTTCTTATTTCTTCCATTCTTCCTACTGTAGCTATTCTTACACATTAGGTAGTTCAATTGTCATCACTTTATAACTCCTGCATGTACGGGGATTGCTTGATTCATTCCGCACATGAGCTATGAGCATTACACAGCAGCATACAGAGAAGTTGGAAAACTATAATCAACAAACATTAAATGATAGGAATAACTTAATGGATTTTCATGAGAGGGGCATGGAATAAAGAGAAGAAGAGATACCAAGAAACATGTGATATGTGATACCAAAAAACAGGCAAATAGCATGTTTCACTTCTAGAATGAACCAACTAACCAAATGGGTATTCCAAATACATTCTTGGTTGGTTGTCCTCTACAAAACCAATGTTGAATAACCATTAACAAAAACATATTCGGTTGACAGTTAAAATGGATAGCAGGAAGAGCTTCCTGTTTTGTTAATGAGGTTGATTGAAATATAGAAAAGCAACATGTGGAGAGGAGATGGCCAAAAAGAGTCATACGTTAAGAGCAACACCAGTCATACTAGGTATTATGCCTAACCAAAGTACACAAAAAAGTACCATCTTAATTTCACCCACCCACTTTTCATGTCCATAACCCCTATTCGCCCGTTTAGCTATTGAATGAAACTTAGCATGGTAGGTGAATATCGCATTATTCTTAAATGGCTGACCTAATGGCTAGCTAAATGCAAAAAGTCAAATTGACAAAAGGCAAAAAGCCTAGTCCATTGCCTAGTAATACATATCTCAGGTGGCCGGGCCAGCTTACGCACACCTCAACTAATCCAACCACATCTCAAGGTGTTGGGCCAACTTACGCGCATCTCGACTAATCCAACAACATCTCCAGGTGTCCTGTCCAGGCCAGCTTATGCACACCTCGACTAATCCGACCACACGTGCCTGGCCCCTCAGGCTCTTACAAACTACAATGAGGTGATTCTAACCAAATGGTAGCTCAAAGTGAGCATTTCGTTTAATACATTAAGAATTTCGAAAAATGATTTTCGCAATCCACTTTCTTTGTTGTAAATGCACTCCAAGATTTATGTTTCAGTGCTTGTGTCGTGTGTAGTCCTAACGACTAAAAGATAAAAATTTTAGTGTATTTATAAGGCAAAAATCACTACCTTTTTAAGAATGTCCAATTAGGCAAAAAAACAAGTACCCGTAAAATCTGAACAAGAACTGAATAAAAAATAAAACCAAATGCATCAAAGCAATCAAAAGAGTGATTATGACGGGAATAAGAGTTTTTACCTTTGCATATCGGCCCACAGACGAGTTTAGGGTTTGGTGCCCGGACAGAGAGAGGAAAAATGAGGTGGTTGAAGCTGAAATCGAAACGGTTGAGATATCTCTAGGGCTGAAAATCCCATGCATTGGGGCCGAAAATGGGTACTATTAGTTTTTGGCGGGTAGGATCCATTCGGTTTGTTTTGGCTGCTGCAAAAACAGAGTGATTTTGGATTGACAAGGAAAAAGATCGAGAGCGAGTTGTTTGTTGATAAGATTGTGTGTGATTAGGAATCACACTGCTCAGAGCTCATCTCCTCCTCCTTCTCTCTCTCTCTCTCTCTCTCTCTCTCTCTCTCTCTGGTTTGCGGAGCGGGTCGCTATCGAGTACGGGGGGATGGGTTGCTATGGGGCCTATGTGGATTGCGGTTTCTCTCCCTGGTGCGGTTTCACGGTTTAGGCTTTGTTTGTAACTTTAGGCTCTGTTTGGAATTCAAGAAAAAGAAAAGAAAGAAAAATTAAAAACAATTCTCTTCCATTGTTTGGTAAATTGGTTGGAAGAAAAAGAGACAAGAAAATAAAATTTTGAATTTTACTAATGAATAGTAAAAAAATTTCTCTCATTTCCCTTTCTCTTCTTTTCCTTTCTTTTCTTTTCTTTTATTTTCCTTAAGTTCCAAACGGAGCCTAAGGGAAACTAAGAAAAAAGAAAGGAAAGTTAAAAAATTTCCTTCCAATTGTTTGGATTGGAGAGATATATGAGAGAAAATAAAAAATTCAAGTTTGATGAATAATAGAATTTTCCTCCTATTTTTCTCTCAATTTCTTTTCCATTATTTTCCCCAAGTTCCAAACAACTCTCACTAGGGTGGGTATTACATACATAATGATTTTCACACTTGCTTTTTTATAACCTTCTTTTTTGTTTGATGTGAATTTATAAAATTAGTTTTTTTATTTTCTTACAACTTTTAAAGAAAATTAATTTTCATTTGTAAACTCTTTCACACTTACATAAGCAACATTGTAGATTCATAGTACAAGAATAAAAAAAATGAATGTAGTTTTTTTATAAAAAAAAAAATAGAATGAAAAATGAACTACCCTAACAGCCGTCAGTTTAAATAGAAATTTACACAACAGTATGTAAAGATGTGCAGATATACGCATGAGTACATTAATTTTTTTGTAAAATAATATTCATACTCTCCTTTTATGTTTTTTCAATTTTTTTTTGTCTTTATGTACATGGAATATCAATTTGCGCAAATATGTAAAATCATTTTCTTAATTTTTGTCTTTTATATAGTACTCTCTCCATTCCATTCCATTCCATTTTTAAAGTTCAGTATTCTATTTTTAAAGTTCAGTAAAGTTAATGGGTAAAAACTGATACATTTTCCATTTTATCCCTTAAAAAAAATTCCATTTTGAAAAGTTAGTGAGTAAAAGTGTAATGATAATGTCTCCATAGAGGGTAAGTAAGGAAAGTAAATGTAAAAGTTGATATGAAAGGCATAATGATGATATTTTTTTAATAAATTAAAATTATGAAACGGAACACTTAAAAATGACAGAGGGAGTAGTAAAATTTAGCTCAAATTCGAATGAAAAGAATGCACTCACGTGAGGGGTCTGATGTGGGCCACCTCATATCAGCAATTTGCACGGTTGATGGCCTAGTGTAAAAAAAGTGTCAGATTTGGAAACCAAGTACAAATAAATGACACAAAAGTATAACTTTCCTTTTGATGATTTGTTCCCCTTTTGGGGTTTATTGCTCAAGATTTTGATCAACATCAAATTTCTAAAAACAATGGATTGTCCACTGGATTGGAAGGTGGGTCTATTTGTTCATTTTTAGCACCCACTAATACCAGGAGAAGGCTGCTATTTAGTCAGCCTCCCTTCTCCAAACTCTGTCCATCTTCATCATTTTTATCTCGTATTCATCCCACTCTAACCGAACGCAATACAACCAATCACATCTGTTATGGCCGGCCCTTCAGGTGGGTGTCTCGGATCCATGGAGTTTGTGTTTTGGTTACTAGAAGTGTTTCTTTGCTCGCTTGTTTGCTCGCTTGCAGCGTCTCGACTCGAGTTCCCTTTAGTCTTATCCTCTTGTGTCCCGAACAATGATCATCCTATGGACCCTGCTTGTCTCCTCTATCACCATCCGATGGGGTTCTTTGTCTAGTGTTCATCCCGCGTTGAGCCTGGAAGGCTATGTTTCAATATTGAATTTGTTTATAAGAGGCAAAATGTAAGGAAATTAGAATAGCTACTACATAAAATGAGAGTCCTGACAAATAACATGTATGCTCTTATTTCGATGACCAAAAATATAACCATTTTGTAAAAATTGATTTGAAAGCACACCTTTTTTTTGACTCAATCGGATATCAGAGAGTACTTGTTAAGGAAATCTGATACTGCTTACGGTTCAGATCATGGAAATGAAACCCGCCAATGCCTCCTTAAATACCAACACAAAACTGCGAGGGCGAACAAATTTACTCTCATCCATACACAGGCTACAAGACTTTTCCAGAGGCAGTTGTGCAGTCCGCATGGTCCACTACATTGGACAGGCTGATCATGAACTGGATAGAAAATTCGAAAGGCTTCTGCAGTGTTAACCAGCCCATCGGGGTTTGCTCCAAATGGAAATCCATCACCTGTAAATTTCACTCATTCACCGTGCAGTGGGCACCTCATTGGCTTGGAAGGGGACTCGCTCAATTCAAATGCAAAAAATAATAATAATCCCCCCTGTGAAGCTTATAAACCACCTGCTTATTCCTAGTCTATTTTACAGGGAACCAAAATGATTTTGGATGAACCTTGCCTGAATGCTCCACAATTCGAAGACAATGGAGGCAGTGTCTGAGAGATCCTACATTGTTCGGAAGTGATTTAGGGAAACGGATTTGTAGAAACAGTACGACATAAACCTCCGTTGGCATTGGCGTTGGCATTGGCGTTGGCATTGGCTTCAGCAGCAAACATTCTCCGTATTCTCTGGTATTCTGTGGTGCGACAGAAAAGGAGTTAAATTGGCTGAAAGTATCTTCCACTTTATAAAGATGGAAACGAGACCAAACCAGTACACCACCAACCTATCATACCACCAAAACCTCTACCCCACCGCCCACTGCCACCAACCAATATCACTACCATAGCCACGAAACTGATAACTAGATGAAACCTGAAAGGCTGTAGATCTGTTCGAGAACCAGACATTCACATACATAGCAATAATGAGTGGAGAAATGTGACCCCGAACCAAAGATGGAATGCTTAAGCAGATACATACATAACCAAAAATCTGACTCCCCATTTCAGGAGGAGAATGGAGATCTCGATTAGATGATCACTGCAGTGGAAGAGAAATAAATAAGAAACAGAACAACATTGTTGATATAATCAGTTGGACTTGTAAGAGGAAACATAACCTTTGGTATGCGAAGCAAATCACTCTGTTGGAATGAACAATTCAAGAGACTCCTAACATGAAGAGCGTGATTTCGATTTTCACAGTCAAGTGATCAAGATTCGAAAACATCTGCAGTTGAAGTTAGCAAAAACCACTCGCCATTTATTATATAAAATCAGAGAATTGAGGATCATGATATGCGGAATTGCAGATAAATGCTCGGTGTCACAGACAAGGGGAAAAAACCAGAAAGCGTGATATGATCCTGAAGTAAACACATATCATGGGAGATTGAGAATCTTTATCAATCGAGAAGTGAACAAATGCATGAGACAAACTCAATGAAAACCAAAGCGCATGCAAATAAACGGGGACATGCCGATGAAATTCAAGTGAAAGACAATAAATCTGATCCGTGAACTTCTTAAATTGGAATTATAACAATGACAATGTCACTTGAATTGTTTAGAAGATAAAAAGACATATTTACACTTTATAGTGAATAAAAGCACCCAACGGCACTGAACATACCATGAACATAGTAGTACTTCACAAGACATCAAATTGGAGGCAATAGTTCAAATAACTAAATCATAACATTTATCATCTTTGGATGTCATTCGGATCACGACTTAACAGGCTCATCATCATCTTCAATATCCCAACCGAGATCTTCTTCTTCGTCCATAGCAGTCAACCTCTTTCGCAAATCAGATCTGTTTGGACTCCCAATTGTTGTGGCCTTAATCTCATCAGTGTTCCCAGTATCTTCAATCTCATCCCACCCAAGGTCTTCTTCCTCGGGCATTGATGGTTGGCTTGAGACAATAGAGAAGTCATCTTTGCACGATCCGCCATTCTCAGTCTTCCCATCCGAACCCAATTTCTCATCAGATTTTCCCTCCAACTTGTCGCCACTCGATTCACCCCCATCCAAATCCACTCTCTCATCACCCCCATCGTCACTTTTCGCTTCAAAAACCACCTCCTTTTCATCATCATTTTCACTCCTTAAACTCTTCTCCTCACTTGCAGCCTCAAACCCATCATCAACTTTTCCCAAAGAACCTCTCTCTTCAATCTTCATTTCCAAATCCTCAACCTTCGACTTAGATCCACCGCTCTCCTCATAATCATCATCATCAACATCCCAACTCAAAACCTCCTCCTCTTCTCCCGCTATCGCCCTCTTCACAAGCTTAGCTCTCGCCTCTTCCGCCTTCTTCACCTTATAAACCCTATAAAAATACCTCCCCCAAAATGTCTCCTCGTCAACCACACCCGGAACAACCTCGTTAAAAATCTCCTCGATCGACTCATTCTCTTCGATCAAATCCCCAATCTCCCCACCCTTCTCACCCAACTTAAACCCTAGTTTCCACTCCTCAAACTCCTCCACATCCTCTACTTCCTTAACGTAAGTATTCATGTCGCATTGAATAGCACGAATCTGAGCATCAATCCTACTATACGGCTTCGAATTCAAGTTGCTACTGTTCTGGTCATTCTCCAGTTGGTGCTCGCCATCAGAATAAGTATAACCATCATCAAGCAAAGAGTCCTTACCTTGAGATATGATCTCAACAACTGATACCCCAAGATTATCTATCGCCTGGCCCACCGACTCGAGGGACTCCTGGGCCGCGGCCGCCCCGGCCTCGAGCGAGGTGGGGAGGTCCATCACAGCTCTCCCAGCGACCTCTCGGATCACCGCTGTCTCCTTCTTCAGCCCGGAGCCGAACTCCTCGAGGTCGCGGCGGTAGGTCTCGAGGACCGACTCGGATTTGGAGGCTAGGGTTTTGATCATGCCGCCGAAGGACCAGGCGGCGGTGAGGGAGGAGATTGAGGGGGTCGGGGCGGGAGGGAAATCAGGATTTGGATCGGGTTGCTGGTGTGGGGATTGTTGTGAATTGGAGGGGGAGGTAGGGGCAGTTTGGGGATCGGAGGGTTCTGGATCATCGTCGGAGAAGACGGATTTGAAGAAATTCATGGCGGAGAGAATGGAGGAGGGAGAAGAAGAGGAGGAGGGTTTGCTGAAGAGTTTTGGAGGAGTGCAGGTGTGAGAGAATTGACGCCCTTTCAAGCTATGTTTGAGGAGAGAGAGAATCTTTTTCCAGAGAGAGAGAGAGAGGGAGAGAGCGTTTCAGTATTTTTCCTGAGAGTGAAGGGGAGAGAGTTTCAGTTTGGTCACCGTAATTATGATTATGATGGTTATTATCCTCTAGCTCCCACAATGTTTTACTCCTTCCATCACAATTTAATTGTTTCTCATTTCATTTTAATCGACTAAAAAATTAGTTATATTTTTAAATTCGTAATAAATTTCATATCGAATATAAAATTTTGTTTGATAAATTTCGATTATTTCTATAATACAATATTTTTAAAATCACATAAAATATTACTATAAATTACAAGATATAATCAATTAAAAAATGACACAAATTCTAAACAAGACAATTAAATTGAGACGGAGAGAGTACTAACTTGTTTCCTTCCTTTGTTTTTTTATTTAATTTTGCTATAGAAGAATGGAAAAATCTAGGCTCTCGAGCCGGGCATTAGAATATTGAGGTTCATTTTTTCCAAATGAGAGAGAGAGAGAGGGAGGAGGGATTTGTTGTTACGGTGATTATTACCCTTTTAGCTCCGACAATGTTTCAATAACAAGCATTTTTACACTCTTTTGTTTTGAGTTTCGATGTGGAAGATGGAAAATTCTTGATCTCCCCTTGCGTTATCTCAAAACTAACCTAGTAAAATTTTGAGATTATATATAAAGATAAAGAAAATAATGCTCACATTCTGATAAATGGACTTAATTGTTGTTTTAGAATGTTTTGTTCCGAGTTACATGAAAGCTCCTACTAGCTCCCCTCGTTGGTCTAAGTTCCTATGGCCGAATCTTCCCGACAGAAGCTATCAGTTCTTAGCAGCAGCAGCGATGGTTATAGCAGTTCGGCTGCTTCACTACTTGAATGAGCAGTGATAAATTTTTACCGGGAAGTGATAATTTTTTACCGGGAAGAGAAGGAAAATTCGAATAAAATCTAGAAGATCTGGCTAGATTATACTATTATTAGTAACAAGTAAACCCATCTCTAGCCAACCTTCTTGCCAGAGCTCTTTTCTTAACATCAAACTGTTGGACAAATATAAACTCTTTCGGAATCACTATAAAATTGGAAAATTCTTTTACTTTAGGAGTGTTGTTAAAAATATTTTAATTATCAATTGAATGTTTTGAATCTTAGGAGAACCAAAAAAAAAAAAAAAAAAGGAAAAATGAAGGCTATGAAAAAGTAATGGAGTTGCTAAATTCCTGATTTCTGTTTGATTAGATAGAGAATGAAAAGTAAATAAACGAGTAGCTCTCAAAATTCACGTCTGCTTTCATTTTCTATCATCAAACTCCTAATTTACTCACTATGTCCTTATTGTTCAATACCACTAACCATGATGGAAAGAGAGTTTGAATTGATACGACAAAGAAGTGATATTTATGGTCTAAAAAAACAGAATGCAAATATTTTCGAAACAATAAACTACAAGAAAAATGATTTTATAGTGGCGCCGTCGTGACCGGTGACAATAGAGCCTAGGCTAAAATTTGGAAAAATGACAGCCAATGACGTGTTTTTATAAATAATACCCGCCAAGGACATTTTCAATATTAACGAATGTTCTTAGTTTGTCCTTGGCGAGTATTAATTATCAAAACACGTCCTGAGCCGTCATTTTCCCTTAAAATTTCGACAAAATATGTAGTCGAATTGAATTCAAAATCGATTTGAAAATGAGCAAAATCTTATAGTGCATAGCATTCCATCCTTCTATTATGGTGAAAGTAAGAAGCGAAGAAGCTAAAGGGTTTTCTTCCTTTTTTTTCCCCAATGGGAGAAGCAGCTAAGATTGGACAGTCTCCATCTGAGTATTGCAGTTGCAAGGTCATTTTCCTTCGTTAGGTACCCAAAAAATGAAATTTCTAAAATCAGCCCAATAGGTTGACAATAGCAAGTGTGTGAATATGTAATAAAGGGTGTATAAAATACACAAAAATACGTATTTTTCTTGTCTTCTAATGTGTTGATCATCAAACCCACTGGCTAACAATCGCAACACCGCCCAAAAAATTCAGAGACTACAACATGAGATGAGACTGAACTAAAATGTCATGGGATTGCAGTGCCAGCGCTTCGGTGCAACTACCGGTACAGGAATACATTTCTGCTGGATGACTAATTTCGCAACACAAAACATGGGACATACAAAATGATATGCAAATGATGAATTCTCCCAACCGATAGTCCAATATAATTGTTCATCCTATGAAATTCTGATCGTGTGGGATTCCTTCATTATCAGTCTCAACAATCAAACATGGCCGGAAGAGCCAAAACCAAAACGGAAGAAGTCGGAGTCTAAATCCCAGTTTAGGATTCAACATTCAAACCCATAGGATTTCACTTTTCTTTCTTGGAATCTATATGCTTCTCAACATTAAAAAGAATTTCAACCAATTAAACAAGTAGTAGTAATGTTTTTTTCCTTTCCCTCCAAATAAAGGCTTGGATTGCCAAATGATATAGAGACACAGCTAAAAAATCCTGTCACCCCAGTTGCCAAAGCCCTCCGACACAATTTTCTATTCGATATGAAAATCCTTCGATGCATAGTCATTACAGCACAAATTTACAGGATTGGAGTACGAACAGAATGCAACAATGGGAAGGTATACCTATCATTCAAGGTTTGGCAGCCGAGATACTCTTTCAATCTCCTTAATGATCAGTTCCTTTTCTTCTTCAAATTGATCATCATCAGCACCTGCCATACAGTGAAGTAGAAAACAAAGCTAAAGATGGGAGAAAATACAGCTAAACATGATTCAGTAAAACAATAATTGGCAGCAAAAGACATGATCAAGGGTGGACTTGCCTTTTCCGGGAGAGAGATTGTGAAGCAAGGCCAGCAATCGCTCGTGATTTTTAGCCAGGATAACTTTTATATCTCGAGGCTTGTTAGGATTGGCCACAAAAACCTACAGTTCAAATAATTAAAGTAATAAAACTAGCTCTGAAAAAGTAACTAATCGATAAAAGGGAAGGGAAGGCCACTATATAAGCCAAATGCAGCACACAGGCTCTTTAGGAACTTTCACTGAACTCTAATAGATTCTGATGGTCAAGTTTTAGCACAGTAAATTGCCTCCCCTTCTTTCTCCAAGAGAGAGAGAGAGAGAGAGAGAGAGAGGAAAAAAAAAACAATATGTCTGTCTCGCTTTCTTCTTCATTTGAGTTTCATTTTTATTTCAAATGACAGGAAGAAGGTGCTAGTAAAAAGTATAGAATTTGACTAACGAAAGCCAGAGATCCAAAATAAAATTCAGCACCTTAAAAATGTGGAAAGCAGAGATCTGGATGTTTTTGCTTGAATCCTGCTCAAAAGCAAATTTGGGAGACAAAAGCTTGTAAGAGAATGGGAAAGGTACAGAGTTTGTGTCAAACATTTGGTAATTCCCTAAATATCCTTATGATTGCGACAATAAATTAATCTACTGTAGCTGGGAAAAAACTAGCCAATCCATTCCTTTATTGACCCGGTAAGTAAGACAGAAAAATAAAGGCTTCCTTTCTAAGGAACATACTCAAGCAGGTTAGGTTGGCTGAGCCGGGGGAAGAGTGAAGAGGCTTCAGCAAATTAGAAAGGAAAACTTTTAGATAAGTACATCACCTGTCACTTTTTTGTGTGAGTGTACTAGTCCTGTGGAATTACAGGCTATGAACTGGTTGCATCACAAAACACACAACAGAACAGAACAAACGTGACCTCAAAAGAAGCCAAGTAAAATGCAGTTAAATTACCGACAACCTGGAATAAGAAAACACTTAAAATGAATGTATTTACTTGGGTGAAAATTGAAGTACGCAGGCATCTCCAACAGCCAGATGCTGCTGATTTTTCTAGCACTATCAATTCATCATGCAAACAGAAGAATACTAAGAGCATCTATCGAGGAAAATACAAAATTCAATACCTTCAGCAATGTCATCATAACTTTCAAGTATCGGACTTCAACAATGTAGCGCTTCATTATATGTGAATTTGGAGTCTCCAAAAGAAATTCCGAGAGAAGCTAGAAACCATTAACATCGTAAGGTCAACAAATCTTACAAAATAGATACTCAGAACAAATCCAACACCTCAGAGGAATGACTAACCTTCAAAGATTGTCTTCTTGTCACATAGTTAGAGGAGCTCAAGAGTTTTTCATATTCCTCGAAGAACTGGATAAAAGCTGCTGATTAGATAAGCCTACAGAATCAATCGAGAGGAAATAACCAAGATAAAAAAAGGTGGATATTCCAGATGGCCAAGACGGTCTCAGACATTCAGGTAAACAGGACTCCTATTCAATCCACTTTCACGGTGTCAACCAATAACCGAAGGTTGCCATATTTTTTCAGAACCTTTTTCTAACAAAGCTGAAGCAGCAAACCTCATCATAATGAGCAGTGAGGTATTCAGAGACTGCATCTTCATGTTTGGTAAGCAGATCCTGTAAACATTTCACTAGAACTATGTCAAAAAGCGGCACGCCATCAAAGTCTAGAAACAAAAATAAGTAGCAAGTCAAAGTTAAGCAGGACTAGAAACTAATATATCTGACCTTAAAGGTAGAAAATGCATCAGACGCAATGTCAAAGTTCGGCAGCTCCACGTATTTGAAAAACAACTCAAAGCTTGGAGACTCTAGTATATATCTGAATAGCACCATAAAAGTGTCAAATACTGCAAAACTTGTATTTCCGAAGACAGCAAAGGCCGCAATGCAAACTCTTTGACTCATATGCAGAGAATACTAGTCCGTAGTAAAGAAAGAAGTAGCAATTGCTAACAAGTAGAAGATGACAATCACAAGGGAAGGATTTCCCATGTAGAATTTGCAGAACTACACTAATTGGTCCAGCTGCAAATGCTCTAGAATTCACTGGGTTTGAATGGGTAGCAGAATGTTTTGTCTTCAAGAAATGGAAGAATTAGCTTTTTTAATTAAATTACAGTTGCCAAACCCCTCTCATGGAACTGGGGCACTTGGCCCAACAGTTGTGTAGCTGCACTTAAAGTGCAGTGAGTCCTGCAGAGAGGAAGTTAATATTCTTGTTGGAGGGTTGGGAAGGGGATTGGGATAGTATAATTCTTCCACTTATGAGCCAACAAAAAACCCTCTCATGGTATCTATAAAGGGCCATTTTCCTAATCCCAACCCACACAATGTTCTTTGCCTACAAGGAAACCACAAAATGCCGCATTGCGGGACTTAGATTCTTGATCTCCATGACAAGGTCAAAAAGACCATTCTGCCATTCATTCAGTGCGTGTTTTTATGCTTGTAATCCAAATCAAACGGAAAACAGCTCATGACACAAATTTCAAGCATTTCAAGTTTCCAGCATCCCTAGTTCCTGAATTCATTCCATGGCAATAAATCGACCACTAGCTTGACAATCATTGCCATTTGGGGCTTTGCAGTCTTTGCTCTAAGCCTGTAACCGAACGTTCTCTGCTTCATCCAATCCACCATCGGACCAGTTCAACAAAGTAGAAACTAAATTGACAACAAGAAAAAGAAAACTTCTGTTTCTTGAGTTACACAGCATTATAGAATTGGTTTATGGTAAAAAAATTCATTTATTTCTGTTATTTCACAAAATGAAAAGGAAGAAAACCAGGGATCTGTTGAATTTCAAGTATTCCGTTTTACCAATAAGATACGAAGACTTTCCTTACCTCTGAAATTGCACAAAAAGGACTATTTATCTCAGAGAGGTCTGACATTCCATTTGTTTGAGACATTTTGTATGGAGAAGTAAGGAAGGTTTCAAGCTTCAACTAGTACTCACTCCATGTCCATGGTAGAAGATCTTCTTATGCCTGAGCCACTTACATGATATCCAGTGAACACAGATCCCAAATTGGCATAGTCAATCACCCATAAGATGACCTTGGACAGCACCGCATGGATGATAGAGGACATCCCAATTACAATCATATAAAATTTGCGAAAAGACCAAACCTATCCCAGAGAATACAGCAAAGGCACTAAAACTAAAGGAACAAAGCTGAAATAACATAGATAGAGAGCATAATAAAACCATAAACTGCCAATTATTTAGTTTTTATCAGCTGCAAATATTGCAAATAAATCAAACAGATCTGCACAACAGAAAAAGGATTTTCCATATTCTTTAACTCTTAATTATGTAGTATAGAGTCTATAGAACTTCCACTATTCCTTTCTCTGTTAAAAAGTACCAACAGGATTGCTGATACAAACATCAAGTTTAGCAAGAACATAAGGACCTTGAAAAGACAAAAGGGATAAGCAAAAAGCATGAGAATCTTACTTTGCCAGGGTAGGTATTTTGATGCATTCCCTTAAAATGTTTCCACAATTCAAGGCAATTTCCTTGTTATCATAGCTGCTTGAACAACATCATAATAAGTAGCGAGCAGTCCATACCACTTTATCGGGAAAATAGAAACAAAAGACCACAGTGCAATTAAACAAAAACCCTATATGAGGTAGATCGTCTAGGCTTAAGGATAGTTGGGCATTATTGCCGTTATAAACTGATGTAAGACTGAGATCTGAGCAAGGATTCACCATTATCAAAATGATTTTCGCCACATATGATAATGGATATTATTATTTGGAAAGAGCAAACAGCTGCCCAATATTTCTTAGGTAAAGCAACAGGTATCCATCCCTTCCAACAAAAGCCGTAACCATCATATGAGTATTAACTAAGAAGTAACAATGACATTAAAAACTAAAGTAGCAATGAAACACGTTTTGCCTTGTTGCCAAAAATAGAAAACTTCGCTTCTCAATTGTTTGGGTAGATTTGATAGGTTTAAGATGACTACAACTTCGATTATGCTTTCCTAATAACTGGTAGTCTCATTGGCTCACTCGCGAGCAAGACTATTATGTTATATGTTTTCTTTATCCATTTCTAGTAGCATAAAGCAACTTGACATCTAAGGTCCATAAATTCCACCAGCAGTTTCTTCCCTTCCCTCATGCAAGGGCTTACACTGGCTACAGAATAGGACCACAAGGAGGTGCGGAGAAGAACTCATTCATCCAAAGAATTACTGTAATACAGACCTACACTGCATGAAAGCCAAAGAGAAGAAAAGGCACATCCAAAATAATCTATAGACGAAATGCATCAGAGAACCTACCACACAACGAGAAAGTCTAATAACTCCAAATGATTCTCTATGTATTCGACGCAGCAACAAGTAGAGCCAACCTGTTGCTTCAACAGCATGGACCAACAGTGAACTAAATCCTTTCTCGCCTGTGTCAAACTTTTATTATCACTGTGCAAGTAAATAAGCTAATATATGAGAGTGACAAAATGTTATGAATTATGATAACTCACTTCCCATCCCAAAATGGGTAACTTGTGAATGAAAAGAGCAAGAACATCTTCTTTACAGATTTCAAGTGCTAGCTGTGAAACCTGATCCAAGTTTGGTTCAACCTCGCCATCACCACAAAGCATAACTCTCATTGCCAAAAAATTCTTCTCAACTTCTTCCAAAGCCTGCAAACTTGAAATAAGGAAACCGGTGAAAAATACAAATATACAATGATTATTTCTTATATAGTAGGTGGTGGCCTAAAATTTAAACTGTCTGTGTATTTCCACCCGAGTTGTTTTTTTTTTCTTTGCTTCCTTTTTTTGCTGACATAGAGCTGCAGCAACTAGTACTAATTTATCAACAAAATGCACTCTTTGCATTCTCTTTCCAGTTTTAGATCAACTACATATAAAAATAAACATAATATCATGGTTTACCAGTAGCTGGAAACACATATTTAAGCAATTACCATGATTTTGAATAAAGAAAAAAAAAAACAAGAGATTACGATAAGCAAGGTGCTGCAGCATGGAAAGAAGCAAGGCTTGGAAACAAATAGTAAGTAGCCTAAAACATGGAACTCTCACAACCTGTGACTGTGAGGATGGGAACCAAAAAAAACAGAAAAGCTCAGCAAAGAAATGGACTGAGAATAACGCTGCAAAGCATAGCCCGAAGCAGGATACAATGGCAGAAGAACAGAATCAACAAAGCTGACTCAAACATCAGAATGCTTAAAAAGAAAAAAAAAAAACTCAAACATCACAAGGACAGATCCAATAGTGGATGTTGAACATCCCATACGAGCTCCAACAACTCAAAACACCATTGCTATTACAAATCCCACAATGCTCAAAACAGAAGCGCTCCAGTGGTAACTACCACCATTACGACTCCTACACAGAGCGCTTTGACGATAAAACAAAGCTATGCCCGGCCTCCCACACATCAATCATCAGCTACCTACCCATGGAGGACAAGAAGGAGCCCATCCAAAAAATCCATTTAAGTGCAAGAGGCAATCGACTACTCCCAGTTTTAGTAATTCAACGCCATGACTCTAGCAGGGTAACCTTAGGGTATCAGATAAGCATCTCGCATCCTCATAGCTGTGACCAACATTGTCACTGTTTGAAGCTACGACAGAGGAAAAGTATGAACCATGCGGCCATGCCAACACCAGAATAAGTCACATTAAGGTAGTCCAGACAACCAGCAACAACCCACCAACCTGGAGCCCTTTAACAGCAAAATTCTTCCACCTCCAATAGTGCAGTTATGCTTAAATAACCACAAACACATAAATCCTCATGCATATCACAATGTAGCAGTCAATCTTCCTCCCTTTAAAACGTTCAACCAAGAGCACTTTAATAGTCAAAGGTATTCTCCTTACTAGCGTGAAGGTGAAAATAGTACAAGCAAACCAGCGGTGAACTATCACATAACTCGCCACCTCAATAAATGGAGCAATTAACATTTCTATTCATCAATAGTATTGTTTGTTGTGCAGAGAGCCGTCAGAGACTCAACACACTGTGTAGTGTGAACAATTAAAGTTATGAATATTAACCGAAGAACAAAACAAATATACAAAGCAATACAAAACAAAAGAGAGAAAATTAAATCAAGAGAAAAAATGATTTTGCATGGTTCAACTAACGTTGGGTGTAAACCTACTCCACGGGCAGTCAATCAATGACTTCCTAGGCAACCGAATGCTAAAGAGAGCTACAATGAGAGCTTCTGCAGCAACCCGCTCTCAAAGCCTCCCCGAACCCAAAATAAAGTTCTCTCTCCCAAACCTTAATTTAGACTCTCGTGTTTTTCTCTCACGTGCAAATAATGAAACTCAATACTATTATTTATACTAAGAGCGTCATTGCCAAAATAGGTTTTAGCATCTCAAATCTCTACAAAAAAAAAAAAAATTGAAGATTCTGAGTTTCAGTGCGTTCACATGAACTTAACAAGAGCCACGACCAAAAAAACAGAAGCTTCGGAGGCAAAACTGCCAACAAGCGTAGGAAGGCCGTGACCTCTTTCTAGACGGAGGTATACAAATTGAACCGGATCCCACATTCTTCCGTACACCAATATAGCGAAATGCATCAAGGAGAATCTCAATTTTGGTTATACAAAGACACGCAGACTCATTCTACACATTCTACACACTCTCGACTCCAGTCTGCCATTGACTTACATTGAGCAAAATCCACGTACATGACGGAGGTATACAAATTCCTACATCGTTTCGTACACCAATAGAGAGAAATGCATCAAGGAGACCTCAATTCTGCGCTCGCGCACACGGAGTACACACTCTCGAGTCTAGTCTGCAATTGATTTACATTGAGCTGAATTGGCGAATTCACTTAACATTTCCCATAAATGAAAAGTACACCAACATAATCAAAACATAAAATGCAAATTATGTTTAAAAAAGATGAAATTCACAGCCAAGGAATGCTGTTCTGAGACTAATTCCAGCAGATCAACGACCATCGGATAAAAGCGCACCTATAAAAGCTCAATTTTGAACATAAATACGTATGTGTGAATACATATACTACAAAGAACGATACAGGTACAGTACCTTCTTGAGGGCTTGGACCTCTGCGACGGTTTTAGTGTCGAGAGCCAGGAGACTGTCCTTGACCGCTCTGACGAGCTCTTGTGGTGTTTTTGGCCTCGACGGCTTGAAGAACGAGAACGACATCGTCAATTGATCACTCTCTCTCTCCCTCCCTCCCTCTCCTCTCTCCTCTCTCTCTCTCTCTCTTCAGAGTGGACTGTTATGAAGTACAACCTGATCCTGGCAATCTGCCATTGTAGGTTTGCTATGATCAAATGCCGCATCAATTTTTTAAGGGAGATTTTCACACTCCCTTTTACAATCCCCAATTTCTTTTTTCTTTTACAATCCACAATTTCTTTTTTTTTTTATCAACGTAAATTAATTTTCAATGGTACCCTTAAAAAAGTGTATGAAAAAAAGGGGCAAGATAATAAATTTGGGAAATGATTTTGTTAGTCCTTTTTTTTGTTAACGTCACACTCCTTTGCAAGTGTATTTTTACATCAAAATATATATTTACAGTGGAGTGACGTTAACGAAAAAATGTGTTGCAAAATCATCAGCCATAAATTTACATGATTAAAAATAAAAACAGGAGTGTGGATTGTAAAAAGAAAAGTGTGAAATCACTTCATTTTTTTAATTAGCTAATCGATTTTCAATATATCTGATAAAAACTATTTGATTTTTAATATATTTTTGTACTATGGTTATTGATTTTCATATTTTGTTTTCAACGTATCTTTGTTCTCTTGCGATGTTAATTTAAAATATTAACCTTCCAATTCTATACTCCTTCACATTTGGCAGCACAACATTGTAATTTACATCACTAAAAAACAAAAAAAAAAAGTGAGGTTGTAAATAAAATAAAAATAAAAAGAGTGAAAATCACAATTCCATTCTTTTGCTTAGAAGATCATTTTCCCAAATTGTTTTTTGCACTTCACCTTTTGTTACTCATATATTTTTGGTTTTAGTCTTAAAGATTCTAATTATTCTCGCTTGATATAGGATGTACTCAATGCACGAAGCTCCGGCATATGCAAGGACTAGAGAAGAGTTGATGTACGCAACCTTACTCTGCAAGCAAAGCGGAAGTTTTTGAGAATTTGAACCAATGACCAGGAAGTTTTTCCCGTAAGTTTCTAAAATGACGGCCAAAGACGTGTTTTGATAATTAATACCCGCCAAGGACATTTTCAGCATTAGCAAATGTTTTAGCATATTCTTGGCGGGTATTATTCATCAAAACACGTTATAAACCGTCATTTTCCCTTATTTTTTGGGTCACTGAGTTCTGGATAAAAAAGATGGGCCTGATCATAGGCCCATATTTTGCAAATTGCTTTTTGGTCCATCGTAAATTCATGATTGGATGAATGGGCCCTCAGTAGATTCAAAGCCCCCCTATTACAAAACCAACTTTGTAAGTTTTGTTTATGGAGCAAGTGGTTGGCTGTCTCAGTGGTGAGGCCTTGCCCCCATGCACCTGGACAGAGTTCGATTCCCGTAACCCACATTTCTCTCCCCCAAGTCCTCTAGAATAACATAGATAAGTTCTCTAGAATAACATAGATTAGGTTCTGGCAAAAAAAAAAAGGAAATGTTTTGTTTTGGGAATTGATTTTCACTCATCTTTTGTACAAGTGCACTTTTTTTTTCTTTTTGCACGTAAAATTACAAAACTACCCCACATACATTCTTTTCTTTACATTTGAAAAAGGTAATCATGTAATTTCACATGAATTCAAAAAAGAAAAAAAAAAAAAAGAAAGAAAGAAGAGAGAGGAGTGCATGTGGATAAAATGCGAGTGTAAAAACCAATTCCTTTTTGTATTTTTTTTCTCGATTATATAGAAAGGGGCTAAGGGTCACCACTTGCCAAAGCTGAAATATGAAGTGCAACACTTCAATTTTCTCTGCTGATTCGAAATCACTCACATGTCACATGTGACATGTTTGAATCTTCGAGTCCTCGAAAGACAAAATTAAAACGAAATGGTGTTTTTTGACGCTTGTTTATTCATTTTCTTCTTACTGTCATAACAAATCGATCTTGAACGAAGTAGAAGCAAACAGGAGCTCAAACTCAGCTAATTTGATTCTTTATCAACCTTAAAATGGATGATTCCTTGATGCCTCAAACAGCCTTCTCTCGTCGTCTTTGTTGACAAAACATGACATATAGTCGAACAAACTGCTTTACGTACACGCTTACCAGATACGAATTCAAAGAATTGCGTGGGGGGCGCAATCGTTTAAAAGGTTTGTCCAGATCTGTGCTCGATAGCCACGCATCTCTTTCCCGAAGCCCTGTATTTGTCTGTGTTTGTTTTTGGGATTAGAATTTTTGTTTCCCAAATGCACTTTTCATGTATCCAAATGGCATGTTTTGTAATGTATACGCAAACTATTCAGTTGTCATTCTCTTATCCTCAAAGAATCCAGTCACAAAGGAAGTATTCAAGACGAATAAGCTACCACCAAAACAGGGCAATGCACGCGGCATGCTATCACTTTGGCAAACAACTAAAATTCTCCTCAATCCAAATCCAACTTTATGGAGGGAGAGCAAACCTGTACGGAGATTGGAGAGAGAGAGAGAGAGAGAGAGAGAGAGAGAGAGAGAGAGAGAATCCCAGAAAAGCCTATGCATAAATTCTCCGAAAATCATATCGTATCGATCACGAAAATTGCTTCAATGGTCCAATTGGAACCGTAAAATTCTTCATCGAAAGCTTGTCATTATGTAATTGAAATGGCAAACAACTTCAATAGGAGACTCTGGCCTTTTTTCCCTTTGGTTAAGTATCATAGACTTGGCTTATTTCCTCAAAATTTCTCACTTTCTCTTGTCATTGTTCCTCTTCCCATTGCATGCCTTCAATGCTTGTACTTCTGCAAGAAAATATGGTCCATCACCAAATAACAAAGTTCCACATAAACAAGAACCTCGCCCATCATTCACCAAATAACCAACCCAAATGGAATAAGGACTTGGGGGGCTACAACAGCATTCAACAGCGCTCAATCTCACCATTAAAAAGTGTTTTGAACGGTCCGAATTTTAAAAGATAGACAATTGATTGCCGAGACGGATGCGCTGCTGAATGCTGCTGCTCCTTAACCCCCCAAGTCCAAATCGAACTTATCAGTCCGACGAGTCAGCCACATGAACCTGTAATTGAATTTGGTTGAAAAAAGGACCCAACAAAATATGAAGTAAACCCAACCAACGTTCTAAGAATCTCTAGGCACTAGTCGAGCGGAAGAGGGGCGCCGAGGCGCTGACTAGTTAGCCGAGTGCCTAGACAGGGACTACGCGTCGACTAGTCAGCTGCCTAATCTTAGGCGCTGGAACCACTGCTTATCGCTTAAGCGGGGGCTAGTCGACAGTTGCCTAGGTGGTCGGCTTTTAGAATACCTACTCCAACCATTAACCTCTAATCGAATTGGGTTGAAAAAGTACCCAAGAAAATATAACCTCAACCATGACATTAAATTGTACAGTATCAAGCAAGAACCAAATTTTCCAACGAAGGTTAAGAAGATTTGATGAAAACCATAACATATGAATCCATTAAATTTTTATTTTTTTAGAGAGAGAGAGAGAGATACCCTTTTGGCAAGATTTCCAATTCCTGTTGGTATTCACAAGACAATCCTGCAATATGCAAAGAAATCATATCTGGGTTTAGCGTTTTAGAGGGAATGAAGAGGGATATGATAGTAGTAATTTCAAATACCTGCAATGACAAGTACACAGAAGAGCATTCATTGAGTTGCTTCACGCTGTCATCCTCCTCGTCTGCATCGCTCTGATGAAGCGGCGGCTGCGCAGACGGCGGCGCCGGGACCGTTGGCGGTGGTGGTTGGGATATTGCATTTGGGTTTGCTTTTGGGTCCATTTTACTTTGGGGAGTCCACGTTCGTTTGGGCTATTTGTTATCCCTCCTTTGGCCCTAACATATAAGTGGCTTTCTCTCACTTAGAAAAATTTACTGAATCGTGGTCTAACTTTTATATATTCAATAAGATTAATCATAAAAAGTATAAAAACAAAATTTGAAATTAAAAAAATTCACTAGTAGCATATAAAAATAAACATAATATCATGGTTTACCAGTAGTTGGAAACACGTATTTAAGCAATTACCATGATTTTGAAGAAAGAAAATAACCAAGAGATTACGATAAGCAAGGTGCTACAGCATGGAAAGAAGCAACATGCAGGCTTTGAAACAAATAGTAAGCAGCCTAAAACATGGAACTCTCACAACCTGGGACTGTGAGGATGGGAACCAAAAACAACAGAAAAGCTCAGCAAAGAAATGGGCTGAGAATAACGCTGCAAAGCATAGCCCGAAGCAGGATACAATGGCAGAAGAACAGAACAAACAAAGCTGACTCAAACATCACAATGCTTAAAAAGAAAAAAAAACTCAAACATCACAAGCACAGATCCAATGGTGGATGTTGAACATCCCTTACGAGCTCCAAACAACTCGAAACACCATTGCTATTACAAATCCCAAAACACTCAAAACAGAAGCGCTCCAGTGGTAACTACCACCATTATGACTCCTACACACAGCGCTTTGACGATAAAACAAAGCTACGCCCAGCCTCTCACACATCAATCATCAGCTACCTATCTATGGAGGACAACAAGGAGCCCATCTAAATAATCCATTTAAGTGCAAGAGGCAATCGACTACTCCCAGTTTTAGTGATTCAACGCCATGTCTCTAGCAGGGTAACCTTAGGGTATCAGGTAAGCATCTCGCATCCTCATAGCTGTGACCACCATTGTCACTGTTTGAAGCTACGACAGAGGAAAACTATGAACCATGCGGCCATGCCAACACCAGAATAAGTCACATGAAGGTAGTCCAGACAACCAGCAACAACCCACCAACCTGGAGCCCTTTAACAGCAAGATTCTTCCATCTCCAATAGTGCAGTTATGCTTAAATAACCACAAACACATAATTTCTCATGCCTATCACAATGTAGCAGTCAATCTTCGTCCCTTTTAAACATTCAACCTAGAGCCCTTTAACAGGCAAAGGTATTCTCCTTACCAGCGTGAAGGTGAAATAGTACAAGCAAACCACCAGCGAACTATCACCTAACTATCACGCCACCTCAATAAATGGAACTCAATTAACATTTCTATTCATCAATAGTATTGTTTGTTGTGCGGAGGGCCATCAGGGACTCAACACACTGTGAAGTGTGAACAATTAAAGTTATGAATATTAACCGAAGAACAAAACAAATATACAAAGCAATACCAAACAAAAGAGAGAGAAAATCAAATCAAGAGAAAAAATGATTTTGCATGTTTCGACTAACGTTGGGTGTAACCAACTCCATGGGCAGTCGATCAATGACTTCCAAGGCAACCGAATGTTCAAGAGTTTCTGCAGCAACCCCCTCTCAAAGCCTCACTGGACCCGAAACAAAGTTCTCTCTCCCAAGTCCCAAACTTTAATTTAGGCTCTTGTGTTTTTCTCTCACGTGCAAATAATGAATCTCAATACAACTATTTATACTAAGAGCGTCATTGCCAAAACACGTTTTTAGCTTCTCAAATCTCTACAAAAAAACGTAAATCCTGAGTCGGGGTGCATTCAGATGAACTTAACAACAGCCCTGACAAAAAAACAGAAGCTTCGGAGGCAAAACTGCCGACGAGCGTAGGAAGGCCATGACCCCTAGACAGAGGTATACAAATTGAGCCGAATCCCGCATTCTTCCGTACACCAACAGCGAAATGCATAAAGGAGAACTCGATTTTGGGTACACAAACACACGCAGACTCATTGTACACGCTCTCGCTGCCATTGACTTAAATTGAGCAAAATCCACATACGTGACGGAGGCATACAAATTCCTACATTGTTTCGTACACCAATAGAGAGAAATGCATCAAGGAGACCTCAATTCTGCGTGCACGCACACGCACACACACAGAGTACACACTCTCGAGTATAGTCTGCAATTGATTTACGACGAGCCAAATTCACTTTAACATTTTCCATAAATGACAAGTACGCCAACGGAATCAAAACAGAAAATGTAAATTACGTTTAAAAAAATTTGCAATTAACAGCCAATGAATGCCGTACTGAGACTAATTCCAGCAGATCAACGACAGTCGGATAAAAGCGCACCAATAAAAACTCAATTTTGAACATAAATACGTATGTGCGAATATATAGTACTACAAAGAACGAGACAGATACAGTACCTTCTTGAGGGCTTGGACCTCGGCGACGGTTCTGGTGTCGAGAGCCAGGAGACTGTCCTTGATCGCTCTGACGAGCTATTGTGGTGTTTTTGGCCTCGACGGCTTGAAGAACGAGAAGGACATCGTTAATTGATCCCTCCCCCTCTCTCTTCAGAGTGGACTGTTATGAAGTAGTCTCTCCGTTCCTTTATTTGTCCCCTCCGCAAAAGGAGTACTAAAATATAAAATATAATGCACTCTTTTTTAAGAAAAAATTCAAACTTTTTTTGATAAATTAAAAGAACTCAATATTGATAAATTAACAGAACTCAATATCTAGTGAATTGTTGAAAACATTTTTAACTTTTTCTTACAAAAATTATATTATTTTTACATCTTTGGACCGGACAAAGATTATGCAACGGAGGGAGTACTACCGGATCTTGGCAATCTGCCATTGTAGGTTTGCTAAGACCAAATGCCGTATCAATTTTTTAAGAGAATAAATTTTTTACACCGCTGGTAAGTATTTGTTTTTTTTAAATTAATTATATTGCGTCATTTTGTCATGTTTTATTAATTGAGACCACTATTTTGATGACGTGTCATAATGTAATTGATTTGGAGGAAAAAATATTTACACCGACGATGTAAAAAATTTATTCAAGGGAGATTTTGACACCCCTTTTACAATCCACAATTTTATTTTTCTTTATCAACATAAATTTTCAATGTTATCCTTAAAAAAGTGTATGAGGAAAAAGGGCAATATAGTAAATTTACATGATTAAAGACAAAAATTGGATTGTGAATTGTAAAAGCAAAGCATGAAAATCACTTATTTTTTTAATTAGCTAACCGATTTTTCAATATATCTGATAAGGTATTTGATTTTTAATATATTTTTGTACTATGGTAATTGATTTTTATACTCTATTTTTTAAATATGTCTTTGTCCTCTTGCGATGTTAATTTAAAAAAATTAATCTTCCAATTCTATACTCCACATTTGAAAGGACAATATTGTAATTCACATCACTAGAAGACAAAAAATGAAGTGCGGTTACAAAAAAGGAGTGCGAAAATCACAATTGCATTCTTTTGTTTGGAACATCATTGTCCCAATTGTTTATTGCACTTCTCCTTTTGTTACTCATATATTTTTTGATTTATTCTTATAGATTCTAATTATTCTTGCTTGAGGTAGGATGTACTCAATGCACGAAACTCCCGCAGATGGATTAGGGAAGAGTTGATGTACGCAACATAAATCTGCAAGTAAAGAGGAAGTTTTTGAGAATCCCGTGACCAGAAAGTTTACACGTAAGTTTTCTTCTGCTATTTTTTTTTTGGTATGTTTGGGTAGTGATAATGTCAAAAAATATTTTCGTTAATGCCACATTCCCCTCCCCCAATTCTCCTGGGATAGCATAGATTAGATTCAATGAATGGCCAAAAAAAAAAAGGTTTTGCTTTAGGAATTGATTTTCACACTCATCTTTTGTTCAAGTGCACTTATTTTTTTTATGCATGTGAAATTACAAAACTACCCTATATACATTCTTTTCTTCACACTTGAAAAAGGTAATCATGTAATTTCTCATGAATTCGGGAAAAAAGAAAAGAAAAAAAAAAAGAGGAGTGCATGTGGGTAAAAGGCGAGTGTGAAAACCAATTCCTTTTGTATTTTTTCTCGATTATATAGAAAGGGCAAAGGGTAACCAATTGCCAAGGCTGAAATATGAAGTGCAACACTTCAATTTTCTCTGCTGACTCAAAATCACTCACACGTTATGTGTTTGAATCTTCGAGTCCTCAAAAGACAAAATCAAAACGAAATAGTGTTTTTTGATGCTCGTTTATTCATCTTCTTCTTACTGTCATAAAAAATCGATCTTGAACGAAGTAGAAGCAAACAGGAGCTCAAACTCCGCTAATTTGATTCTTTATCAACCTTAAAATGGATGATTCATTGATGCCTCAAATAGCCTTCTCGCCGTCTTTGTTGACAAAACATGACATGTAGTCAAACTGCCTTCTCCACGGCGGCGACAGGACCGTTGGTGGTGGTGATTGGAATATTGCGTTTGGGTCCATTTTGCTTTGGGGAGTCCGCGTTCATTTGGACTATTTGTTAGCCCTCCATTGGCCCTAACATATAGGTGACTTTCTCTCACTTAGAAAAATTTCCTGACTCGTGGTGTAACTTTTTTATATTTACTGAATAAAAAAAGTACTCCATAAAAATAAGCTACCAACAAAACAGGGCAATGCAGCATGCTATTACTTTGGCAAACAACTAAAATTCTCCTCAATCCAAATCCAACTTTATGGAGGGAGAGCAAACCTGTATGGAGATTGGAGAGAGAGAGAAAAAAAAAAAAACCTTTATGGAGAGAGAGAGAGAGAGAGAGAGAGAGAGAGAGAGAGAGAGAGAGAGAGTCCCAGAAAAGCCTATGCATAAATTCTTCAATGGTCCAATTGGAACCGTAAAATTCTTCATCGAAAGCTTGTCATTATGTAATTGAAATGGCAAACAACTTCAACAGGAGACTCTGGCCTTTTTTTCCCATTGGCTTTGGTTTAAGTATCATAGACTTGGCTTAATTCCTCAAAATTTATCACTTTCTCTTGTCACTGTTCCTCTTCTCATTGCATGCCTTCAATGCTTGTACTTCTGCAAGAAAATATGGTCCATCACCAAATGAAAATGTTCCACATAAACAAGACCCTCGCCCGTCATTCACCAAATAACCAATCCAAATCTAACTTATCAATCTGAGTCAGCTACATGAACCTCTAATCGAATTTGGTTGAAAAAGGACACAACACAATATGAAGTCAACCCCAACCAATGTTCTAAGAACCGCTAGGGACTAGTCGGGTGGAAAAGGGGCGCCGAGGCACTGATTAGTCGGTTGCCTAGCGCCTAGGCAGGGACTATGCGCCGACTAGTCAGCTGCCTTAGGCGTTGGACCACCGCTTATCGCTTAGGTGCCTAGGTGGGGACTAGTCGACCTAGGTGGCCGGCTTTTAGAACACCTAACTCCAACCATTAACCTCTAATCGAATTTGGTTGAAAAAGGACCCAACAAAATATGAACTCCAACCATTACATCAAATTGTACAGGATCAAACAAGAACCAAATTTTCCAACGAAGGTTAAGAAGATTTGATAACAACATATAAATCCATTAAGTGATTTTTTAAAATTTACTTTGAGAGAGAGAGAGAGAGAGAGAGAGAGAGAGAGAGTGAGAGAGAGATACCCTTTTGGCAAGATTTCCAATTCCTGTTGGTATTCACAAGACAATCCTGCAATATGCAAAGAAATCATATCTGGGTTTAGGGTTTTAGAGGGAATGAAGAAGGATATGATAGTAGTAATTTCAAATACCTGTAATGACAAGTACACAGAAGAGCATTCATTGAGTTGCTTCACGCTGTCGTCCTCCTCGTCTGCATCGCTCTGATGAAGCGGCGGCAGTGCCGACGGCGGCGACGGGACCGTTGGCGGTGGTGGTTGGGATATTGCGTTTGGGTTTGCTTTTGGGTCCATTTTACTTTGGGAAGTCTGCGTTCGTTTGGGCTATTTGTTAGCCCTCCTTCGGCCCTAACATATAGGTGACTTTCTCTCACTTCGATAAATTTATTGAATCGTGGTCTAACTTTTATATATTAAATAAGATAAGATGAATCAAAAAAGTAATCCATAAAAATAAAATTTGAATTAAAAAAATTCACTAAAGAGGATAAAAAAGACACCAAAAAACTTTATATCCTCAAAAGCCGGTCTTTTAGTGTCTTTTTGTCATCTTATATAAGTTCGACTTTAAAATATATATATATATATATAGAGTTCGGATCCAATGAGGGATCCCTTACGGCCTTATGGTGCAGAACTCCCCTTTTTCAATTGAATTGCAACAATTCGAGCCCCTCAAAGTGTGCAGAACGTGATTTTAAGGGTACCTAGCGAGAAATAAGCAAAAAAAATGATCGGAAAGGGCTTGATCCGAGCAGTTTTTTACTGAACCGTTTAATAAAAAACTGTTCAGATCAAGCCCTTCCCGATCATTTTTTTGGCTGATTTCTTGTGGGTACTCTTAAAATCACGTTCTGATCACTTTGAGCTGCTTGGATCGTCGCAATTCAATCGAGAAAGGGGAGTCTCGCACGGTAGTACCGTGCAGGATCCCTCGTTGGATCCAGACTGATATATATATATATATATATTTAAATTTTTGTAGATTTCTCTTATTGAGACGACTAATGTGATGTAAAAATTATACTCATATTTAATAAAAATTAAAATAAAATATTTTTGTGTGTCTATAATATAAGGTCATGCATCGCTTTTTTAACAAGCGCTTACATTGTCAACAATTCTAAATTGTTGCTTTCTTTATAGTAAGGTGGCCAAGTTTTAAATCTCTCAATTTTTTGTTGCATATATAGATACATGAACACAACAACTCTAGTTTGATTTGAGTTATGAGATTTTGTATTGTTTTTGTTTCTGTCTTTTTGGGATCGAAAAAGGTTGATAATCCACAAGCAAATATATCATCTTGTGCCTCAATCTTACAAATGCTTGATTTTAATACAAAATTATTTTGTATCCTTTTTACCATTAAAATGGTGAATAATTAGCTCACAAAAGCCACAATAGCATCATTAGCATCGAAAGCTAATATTTTAGGGCTCAATGCAAAATTCAACGGTGACTTTAATTGTGTGTTATTATTTGGTCAAAGTCAACACCTTCATAAAGTCCACATTCTATTATACCTTCACTACCAAAATTGATTACTAAGGAGTACAAATTATTTTCCTAAATTTTTAATAGCTTTTAATTGCTTAGCTATTTGGGTGGATGATAATACCTATATTTGGATTTTTATATCCAAAAATAACCTAATATTCACCGAAATTTCCTCCTATACCCTTACATACAACAATATTTTACAATAGACCCATTGGTCCCTCTTAACCGTGGTTAACAGCAACAAACACATATACATAACCCTGGTTACTTCTCTGGTTAACACCAAAAGGAAAATTAAAAATCAACCAAAATCATATTAAGAGAGAGAGAGAGAGAGAGATGCCCAATTGCTCCTCAATGCTCTGAGATTTATCGTTCCTCCGATCGCTCCAAATATAACTACCATCAAGTACGTATCGGTTGATTGGTCCTCACGACAATCCTTAGATTTCCCACTTTTTCTTTTCGATCTTTACACCAATTTTCTGACATATTTTTTCATCACACTGGATATCTCATATGTGTATTCGTCTGTGCATGTTTCTTTTTTCTTCTTGATAATTGACTCATGGGTTTTGTCCTGATTGTTGTTATCCATAAGGATTGTTGGAATCTTATGGGTTTCATCTGTATTCATTGGTTCTTGAATTTTTGTATATGGGTTCCGGTTCTTTTTTCTTTAATTGATGATTAATCACTTGATTTGTTGCAGAAACTTGCTCAATTTTGAATAATTCCAATACTTGGAGAACATAAGGTATGATTTCTATGTCGGTGTTGAATTCAATGATCATAATCAGGTTCATTGGTTGATTTGGATTTAGTTTGTGTGTCTGGTTTATTGAGCTGAATTATGATTCAATCGGCATTGGAAGACTGTTTTTGAGCTTAATTTGGATTATAATCCAATGTTCTAACATGATTTTGTGTTGAACTATTCCATTTTGATGTTGTTTTAAGCTTTTAAGTTGTGCACCTTATGACTTATGTGATGCCGAAAGCTGTACCAAACTGTTTGCAATGCACCACTTCTGCTTTTGGATTATGGGCCTGGAAAAAGTTAGCAAGTTTGATATAAAAGCTGATTTTACGAAGTTCTTTTTCGATACATGTCGGTATTGAGCCATATGATCATAATCAGGTTCATTGGTTGATTTGAATTTAGTTTCTGTTTCTGGTTTATTGAGCTGAATTATGATTCTAACAACATTGGAAGACTCTAATTTGAGCTTAATTTTCATTTTAATCATACGTTCCAATGAGATTTTGTGTTGAATTCTTCACTTTTATGTGGTTTTGTACATGGTCAATAGGACATACAGGGGTGTTTGTTGTGGTTTTGAACTTTTAAGTTCTGCACTGAAAGCTGTGCCAAACTGTTTGATGTGTAACACTTCTGCTTTTGGATTATGGGCCAGGAAACACTTAAAAATCCGCTAATTTTACGAAGTTTTATTTCAATTTATTTTGGCTTCTGCTTTTTATAATCAGCTTTTATGAATAGTATATCTGCAACAAACGCTAAAGTATTCTGGTGTGCAGCTTAGAATGGCTTCAATGGTTGCCAAGCCTTGTAGTAGCAGTACTAGTCAAGTGTTTGCCCAAGAAAAAGGAAGTAGGAACAAGAGAAAATTTCGGGCTGATCCTCCACTCGGAGATATAAATAGGAACATCACTGTGCCTCATGATGTTTGCTCAAGTTATGAATTCTCAGCTGAGAAGTTCGGAGTTTCCCAAAGTCACGGGCATCCCAATGGGTGTGATGTGTGTAGCGTTAGTCAAGACCATTCTGATGCTTTGAAACTTGATCTCGGATTGTCCACTGCGGTTGGGTCATCAGAGGTGGGCCCAATTCGATGTAGAGAGGAAACAGAAGCAGGAGACGAGCTCCATGATGCTGATTGGAGCGATCTTACAGAATCCCAGCTCGAAGAGCTTGTTTTGAACAATTTAGACATGATTTTCAAGGGCGCAATTAAAAAAATCATTGATTGCGGTTACACTGAGGAAGTTGCTACAAAGGCTGTGTTGAGGTCAGGCTTCTGTTATGGGTGTAAAGACATTGTATCCAATATGGTGGACAATACTCTGGCGTTTCTTAGGACCGGTCAAGAGATTGATCCATCACGGGCCCACTACTTTGAGGATTTGCAGCAGATGGAGAAGTATGTCTTGGCAGAGTTGGTTTGTGTTCTTCGCGAGGTTAGGCCTTTTTTCAGCATGGGGGATGCAATGTGGTGCTTGTTGATAAGTGACATGAATGTCTCCCATGCTTGTGCAATGGATACTGATCCCTTTGGTAGTTTTGTTGCTGATGCGGGTCCCAACACTTGTAACTCTGTCCAGCCCCAGTCGAGATCCGAAGCCAAAACTTGTAAAATAAGTTCTTCAATTGATTGTGCTCATACATGTCAATGTGAGACAGCTGCCATGGCTTCAATGCCTTTTGTTCATAGTTCACAATCTCTCTTCCCCACTTTCTCAGGTGTTCCTAACCTGGTAAAACCCAAAAGTTCCGTAGTTCCTGAAAAAGAAAGTCCAATTTCCACAGCTGATACCGTGGATAAATCTTTTGTTGGTGGTGGCACAACTCAATTTCATGGCCATGAAGAAAAGTTCGTGGGTAGTAGGAAAATTTCTGGTATTACAAAGAGAGAATACATTCTTCGACAGAAGTTTCATATGGAGAAAGGATATCGAACATATGGTTCCAAAAGTAGAGCTGGGAAGATCAGTGGTTTTGGTGGTTTGATGGTGGATAAGAAAGTGAAGTCTGTGTCGGTTTCCACAGATGTTAAGGTTAAAAATGCCTCCCAGAAGACAAGTAAGATAGTTGAAGTTGATGCTACTCAAGACAACGGAAACCATAATCTATCAACCAGTCTCGGGCTTTCTTCCCCTGTGGAATTCAAAACGGAAACAGTTGATTCTGTTTCCTTGCCTAAAACCAACACCTCATCTACATTACATACAGTCGTCACCCCACCTGCTTTATCAGCTTCTGATACTGAGCTTTCACTTTCACTTCCTTCAAAAAGCAATGCAGAGGCTCCTAAGTCCTTTGGGAAGTGGGTCCCACAGGACAAGAAAGACGAGATGTTTTTGAAGTTGGTTCCAAGGGTACAGGAGCTGCAAAATCAGCTCCAAGAGTGGACGGAATGGGCCAACCAGAAAATTAAGCAAGCTACAAGTAGGCTGATCAAAGACAAAGCGGAGCTCAAGACACTAAGGCAAGAGAAGGAAGAGGTGGAACGGATCAAGAGAGAGAAGCAAACTTTGGAGGAGAGCACAATGAAGAAGCTTTCTGAGATGGAGTATGCATTGGGTAAAGCATGTGGACAGGTGGACAGAGCAAATTCTGCTGTTCGGAGACTTGAAGTGGAGAATGCCGCTTTAAGGGTAGAGATGGAGGCTGCTAAATGTGGGGCTGCTGAGTCGGCTGCCAGATGTCAGGACGTGTTGAAGACGGAGAAGAAGACACTAACGAACGTTCAGTCGTGGGAGAAGCAAAAGACATTGTTTCAGGAGGAAATTGTGGCTGAGAAACGCAAGTTGGCAATGCTGCAACAGGAACTGGAACAAGCTAAAGAAGTACGCGACCAACTTGAGGTATGTGATATGTTGATGTAGAGTTGGATTCTTGATTTTGATAAGCATATTTTAAGTGTTTTTCCCCCACAAGAATTAACGCTACCCACTGAATAGGATCTGTAGTTTTAATTTTCGATGTCATAAAGTAAAGATGGTACGCTTTCAAGATGGTGATTTAGGGCCCATCATTAAATTTTGGTGTAGACGTTAATCCAAAGTATGTCATAAACCATTTGTTTTGCTGCATCTTTTGAACTGACGGAGAGATTGTAGCAACACTCGTGTGAAGAAATTCATGGTCACTACTAAAGATCCAATTAGGTTGATTTTGGGTTAGGAAGTTTTCCTAATTCCTTTATTTCCACATAGATTAAGTACATAACACCGGCATACTGTTTGCATTATGGGATGTTTCATTAGAAAGAAGATTGAGACAAAATGCAGTTCCCCAAAGGATCTAAAGATTACAAAAGAAATTGTGGGCTAGTACTGGGAAGCACTTGAACTTCATAGCTGCTATTTGCGCTGTTTAATATATGTGAGTTACTTCTGGACAGTTGTTACAGTTTCATTTAGAAAGAGGCTGAGTCAAATTCTTGGGAAATATTACATCCTTCAAGTAATATTGGTACTATTGCCTATCAAAAATATATATATATATATATTGGTACTATTTCAGTTCTTTCTAGAATGTTGCAAATAATAATATGTTTTTGCACCCATTCAAGATAAGAACTTAGAATCAGGAGGAAAGCTCCTGAAAGGGATTGATTTTGTCTTTTCCGTAAGATAAGGGGAATTGTTGCATTCTGTTCTGATGCAACCGTGGGCATCCAAGCCATTCTAAACCACAGAAAACTGAAAATAGCACGTCAACTGAAAATTTGAACTGAAACCGCAGCTTTTATTTCATGGAAACACACCCAAGATTATGTATCGATAGAAGAGGAGAAAGGGGAGAAACCTAGTGTCAACTTGGGGCCTTGAAACCACCGGAAGAAAAGAGGGAGATAGGGGGGGAAACACGAACCACAGCCTCATACAAACACTAAGCTTCTCTGACATCTTGGCCTCCTCCTAAAATGAAAGACTTCAGCCCTTAATATAGACTCCTCAAAAACCTTACAAAATTGTAAACAATTACGAAAATATAACCTTATTTGCTAAACCAATATAAATTCAGGCCATCTTCGTGAAAGCATTTTCTTTCATATTCTACCACTGTTGAAGAGTTCGGGTTTTTTCCTCGTTTTATTGGGGGTTTGGGGAGCTGGGTGGATAATACGTTATTTATACAGACGACCCTTTGAGAGTAAAGAGGTGGTTTCATTGTAATAATTTATGAGTATCTGTTTTTTGTCTCTGTTTACTGATGCAATATAGTTTGTAATTCGGTCTTTGCTTCTGTGCGAGTGCACTTTATGTCTCAATTCGTTTAGATGCATTTTCAAACTTGTAAAATCCTGTTGTTTTTTAAAATGATTTGATTATTTCACATTCGATGCCTCATGGTACTCATGCAAGAAAACTTTTTAACTTCTGTACGCCGACAGGAAAGGTATGATACCGAATCTGGGAAGTGTCATCTGAAAATTTGGATTAAGCAAATTGGAAGAGAAGAATGTAAATAAAGATACATGAATGATAGAAAGGGTGAATGTTGTTGATTTGGTGTGCACGTTATGAACCCTTTGAAAATATACTTTTTTCATGGTCTCACAAGGAGTCTCCAATCCATGTACTTTGTTTATCGGTTGGTTACTTATTGAAAAGGTCGACTATCACAGGCGAGATGGAAACGGGAAGAAAAGGCGAAGGAAGAACTCCTTACAGAAGCTAGTTCAATAAGAAAAGAAAGAGAACAAATTGAAGATTCTGCCAAATCAAAAGAAGAAGCAATCAAATCGAAAGCAGAAAAAACCCTACATAAGTACAAAGACGATATCGAGAAGCTTGAGAAAGTAGTCTCCGAATTGAGATCGAAGACCGACTCCTCCAAAATAGCCGCTCTAAGAAGAGGCATTGATGGAAGTTATGCTAGCACACTGAAAGACATTAGGAATTCCCCAGCTCCCATTATCTCCAAAATAGTTCCAAAATTCCAGGAATATTCTGGCGTGAAGCGCGAACGGGAGTGTGTGATGTGCCTTTCGGAGGAGATGTCCGTGGTTTTTCTCCCTTGTGCTCATCAGGTGGTCTGCACCACGTGCAATGAGCTCCATGAGAAGCAGGGAATGAAGGACTGCCCTTCCTGTCGGAGCACCATCCAGCGACGTATTTGTGTACGTTATTATGCTCGCTCTTGAACTTATTTTTCGAGTCGAGTTGAGTTTGTGATGAAAGACAATTTGTGGGTTCCGTTTACAAAAGAGTGAGAAATTTTATTTTTACCTTTGGAATATTTAAGAAAATTAAGCTGCCTTTGATTTATAAAAAGGATTTGTCTTAAACTTTGGTTGTCTATGGTGGTTCTCCATCTTGCATAAATAAAGACAATCTTTATACTGTTTGGTAATTTGATTTTTCATATCTTTAGCATTTTGATTCTTGATCTTAGTAGGGTTGGTAGTCTTGGATTTCAACTGCTATTGAACTATCCAATCAACTACTGAAATCTCAAAGACCGTTCTGCTTTTCTTTCTAAACCTTCATTTTTAAAAGAAGGTAATTTCAAACTCACATATTATGAAAATGAAAAATAAATTTTCGATTTTTTTTGCACCGTTTAAAAGATCTTAATGAGATCTATCAAACAAGATTCATATTTGTAGGAAAATTATTTGCGTAAACGCATGATTTTTAAGCTTGAAATTACCTTTTTGTCAAAAAAAGTACTTTTAGAAAGAAAGTGGAACGGCCCTGATGCCGATCACTGTTGTGACCCCATAATGGTCCAAAATAGACCGGACTGAAATCTCAAAAATAGTCGAATCCTATTACTTTCTGGTTTCTCATTATAGTTGAATAGGGGGTAGATGGGGATTCTAAAAGAGCAATTCGACATGCACAAACCTATGTGCACAGATCTGGACACATGCGTTCTATGCACGTTGCCTCCCTACTATTTTTCGAGGTCCATGTGCACTGGATAGTTCAGTGTCCGGAGCTGTGCACACGGACTTTTTCATTCTAAAATGTTCTCTTTCTGTTTCAAAGGCAGGGAAGTTTTGTTTCTGCGACTTGTAGGTTTGTTTTGGATTATGTTAGGCAGAGCTTGTTTTTTTTTGATCGGCAACAAATTTTTTATTAAAATTAGAGAATTCGACAAAAGGTACGGGGTAAGTTATTCTATCATAATACATTATCTTTAATTCAAAAAAATAAATATTTATTTTAATTAGTGGAACACACTCTTAGAGCTTCATCGTCTTTCTCTTTCTCGTTGATAGTTGGGTGGAGAATAGAGGTGGGTCAACTCTCGTACTCGTTCCGTAACAAGTAAGATCAGTAAGAAGTAACAATAGCAGATAGTATTCGAAGGAAAAAAAAATTTTAATATTCATCCTTTTTATCCATGTCATGTAAGAATTCATCTCGCCATTTTTTCACACTTATGTTTTCATTCTCCTAGTGTGTGAATTAACTTTCTTCCCGTATTCACTAAGATATACATATATTATGTTATATTTCTTTTCCTAATTTAGTGGGATTGGATTGTTTTTTCAATTTAATGGGATTGAATTGGATTATTTTCCTAATTCAGTGGGATTTGGTAAATTTAAATATGATTGATTACTTTTTTTTTTATCATGCAATGTATTTGTGGAATTGATTTTTTTTAGGAATATAACATAATAAGTTGACAACATCTTTGCATGTTTTCTTCAATCTTCGAGTTGGCCAACCAGACAATAAAAAGTCATATTTTTCATTAATCTTATTACATGGAACATGGCTAAATTACCTAAAAAAAAGAAATAACATGGCATACTTAAACCGTTACATGGTTAAATTACCATGACAATTACAATGTGGACACGATAAATATCTCATGACGATTACAACTAGAGGTGTTCAAGAAAACCGCCCGAACCGTAAAACTGGACCAATCCGGACCGAACTGTCCTATTTGGTCTGATTTTATAGTTTTGTAGTCAGGTTATGGTTCGAAAAAATAGGAATCGTTAATTTTGGTTCGGTTACTAATTCTTAATTAAAGAACCGTGGTTAGAACTGGACCGGGCCAATGGGCTGACAATAGTAGGTATGTGAATGTGTATTAAAGAGTGTAAAAAATAAATAAAAATACATATTTTTCTGGCCTTCTAGTGTGCTTATCGTTAGCTCAGTAGGCTGATAATAGCAAGACCGGAAAAAAAAATGAACAAAGTTGTAATCCCATGTTCAAAATTGGAGTGATTTTTTAGTGCCGAGCGGGTATATCTTACGTGGTATCCGTTCGGCGCATTCAAACCGTCCGATACACTTTTGGACAGCTCGGATTGAAACCCTCTATCTCTTCTCACCCAACACTTTCTTTCTCCTTTTTTTCTCTCCAAATCTGAGCCGTTAAAACACGCAATAGATAACTTGAATACGCGAGCGGGTACTGCGTGTACTGGCTCGGCACTGAACTTTTCCTCAAAATTGGGATGTTGAAGTACTGCTATTCAACGGTCATATCATATAGGCCCGAGTAACCGCAGAAATCTATTCATCAGTCAGTCATAGTCCAATTTTGTTCATTCTAGCCTCCTTGGAAGTGTTTTCAACGGTCGGAAGGTTGAAATTTTTTTCGGAGAATAGTTAAATTTTATTCTGGCGTGAAGCGCGAACGGGAGTGTGTGATGTGCCTTTCGGAGGAGATGTCCGTGGTTTTTCTCCCTTGTGCTCATCAGGTGGTCTGCACCACGTGCAATGAGCTCCATGAGAAGCAGGGAATGAAGGACTGCCCTTCCTGTCGGAGCACCATCCAGCGACGTATTTGTGTACGTTATTATGCTCGCTCTTGAACTTATTTTTCGAGTCGAGTTGAGTTTGTGATGAAAGACAATTTGTGGGTTCCGTTTACAAAAGAGTGAGAAATTTTATTTTTACCTTTGGAATATTTAAGAAAATTAAGCTGCCTTTGATTTATAAAAAGGATTTGTCTTAAACTTTGGTTGTCTATGGTGGTTCTCCATCTTGCATAAATAAAGACAATCTTTATACTGTTTGGTAATTTGATTTTCATATCTTTAGCATCTTGATTCTTGATCTGAGTAGGGTTGGTAGTCTTGGATTTCAACTGCTATTGAACTGTCCAATCAACTACTGAAATCTCAAAGACCGTTCTGTTTTTCTTTCTAAACCTTCATTTTTAAAAGAAGGTAATTTCAAACTCACATATTATGAAAATGAAAAATAAAATTTCGATTTTTGTTTTTGCACCGTTTAAAAGATCTCAATGAGATCTATCAAACAAGATTCATATTTGTAGGAAGATTATTTGCGTAAACACATGATTTTTAAATTTGAAATTACCTTTTTTTTTATAAAATACTTTTAGAAAGAAAGTGGAACGCCTCCTGATGCCGATCACTGTTGTGAGTCTTGTGACCCCATAATGGTCGAAAATAGACCGGACTGAAATCTCAAAAATAGTCGACTCCTTTTACTTTCTGGTTTCTCATTATAGTTGAATAGAGGGTAGATGGGGATTCTAAAAGAGCAATTCTACATGCACAAACCTATGTGCACAGATCTGGACACATGCGTTCTATGCACGTTGGCTCCCTACTATTTTTTGAGGTCTATGTGCACTAGATAGTTCAGTGTCCGGAGCTGTGCACACGGACTTTTTCATTCTAAAATGTTCTCTTTCTGTTTCGAAGGCAAGAATGGGAAGTTTTGTTTCTGCGACTTGTAGGTTTGTTCTGGATTATGTTAGGCAGAGCTTGTTTTTTTTTTATTGGCAACAAAATTTTTATTAAAATTAGAGAATTAAACAAAAGGTACGGGGCAAGAAATTCTCTCATAATATATTATCTTTAATTAAAAAAATAAATATTTATTTTAATTAGTGGAACACACTCTTAGAGCTTCATCGTCTTTCTCTTTCTCGCTGATAGTGGGGTGGAGAATAGAGGTGGGCCAGCTCTCGTAGTCGTCCCGTAACAAGTAAGATCAGTAAGAAGTAACAATAGCAGATAGTATTCGAAGGAAATTTTTTTTTTTTAATATTCATCCTCCTTATCCATGTCAAGTAAGAATTGATCTCGCCATTTTTTCATATTTATGTTTTCATTCTCCTAGTGTGTGAATTAACTTTCTTCCCATTTTCACTAAGATATACATATATTATGTTATATTCTTTTCCTAACTTAGTGGGATTGGATTGTTTTTTCAATTTAATGGGATTGAATTGGATTATTTTCCTAATTCAATGGGATTTGGTAAATTTAAATATGATTGATTACTTTTTTTTTTTATCATGCAATGTATTTGTGGAATTGATTTTTTTTAGGAATATAACATAATAAGTTGACAACATCTTTGCATGTTTTCTTCAATCTTCGAGTTGGCCAACCAGACAATAAAAAGTCATATTTTTTATTAATCTTATTACATGGAACATGGCTAAATTACCTTAAAAAAAAAGAAATAACATGACATACTTAAACCGTTACATGGTTAAATTACCATGACAATTACAAGGTGGACACGATAAATATCCCATGACGATTACAACTAGAGGTGTTCAAGAAAACCGTCCGAACTGTAAAACTGGACCGATCCGGACCGCACTGTCCTATTTGGTCTGATTTTATAGTTCTGTAGTCAAGTTATGGTTCGAAAAAATAAGAACCGTTAATTTTGGTTCGGTTACTAATTCTTAATTAAAGAACCGTGGTTAGAACCGGATCGGGCCAATGGGCTGACAATAGTAGGTATGTGAATGTGTATTAAAGTGTGTAAAAAATAAATAAAAATACTTATTTTTATTGTCTTCTAGTGTGCTTATCGTCAGCTCAGTAGGCTGATAATAGCAAGACCGAAAAAAATGAACAAAGTTGTAATCCCATGTTCAAAATTGGAGTGATTTTTTAGTGCTGAGCGGGTATATCTTACGTGGTACTTGTTCGGCGCATTCGAACCGTCCGATATACTTTTGGACAGCTCGGATTGAAACCCTCTATCTCTTCTCACCTAACACTTTCTTTCTCATTTTTCTCTCTCCAAATCCGAGCGGGCACTGCGTGTACCGGCTTGGCACTGAAATTTTCCTCAAAATTGGGATGTTGAAGTACTGCTATTCTCTGTTCAAAAAAAAGTACTGCTATTCAACGGTCATATCATATAGGCCCGAGGAACCGCAGAAATCTATTCATCAGTCAGTCATAGTCCAATTTTGTTCATTCTAGCCTCCTTGAAAGTGTTTTCAACGGTCCGAACGTTGAAACTTTTTTTGGAGAATAATTAAATTTTTTTTTCAAGAAAGTTTCATAAAAATTCAGAACATGCATTCAGAAATTTTGATTGGTTGGTGATGCAAACAAACTATTTATACAAACAAGCTATTTATTGCACCTCCGTAAATAATTCGAGAAATGCTAATAGCCCAAATACAGTAGCCGCGTAAAGATCAGTTTTGTGTCCATCTCGAGTCCCACAAAGATGATCGAAGCCGTTCATTTTGTTCAAAATATGTTGTTTAAGGTCTCTGCAAAAAATATCTCAATCCGATATCAGTAAGGGCGTTTACGAATCATACAACATTGCTTTAGAATTTGGCTTGATATTCTAGAGCAAAGTTTGATGATTTATAAACACTCTTACCAATATCGGATTGAGATGAATTTTTACAGAAACCTCAAAAAAAATATTTTAAACAAAACGATCAGCTACGATTATTATTGTGGGATTCGGACGGGCGCAAAACAGAACTGTACGCAGCTGCTGTATTTGGACTGTTGTACCCCTAGCATTTCTCGTATTTTTCTATGCAGTTATACAACGTTTATGATTCTTGGCGGGTATTGCATCACTGCGCTCTCTCTCTCTCTCTCTCTCTCTCTCTCCATGTTCAATGAACGTTACTGCATGGAAGCAATAACCCAAACCTAACCCAAAATGATAAGCTTTGCGTGCATCGATCTACGTTCCATCATTCGTCATGGCGTGGCTGGAATTGCCACGGGCCGCATCACTGCCCATGGGCTGTCTTAATTCGCCACGTGGCCACCGCTTGTCTGATTGGAGAAAAGGCTCTTCTTTTTCATTTTCTATATAAAAAATGCTTTTTGCACTCTTGCCAATATACCGGCCAGATTAAACATTTTGCATCTCTTTGAACATCTTCTTGCATTTGAGTTGAATCAGTTGAGCGAGATTTGTGGAAAACATGAAGGTAAAAATTTGTGTTTCTGTTTTGTATTTTTCAAATCTATGCGAGGGAGGAGAAAGGAAGCTATAGGGTTTTGAGATTCTAGCTTCAAAAAAGAGTTGTTACTTGTTATTCAGTACTCCCCTCCGTCCCATTTTTATAGTTCATTTTCGTTTTTAGTGTCGTTCTTTTAACGCTTATATCTTCTAATATAAATTTCAAAAAATATGAAATATTATTTGTTATGCCTTATTTTGGTTTTTGATTATTTTCGACTATGCCTTGTTTGGATCTTATACTTATAATTTTTTAGTTATTGTAGATTGAAAGATATAAGCGTAGAAAGAACAATACGACACGAAAAACGAAAATGGATAATAAAAATGAAACGGAGGGAGTAGTATTTATCAAAAGCAAAGCTCCTACAATGGGAATGACCGAGGGACACGTATTGCTTTCTCACAAGGCCAAATGTGACCGAGGAACGCGGATTGCTTTTCTCACAAGGCCAAACCCCTTGGGGTTGTTTTTTTATGTTGTTGCATGCAGGGAGAAATTTTCAATTTCTGTTGGGCATTTTGTTAGCTTTTTTTTTTCTTTGTTTTTGAATTAATGCTGCAATCTGTGATTCCTCTTTCGGCCGTTTGACACAGAGAGTATATACTTTTGGAAAAGGAAGAAGTGAGGGCAATAAGGGCATGAAGTCCTTGGTGAGTACTCGTTTACATCCTTCTTGTTTTTGTTAATACTTGGATTTTTTTAGAGATAAACGGTCCAGGGTGAGCTTTCGCGCACCTCGATTAATTTGAAGGCCCAATTCGATCACTTACTTGCAGGAGCCCGATTTAAATATCATCAGCCTTTGTGATCTTAAGATGGAGACTACCCTAAGTCTGTGTTTGGATCATAGGCTTTTGAACTTACTAAGACAGAATGAAATGGGGGGAAAAAAGAAGAAAAAAGAGAGGCATAGATAAAGATCAGAGAGATTCAATTTAAGTCCCTTCTCATGGCCAGACCTGTTAATAATGTTTGTTATTAGTGCTTTTCTATTTATCACTTTTGAAACTAGTAAATGAGCCTCGTCGGCCTCTAATTGCTAATTAGTTTTGAGTAAGATACTTTAACATCGTATAAGAATTAGGCTTTTTGAAGGATTTTGGACAACTTTCTTGTCCCGATTTTTATGCCTTTAGAGTTTTGAGCACCTTGTTTCCATGTGGTACCTATATTGTGGATCTTTCATTTACATCTTTGTGAGCGAGTTAGGGTCACACGTGTGGGGGAGTATTAGAGCTTGTGGCCTCTCCGCTCGTTGCAAATTGGTTTCGAGTCAAAAGAATTTTTAAGGCTTGTTCGTTTTGGGGAATTTGGATTTGTAATGTTTAGGGTAGGGAGATAGAGGTAATGATTGGAGAGAGATAGAGATAAAAATGAAAGTAATGGTTGGAGATAGGGGTAATGAGTGAATTTTGAAGTAGGGTAATAATTTAGAATCCCAAACCCAAAAACCCAACTGAACAAGCCCTAAGTGTTTTGAATCTTGTTCAAGTAAAAGTTATGGATTCATAGATTTCTAATTTTGCCAAGCTTATTTGGTGAAATTGCTTCTTTTACATTGATGAAAATATCCAAGAAATGAAAGTCTAGATGTCAATATGTATGTACATATTTCAGTTGGGAGGAAAAGGAGCAAATTTGGCTGAGATGGCAAGCATTGGCTTATCAGTGCCTTCTGGGTTTACCATATCAACAGAAGCATGCCAAGAGTATCAGATGAATGGGAAAAGTCTATTGCCAGATGGGCTGTGGGAGGAGATATTGGAAGGGTTGGAGAGTGTTGAGAAGGAAATGGGGGCATCCCTTGGTGACCCTTCCAAGCCCCTCCTTCTATCTGTTCGATCCGGTGCCGCAGTGAGTATTGCCTTTTACAGCTGGTTTTGAGCTATATTATACGGGCTGCTTTAAATCTATACAGTACCGTAATCATACGTAGTAATTCAAGTTACTGTAGAACCAAGCATAGACATAGTTTAGTGTGCAACTGTGCATGAAAAGCCAGATACCTAGTGAGGACCATTTAGTCTACACATTAGTATGGAAGTTTGAATATTTTGTTGCCTCCTTAATTTGTTGACTTGAGAGTTAGATTGCAACGATCCTTCCGTATTGAGCACAGTTTTCATTCTCTATAGTTGCTGATTGTATAGGATAATTTGTAATCTTTGATTTTTAGGAAATCAGTCACAACAATCATGGATTGCACCAATCATTTGTTCCTTCTGTAATTCTATATATTGGAACACAATCAATAAAGTATCTCACAAATGTTTTTAATCTTTTGTCTCCTTTTTCTACCATTTCTATCATGGTATCAAAGCTAGGTCTTAGGTGGTGGTCAAGTCTCCACCCTTGTCAATTCCATCATCTCGTCAATTCATATCTCCATGTGCTACCAGGTTGCACGCGAGAGAGAATGTTAGACTTTATCCCATGTTGCTTACGTAAGCCACCTCAGCTTGGCTAATATAATCTAGTGGCTACTCCACCTATTGCCAGTTGGTTTTAGGTTGGAACTTTAGAAGAAAACCAACATGGTCCAACCCGAACAATCAAAACTCCAGCCAAAACATATTCAAGTGCATGTAATATTTGATGTTTGGTACATTGTTGGGACTATCTTAAAAAAATTCCCAATCCCGCAGTGAGTATTGCCTTTTATCATGTACATTCATTTTACACTGTTTTCTAGCTATATTTAAATGTATAAAAGTACCCGTAAATCATACTTAGTAAATTCGAGCTTACTCAGAACTAAGCATCAGTTGAAAAAAAAAGAAGACACCTTGTAGCTCCAGTTACGTCTAAGTATGTTATGAATATCCGCACATTCTGTTGCCTTCCTGGTTTCTTGACTTGGAAGTTGGAAATTACATAAATCTAACTCCTACAAACATACCCGCAGCCAATGCATATCCGTGCACATACACCATTGGCGTTTGGTACATTGTGCATTAATGGTGATCATGAATTTTTTTCACTGAAACATCACGAATTTCACTTCAAGTACATATATATATGTCCTGTCAGGCTGTCAGGTTCCAGGCACTTCTCCAGTCAACAGAAGATGTGTTTCTATTTTCAAAATGATAGGGTTGTGCTGGGCCTGTTAATCTAAAAAAAATACCCATCAAGCTGCCTATACATTTTCAAAAAGTATCACTGTTACGTCATTCCTGTACACGATTTGTAGAAAATTCTGAAGGAACACCATTATCCTTCACAATTGTCAATCAATTAAGGATGGAGCTCTTTTGGCTGATGAAACAATAATAGCTGCAATGTGGACCAATTACTAGAAGCCTAGAACCCAATAAAGGTGACAGTTGTGAATGGTTGATGAGGTTCATATCATGGTCTTAGCCTCAAGCATGGAATGCTCATATAAAAACCCCTGCCCTCTCCTAGCCTGCTGCGCTCATGACATTTCCCAGGGAAAAAAATTGTCACATCATGCTGCTGGAGAGGGCTTTGGAGAGGAGGATAGAGGAGTTCAAGAAAGGGATCTCATCCTTGGCCTCAACCTAACTGTCAGAAAAATGCTGGTTGTATGAAAATCAATAGCCATAGGACTTTGGAAAATGCTCTTCACCTACTCTCAATTCCTGTCTCAAGTGTGATGATTTTGTCCCCAACTACATGTTTAGATTTTTTGACATCCTTTACCATTCAGATGTCAATGCCTGGCATGATGGACACTGTTCTCAACCTTGGACTGAATGATGATGTGGTTGCTGGTTTGGCTGTAAAAAGTGGAGAGCGGTTTGCCTACGATTCATACAGACGTTTGCTAGACATGTTCGGAGACGTTGTAAGTGGGCATTTTATTCAAGACCGTTATATTGTTTAACCATTGAATTGAATCTACAGTTTCAAGATGTTGCGCTGCTCGCAAAGTCTTGAAAAAGTATTTGTACTGTAGGTAATGGGCATTCGACACTCATCATTTGAGGAAAAGCTAGAACATTTGAAGAATGTAAGAGGAGTTAAGCATGATACTGAGCTAACAGCCTCTGATCTAAAAGTGCTGGTGGGACAATACAAAAATGTCTATCTTGAAACAAAGGGTGAAAATTTCCCTTCAGGTACTAATTTTTAGCATCTAAATTCGCTTTTGTAGGTCAGGTTTTCTTTTTTGCCCACTTTTTCAGCCGATCCTGAGAATCAACAGTTCATAATATGGCCCATTTAGCGTTGCATGTTTTAGTATGGTCAAGCTTATAACCACATTATGCTTGCATCTTATCTGTAGACCCAAAGAAACAGTTACAATTGGCCTTAAAAGCAGTTTTCGATTCTTGGGACAGCCCGAGAGCTATCAAGTATCGGAGCATTAATCATATAACTGGGCTAAAGGGCACAGCAGTAAACATTCAGTGCATGGTGTTTGGGAACATGGGAAACACTTCAGGGACAGGGGTCCTCTTCACTAGGAACCCAAGCACTGGTGAAAAGAAGCTGTATGGGGAGTTTTTAGCGAATGCTCAGGTCTTAATAAAGCAAACCATGTTTGATTATTGACGTCTACTTTACACTTAAGATAAAATTCATTAATGCCTTTTGATAGGGAGAGGATGTAGTAGCTGGAATTCGAACACCAGAGAACTTGGATGCCATGAAAAGTTACATGCCCGAAGCTTACAAGGAGCTTGTGGAGAATTGTGAAATATTGGAGGGACATTACAAAGATATGATGGTAAGAGTTTTTCCATTTTCCAAAATTTTTGCTCCTCAATTTCTTACATTCTCATTTCTTTGATCTCATTTATTCTTACTTTAGTGGGAAGTATAGTTTGTCTAGATTTTCAAAGGACTTTTGATTTGGTTGAAAATTCTGATTCTGTCACGACATGCATTTGCGGCAAGTACTGCAGGATATAGAATTCACTGTCCAAGAAAGCAAGCTTTGGATGTTGCAATGCCGGACAGGCAAGCGTACGGGAGCATGTGCAGTAAAGATTGCTGTAGATATGGTTAACGAAGGTCTTGTTGATACTCGATCTGCGATTAAGATGGTGGAGCCACAGCATCTTGACCAACTTCTTCATCCTCAGGTCTATAAATCGACTAATGATAGTTTCTTTGAAGTACCAATTATTTTAAGCGATGAATTATTGCATTGTTTTGTCCGATGCTTTTTGTTCCATTTTCATAAAGATCCTTTTTTTTTTTTTTGGGGTGGGGGGGTTGTTCTCTAAATACATATGGTTCATCTAATGTTCTTACGCAACTGTTGGAATAGTTTGATGATTCATCTGCCTACAAAGACAAAGTGATTGCCAAGGGGTTGCCTGCATCTCCTGGAGCAGCAGTGGGCCAGGTTGTTTTCAGTGCTGATGATGCTGAAACATGGCATGCACAAGGAAAGAGTGTTATCTTGGTAAGCCCCCGTTAATCCTCGTTCAGCTTTTGTTTTTGAGGTTTAAGCTGATCGACAATGCATCTCTAGCTCTTATGTTATTTTACTTCATATCATTATGCATTTCGTTGGAAGAACTTCTATGTAAGGGCATCTCCAACCCTTCATCAAGCCTGTCGTCAAATTTGATTTAGTGAAAGAAGTGAAAGTTCGCTCCAAATTTTTCACTTTTCTATACCAAATGAATGAAAAAAGAAAAATTTTCATCAAAATGAGGATTCGAATGAATCTATCGCTAAGCCTGAAAATTTGTCATAAGTTATGTCTAACAGTAATTATCAAATGGAAAGGGCAATTCTTTTAAAAGATTTGATGAAAACAAAGTGGTAAGGTTGGAGTGTTGAATATCAAATCAAGATTTTACAAGCATTCTTTTAAAATCTGATGAAAGAAAAGGTGAATGGTTGGGGATAGCCAATTGAGTCCTAAGAAAGTCGCTCTTATTTTTTCTGGCTTATTTCTTAATTTTGTAAAAGAAGGGTTGGTATTTCTGATAAATAGGAAAGATTTTCTTTTTCGCAAGGAAAGTACTAGAAGACTTTTACAAAATTACAACCTATATGAACTTAACAAGTATTTGGCAATTGTGTGTTGTTGAAGGTGCGGACAGAAACCAGTCCAGAGGATGTTGGAGGCATGCATGCGGCTGCTGGGATATTGACAGCTAGAGGAGGCATGACATCTCATGCGGCTGTTGTAGCCCGTGGGTGGGGAAAGTGTTGCATTGCAGGTTGTGCTGGTATTCGAGTCAATGATTCCGACAAGGTAGACTTTGAATAATTTTAGTGGTTCCATTGTTGGTTTTTTAACCTCTCAATCTCTTTTTGTACAGGTTGTTGTCATTGGAGACAAGGTTATTGAGGAAGGTGAATGGATTTCACTAAATGGATCTACGGGTGAAGTGATATTGGGTAAACAACCGCTCTCTCCTCCAGCTCTAAGTGGTGATTTGGAGACTTTCATGTCTTGGGCGGACAAATTAAGGCAGCTCAAGGTGCTGCATCCATTCATGTTATACAGATGTTTGTCCTTGCTGCATCTGTTGTTTGATTTAAATGTTACACGGACATCTCTTAATGTACAAGGGTCCTGTAGAATAGTTGGACGACGACAAAACTATCAAAGGTAGATACTTTATGTGTATTTAAAGTCGTATCATTAGGTCCTTGATTCTAATCTTTGCCTTGGAGTAGAAAAAGTATAAGAAAACGGCATGCCATTATTGGGACTGTTTATGCAATTCATGTAGTAATGCTTGGGTGTATGGGATATGTGTACGACATGTTTAGTTGGACATTTATTATGCATAAAATGCTGTATGACACTTCTCACAGAGTTTTACCCAAGAAATATAAAGAAACAATTTGTCACCGTGTTCTTAATATGAGAACTAGATAAATCCGTCTTTCACTCACATTTATTATGCATGAAATGCTTCATGACACCTTCTAACACTGTCTTACCTTAGAAGCATGTGTATTTTGCTAGTCTGTTCTTGAAATGAGAACTAGATGAATCCATCTCTTACACTCGCAATCGCACCTCCCAGCCATACCAACAGAACTACTTTGGCGTTCGGCGAAAACTACCCATACCCAAGTCCATGTAACATAAGCTGAAAATTGGGGAATTGATTGGTAATGTTATTTGGTACAGGTCATGGCAAACGCCGACACACCTGAAGATGCACTAACAGCAAGAAACAATGGTGCTGAAGGAATTGGCCTCTGTAGGACAGAGCATATGGTAACAGCCTGTTTACTTTCTTCCTCTTCTACGACTCTACAGAGTCTATACATATTGTGAGAAGATTAAATGCTTACAATATCGCATAGAAACTAAGAACAACAAAATGAGGGAATTGCTAGATAAAAAGCCATTAGTCTTTACATCTCTTCAGGTCTTCATTTGTTTGGGTGTTTCAGTTCTTTGCATCAGATGAGAGGATAAAGGCTGTGAGAAAGATGATAATGGCTGTTACATCTGAGCAGAGGAAGGAAGCTCTAGATGTGTTGTTGCCTTTCCAAAGATCTGACTTTGAGGGCATATTTCGTGCAATGGATGGTACTTTCCTCTCCTGTTTAAGCGAATTACATCTATTGGCATTCTAGATACATAATTGGTAGCTTGGTTTCGACTGCATGTAATATCTAGTAATTTGTTTGTAGGTTCTGTTTATTTTCCAGTAAACTATGCATTCTGATTTTACACGAATCGTTTGCAGGTTTACCGGTGACAATACGACTTTTAGACCCTCCACTCCATGAATTTCTACCCGAAGGTGACCTGCAAGACATAGTCAGTGAATTAACTAAAGAAATTGGCGTGACTGAAGATGAAGTTTATTCAAGGATTGAAAATTTGTCCGAGGTGAATCCCATGCTTGGTTTTCGAGGCTGCAGGTCAGATGATCCACCACGTTTGCTTATATTGTGTTTGTTTGATTTTTGAAAAGTTTTTTGAAAAATAGTAGGGGTAATGAGTGGAAAGAGATAGAGAGAGAAATGTTAAAAGTAGGGAGAATCTAGGGGGAATTTTTTGAAAAATTCTTTTTGAAAACTAAAGAGAACACAGCATAAATTTCCAAATTGCTCTACAATAATTTTGCAGATACCAGTAGAACAAATAGTTCTTTTTTTTTTTTTGAACGGAACAAATATTTGTTACTGATGTTTGATTTTTATGTGTTGTCCACAATCTACAGGCTAGGGATATCATACCCGGAGCTAACTGAAATGCAGGTCCGTGCAATCTTTCAGGCAGCTGTCACTTTGGGCAAGAAGGGTGTTATAGTTCTTCCCGAGATTATGGTTCCCCTCGTCGGAACACCTCAGGCATGAGTCTCGATTTTCCTCCATCAACATGTTTCAGAATCTTATGTTTACTGGTCTATCATAGAGAGAAAACAAGGCTTATCTATTTGTCATTTTTTCCTATTTTTTTGGCATGGCATTTATTCCTAAAATTGGCACCTAGAATCATAGAATCCTTTCTCTCCCAGCAAAAGAATAAAATCCTAGTTTAATTTCCTAACTGCCTTATCTAACCCTTAAGAATAAGTTTACGAAATTTCTCATTTGTACTTTTGAGTACACTATCCTCCTTGATTTTGGCTTGTTGGCAGGAACTACAACATCAAGCGAGTATAATTCGTAGTGTAGCCAAAGAAGTGTTGGCCGAGATGGGATCCTCCTTGAGCTATAGCATAGGGACTATGATTGAGGTTCCTAGAGCTGCCCTGATTGCAGACGAGGTATTGTTATAGCTTAATTTGGTGGACTTATTCCAGAAATTTCTTCCTAAAATGTTCTTCATCGCCACCCCAAAAAGCCTTTATTTAAAATCCTGTGATACCACGGGGAAAAAAAATGTAATTTTGACATTTTATGTTGAGGATTGTTCCAAAATTTCAATACATTCTCTCATGTTCTGTGGCTGGCTTTGGTAGATTGCAAAGGAAGCAGAGTTCTTCTCCTTTGGGACAAATGATCTCACGCAAATGACGTTTGGTTACAGTAGAGACGATGTTGGCAAGTTTCTCCCAATATACCTAGCCAAAGGCATCCTCCAAAGAGATCCATTTGAGGTCTGTTAAATTGTATGCATGTCCAATTTAAAGAAGTGTTCCTTTAGTTTACCGACTAGATTTTCACACGTGAACCAAGTAATAAAAAAATTATCTTGTTCGATCAGGTTCTTGATCAGAAAGGAGTGGGCCAGCTTGTCAAGGTCGCCACAGAAAAAGGTCGTGGTGCTAGGCCAAGCTTGAAGGCGAGTTTCTTTGTTCTGATCCTACTTTCACGATAGGTTTCACATTCCTTACTATCACATGACCTAGTATCAACTAGGTTTTACCTTGAACATGGAATCGACAATTAGTCTCTTAGATGACTACACACACATTGATGTATTTGCGGGTTTCTTATATCGTGTAGTTGTGTTGATTTGATATATTTCTTGTTGCAAAAAAGGTGCAATGAAGTACATCTCCCCTACCTCTACTTCATTGCTAACCTTTTCATATCTCCCCTGCCTCCTTCAAATTGAGAAGTGGCGGATGAAAGTTAGGAGACGAGGATATAAGCTATGGGAGCGAACCCTCAGTTTTTTACTCCTTCCAAGTTCGCTGCCTGCCAAGAGACCAAGGCGGCAGGGCTGTGTTTGAATGAGGGATTTGTTGAAAGGGGGTTTACCAAGAGGAAAGAAAATGACAGGGAGAGAGATTTTGGTTCTTCATTCAACTTTGTTATCTTTTTCTTTACGTTAAACGGTCCAAACACAGGACATCTTTGTGTCATTATTAACAAGCTTTTAAGCTCTTGTTCTCTATTTTGATTGATGACTGATTGACAAAACAGGTCGGAATATGTGGAGAGCACGGTGGAGAGCCTTCTTCCATTGCGTTCTTTGCAGAGGCTGGTCTGGACTACGTTTCGTGTTCTCCTTTCAGGTAGGAACCGTAGGATTAATGTCCTGTATTATTTGACATTGTCTTGTAAGATTAACTCTTGGAACGTTGGATAACTGGATTACAAGGCAAATCCACCTAGAATAGGATGAGTAAACCTGAAGACAGCATCGGGCTCCTTGGCCTTGTCTTTGTAGCCAACTTATGAACTCTAAGCTCTGGATGGTGAAGACAGCATCGGGGCTCCTTGGCCTTGTCTTTGTAGCCAACTTATGAGCTCTCAGCTCGGGATGGTGACAAAAGGGTGAGAACAAAAACAAAAGGCAGTTCTTTCACTTTATTAACTAGTAAATGAGATGAGAAGTAGTGAGAAAGATTACGAAATCAAGAAAAAAGATGAATCTTTATCGGTCCATTTTGTTTCTCTTTCTCATCAACTTTGAGAAATCAAAACCTTTTCTTTCTCACCTTACAGCCTGTTGTAAGCCGTATTAGCTAGTCCCTCCCCTCGTAATTATGTTCATAGTATATGGATTCTTCCTCCCGTTATCTTGTTTTGAGGGCGAAAAAAAACCCTCACTTTTTTCGATCCTCTCAAAAATTGTCCGGCAATTAATTAAACGTGCCCTTCTGCTTCGGTTGCGTTTCTAATTGTGGTCCTCTTCACAGGGTGCCTATTGCTAGGTTAGCTGCAGCTCAAATTGCCGCGGGATGAAGAACTATATATAGGTTCATGAGTGATGCAGTAGCCAAAGAGGAAGAGTTCCATTTTAAGCATGCTAAGGATTTCTACTAGCCGGTTTTTTCGTAATAAAATTGATCGTGGATTTAGGCGACGGGCCTAGCTGGGTTTGATCAGAATCGGGCCGACGGTCAGGACACATGGCTTGGCCATGTGCCGTGTGTTTTTTAGCCTTCTGAGGCCGTTTAGGCCTTCAATTGGGCTTTCGTTCCGTTTTGGGCCGCTTCGCGACCTCATAACTTTCCGTAGGAAAGTCCGATTCAGTCCGTTCTTTTTTCTACAGTCTTGTTTTTCTGTCTATTTTGTGGGTCCGTATTAATTTCGGTATTATTTCTTTATGTTTTTTAGGGTTTGTGTTGATACCTATATATTCGGTTTTATGTGCCTTAGGGCAAGTTGGTTGATTATTATTGATAAAGAAAAGAGTCAGAGAGAGTTTCTCTAACTACTGCGTTTGTGATTGTCCTCGTAGCTTGATCATCGGTTTTCTTATTTGCTTCCCTGCATCAGTTGGTATCAGAGCCAACGCTCAATCCAGACTATGGCCGGAGGACGTGCTGGAGGTCGAGGATTGCGTGGTGGTCGTACGGCTCATGTGGACGACGTTTATGAGCGTGATGACGTTGCGCGAGAAGCACGAACAGAGGAGAGATTTCAACGCCTTGAACAGCGAGTGGAGGATATGCTAGGATCGCTGACCGAACAGATCGCTGCCATGGCCGTTGGTAATTCCCCTCACCATCGTCATGTGAACCACCATCCTCAGGAGGAGGACGGTCTTTCGGATGACGAGTTTGATGTTAACCCTTTTGCCGCTGGTGGCCGAACTGGTCACTACCGACCAAGGGGCCGGGAGATTGTGGCTGAACGCCACGATTCTCGCCGCTGGGAGGCAGGTCTAAAGGTCGAACTTCCTGAGTTCCATGGGGGTTTGACGCCAGAGGAATTTTTGGATTGGATTGCTGCTATTGAGGAAACCATGGATTTCAAAGAGGTTCCAGAAAACAGGCGGGTTCCATTGGTTGCCACAAGATTTCGGGGTAGGGCTTCGGCCTGGTGGCAGCAAGTAAAGCTGACCCGATCGAGACAAGGAAAAGAGAAGATTACCTCGTGGGAAAAGATGAAAAAGAAGTTGCGGGTGGCTTTCCTCCCACACAACTACAGTCGTACGTTGTATCAACGCCTTCAGAATCTCCGGCAAAATACACGCTCTGTGGATGACTACACCACGGAGTTCTATCAATTGGTAGCACGAAACGATCTAGCCGAGACAGATGACCAATTGATATCGAGGTATGTTGGGGGTTTGCGTCAATCTTTTCAATATGCTTTGAATGTGCTAGATTTGTATTCTGTATCGGACACCCATCAACGGGCAATACAGTTGGAAAAGCAGGCTAGCCATAAGCCTGTGACGTCGTGGGGTGGTACTAGTAGGACCACAACACCTACCCCCGCCAAGCCAGCTGCTCTTCCACCACCGGCTGCACCCCCAATCAATCGTGCTACGGGCGGCTCTGGGTTCAGGTGTTTTAAATGTGGCGAGTTGGGCCACCGTGCTGTTGAATGTCGCAAAGGTGAGCGTGAAGGCAAGGCCTTGTTGCTAGAGTATGAAGAAGGGAAGGAAAATCCAGCGGGTATGTATGAGCACGGCCCACTGTATGATGCTGAATTATCGGATGAGAATGTGGAAGAAATTGCGGGGGATATTGGAACGATGTTGGTGGTTCGGCGGGCATGCTACGCTCCTCGTGAAGATGACGGGAATTCGTGGCTGCGAAGCAATGTATTCCAGTCTACCTGCACAATTGGAGAAAAGGTGTGCCGGTTTGTGATTGATTCGGGGAGTTGTGAAAATGTGATCTCAGAGGAGGCAGTCCAGAAGCTTGGGTTGAAGACAGAGCCCCATCCTAATCCTTATAAGCTAGCATGGTTAAAAAGAGGTAACGAAGTCAAAGTTTCTAAACGGTGTTTAGTATCATTTTCTGTTGGCCCTACATATAAGGAACAGGTATGGTGTGATGTGGTGGCGATGGATGTTTGCCATCTCCTGTTGGGGAGGCCCTGGCAATTTGATCGCAGGGTTATGCATGACGGGGGCGCTAATACATATTCTTTCATGTCTGGGGGTACAAAGGTGGTGTTGCTACCTTCAAAGGAGATTGTACCTAAACCACCAGTTGGGGAGGGTACCAATCTGCTGACAAGGGTGAAGTTTGAGGAGGAGCTTTTGGCAACGAAAGTGATATTTGTACTTGTGAGTAAAGCGAGCCCGCAGGTAGTGTTTGATCAGAACATTCCTGCTATTATCCAGCCCCTACTGTCAGAGTTTCAGGATGTGTTTCCAATGGAGTTACCAGATGGGCTTCCACCCCTGCGAGATATCCAACATCAGATTGACTTAGTGCCAAGTTCAAGCTTGCCAAACCGGCCCCATTATCGGATGAGCCCGAAGGAGCATGAAGAGTTGCGAAGACAAGTGGAGGAGCTGCTGTCCAAAGGCTTTATTAGAGAGAGCCTTAGCCCTTGTGCAGTTCCAGCGTTATTGATTCCCAAGAAAGATGGCACGTGGCGAATGTGTGTTGATAGCAGAGCAATCAACAAAATCACAGTAAAGTATCGCTTTCCCATCCCGCGTCTGGATGATCTATTGGATCAATTGGTGGGAGCACAGGTTTTTACAAAGCTGGATTTGAAAAGTGGCTATCACCAGCTTCGTATTCGGCCCGGAGACGAATGGAAGACAGCCTTCAAAACGAGGGAAGGTCTGTACGAATGGCTGGTCATGCCGTTCGGATTGTCAAATGCACCGAGCACCTTTATGCGGATGATGAATCAGGCGTTGCGTCCTTTTATCGGTAAGTCTGTTGTGGTATATTTCGATGATATCTTGATATATAGTGCCTCGCCTGAGTTACATTTGCAGCATTTACGAGACGTTCTCACTGTCCTTCGGAAGGAGAAATTATTTGGGGCAGTCAAGAAGTGTGTGTTCTTGACAGACTCAGTGTTATTTTTGGGGTATGTCGTGTCCAAGGATGGGATTTCAGTTGATGAATCAAAAATTGAGGCGATTCGGAGTTGGCCTCAACCGAAGACCCTCTTTGACGTTCGTAGTTTTCATGGGTTGGCAGCTTTCTATCGGCGCTTTATTCCCCATTTTAGCACTATTATGGCACCAATTACGGATTGTATGAAGGGTGTCCGCTTTATGTGGACAGATGCGGCAACTGAGGCATTTCAGTTGGTGAAGCAGAAATTAACATCCGCACCGGTCTTAATTTTACCAGACTTCTCTCAGCCCTTCGAGTTGCATTGTGATGCATCCAAGGTGGGGATCGAGGCTGTCCTCAGCCAACAGTCGAAACCGGTGGCATTTTTTAGCGAGAAGTTGAATGGAGCAAAGCTGAAGTACAGTACTTATGATATGGAATTCTATGCCCTGGTGCAAGCACTTAAACACTGGTACAACTATCTTATTCACAGCGACTTTGTTTTGTATTCTGACCACGAAGCATTGAAACATCTTCATACACAAGATAAGTTGTCTGACCGGCATGCAAAGTGGGCAGGGTATATTCAGCAATTCTCCTTCGTCATTAGACACAAGTCGGGTGTACTCAATCGTGTGGCCGACGCCCTCAGTCGCCGCTCTAGCTTCCTCACAATGATGCGTGCGAAGGTAATGGGTTTTGATGCATTCCGTGAATTATTGGCTGAAGATTCTTATTTTTCTGAGGTATTAGCAGTTGTTGCGAGTGGGGTCGAGTCAGACTTTCATGTGCAGGATGGTTACCTTTTCAAAGGAAACCGATTATGTGTTCCAGATTTTAGCCTTCGGTTAAAAATTGTTAAGGAATTGCACAACGAGGGCCATGTAGGTCGGGACAAGACTTTTGCTTTGGTGTCAGAGGCTTATTTTTGGCCAACATTGCGGCGGGATGTTTACCGGTTTGTGGAGGGCTGCCATATTTGTCAGCTGTCTAAAGGAACAGCTACCAACGCTGGATTATACATGCCATTGCCTGTTCCGTCGCAGCCCTGGACTGACGTGAGTATAGATTTTGTACTGGGCTTACCTCGTACTCAACGGGGTAACGACTCTATATATGTGGTAGTAGACCGTTTTTCCAAAATGTCCCATTTTATTCCTTGCAAAAAGACCACGGATGCGGTAAAGGTTGCTGAGCTTTATTTTTCTGGAGTGTATCGTTTGCATGGGCTTCCAACTTCTATTGTTTCTGACCGGGATACCCGGTTTTTGAGTCACTTTTGGCGCTGCCTGTGGAGGTTGGTCAATACTAAGCTTGACTTTAGCACGGCTTATCACCCTCAGACCGATGGGCAGACCGAGGTAGTGAACCGATCTTTGGGCAACCTTCTTCGTAGTTTGGTGGGTGAGTACCTCAAGAGTTGGGACCAGAAGTTGAGCCAAGCTGAGTTTGCATTTAACCACTCTATTAATCGTAGCACTGGCTTTTCCCCTTTCCAAGTGGTCTATGGGTTCAACCCCCGTTCGCCCATTGATTTAGCCCCGGTTCCGGACTTAAAGCGGTTACATGGCAAAGCAGATGATTTTGTTCAACAGCTACAAAGCATTCATAAGGAGACTGAGCAGCACTTGCGTGCCTCTACTGCCAAGTATAAGCTCGCAGCCGACAAAAAGCGGAGGTTTGTGGAATTTGAGGTTGGCGATTTCGTGTATGCTATCCTCACAAAAGACCGCTATTCTGCGCATGATTATAACAAGCTTGCTGCTCGCAAAATTGGACCCGTTGAAATCACTGAGAAGATCAACCCCAATGCCTACCGTTTGAAGCTTCCGAGTCATGTACGCACTGCTGACGTGTTTAATGTGAAGCACCTGATCCCCTTCAAGGGTGACAGTTCGTCTGATGAAGAGACAAATTCGAGGACGAATTTCTTTTTAGAAGGGGGGGATGATGCAGTAGCCAAAGAGGAAGAGTTCCATTTTAAGCATGCTAAGGATTTCTACTAGCCGGTTTTTTCGTAATAAAATTGATCGTGGATTTAGGCGACGGGCCTAGCTGGGTTTGATCAGAATCGGGCCGACGGTCAGGACACATAGCTTGGCCATGTGCCGTGTGTTTTTTAGCCTTCTGAGGCCGTTTAGGCCTTCAATTGGGCTTTCGTTCCGTTTTGGGCCGCTTCGCGACCTCATAACTTTCCGTAGGAAAGTCCGATTCAGTCCGTTCTTTTTTCTACAGTCTTGTTTTTCTGTCTATTTTGTGGGTCCGTATTAATTTCGGTATTATTTCTTTATGTTTTTTAGGGTTTGTGTTGATACCTATATATTCGGTTTTATGTGCCTTAGGGCAAGTTGGTTGATTATTATTGATAAAGAAAAGAGTCAGAGAGAGTTTCTCTAACTACTGCGTTTGTGATTGTCCTCGTAGCTTGATCATCGGTTTTCTTATTTGCTTCCCTGCATCAATGAGTGAAGGGTTACTGTATTGCACATGTTTCTGCATTCTATTGTCATTTCAAATGAATAACAATGTTTTATAAATCAATAAGGAGAAATGATTGTCCTTCTAGTCTTGTAGACAAGAGGATATTAGAATTTGTGTGTTGGATATTTTTGTACTTGTCCATTTGCTAAAAAAGTTCTCTCTTGGGAAGAGCTAAACAAGGGTGTTTGAAGATTTATAGCACAATTTTGTAATGGGTTTTCCAAGAATATTATATACTTCTCTCATTTGAGAAGACTAGTGATTTTCAAAATCAGCTGAGTGTATATTTGAAAAACGATGGGAGAGGCCCAAAGCACCAGCAAGTTCAACCAAGAATTGGAGCTAATGGGGCAATAGTTTCACACCTTCAATTTGCTGATGATACAATTTTGTTTTGCAACAATGACGGGGTAGAGATGGCGAATATCAAAAGAATTCTTAGATGTTCCCAACTCATGTCTGGTCTCAAGATAAACTTTTCCAAAAGTTCTTTGTGTGGAGTGAATATTCCTCAACAGGATGTGATTTCCCTTGCTCGAATTATGGAGTGTAAAGTTGATCACCTGCCAATCAAGTATCTGGGGTTGCCTTTAGGTGCTAATCCTAACAGAATCAAAACTTGGGATCCAGTGGTTGCTAGAATGGAAAAGCGATTGAATGTGTGGCGTAGTAGATATAATTCTTCTGGAGGTAAACTTACTTTAATTAATTCGTCCCTTGGCAGCTTACCCATCTACTTCATGTCCCTTTTCAAGATGCCAGTTTCGGTAGCAAAGAGGTTAGAGAAAATCCAAAGACAATTTTTTTGGGGTGATACAGTTGACAAGAAAAAGCTTCATGTGGTTAAATGGGAGATGATTTCTAAAAAGAAGGAATATGGCGGGCTAGGAGTGAAGAATTTGATGACTCAAAATCTTGCTCTTTTGGCCAAGTGGTGGTGGAGGTTCAATAAAGACAATGACTCCCTTTGGGCAAAGGTTATTAAAGGTAAATACAATCTGGAGCAAGGCTGTTGGTTACCCCCTTTGCCGGTGTCTGGAGTGGTTTCGAATATTTGGAGAGCTATTTGTTCGATAGGGGAGGCATCTTCAGGTATTGGCACTATAATCCGGGAAGGTTTTAGATTGCAGGTTCATTCCGGAAGGGAGATTTCCTTTTGGCACCATTCGTGGCTGGGGGATACTACTATTAAAGAAGAGTTCCCTCGTCTCTACCTTCTCTCATTACAAAAAGATGAGATGATTAGTGTTGTGAAAGGTGGTAGTGAAGTGGGAAGTTGGAATCTGTTGTTTCGAAGAAGTCTGCGTGTATGAGAAACTTAGCAAAAGGAGGATTTACTTCAAAGACTTCAAGGAGTAATCTTGGATCAGTCTAAACATGATATGCTGAAGTGGAGTTGGTCCGCTGATGATTGTTTCTCAGTGAAATCAGTGTACAACAAATGGGAACAGTCTAGAAATGAAAGAAATCTGGTATTGGGAGCAATTTGGAAAAATCTTAGCCCCCCCAAGGTGGAGATTTTTGCGTGGATGGCCCTTCAGGAAAGAGTGGCTACTAGATCTGTGCTTCAAAGTAGAAACTTGATCCTTGAAGGAAATTCAGTACTCTGCCCGCTGTGTTCTCTTCTTTTGGAAACGCCCTGACATCTCTTTTTACACTGTCGGTTCTCATGGGAGGTTTGGTCTTTGATTTTAGATTGGTGGCATGTGAAATGGGTGTGTCCTAAATCTTTGGTAGATCTCTTTACTTGGTGGCCGGTTTGATAATAGATTCAACAATTTGGAGAATCATTTATGGGAAGCGACTTTCTTTGCTACAATTTGGTCCTTGTGGTTGGTGAGGAATGACTCTGTGTTCAATAATGTTTTGACAGAAGTAGGGCAAGTAGGTGAGCTGATAAAAACCAGAGTTGCAATGTGGATTAAGGTGAAATTCGATATTAAGGTATACACAGCGGAGGATTTTAAGGGCTTTCTTGATGGAATTGGCCGGAAAGGTGAAAGTGTAGTGTATGAATGAGGAGTGGTTCCATCCAACTCTTTGTTGGATGGATGTTTGTTTTGTTCTTCTTTTGTTTAACGTTGTAAGCATTGTGTGCTTTCAATGTTCCCCTCGTTGTACCCCTTTTGAGTTTTATAAAAAGTTTCATTTGCCGAGCAAAAAAAAAAGTTCAACCAATTGCAACTCGTATAAAATGGAAGATGCGGAGGGAGGCCAAAATGTCCTTTCACATACTCCTCGATAGGTGAAATGAGTTTTGGTCTCCCTCCTCCTCGATACATGTACCTATATTACCTATATAATATGCGAGAAGGGGTTTTGGTCTCCCTCCTCCTCGATAGGTTTTTGGTGCCGACTTTGACAATTTCATAGCAGCTCACGAATCTAAATAGTAAATACATACTAGTACAATATTGGAATATCGTAAAAAGAATGTCATCAATGAAACATTCTAGCTTGAAAGGGGTTTTGGTCTCCCAAAAACATTTTCGGCGCCAACCGTGACAAAATCATACCAGCTTTGCATTTTCAATTACTATAACTCACTTGGGACCCAAATAGCTAAACAAATTCATTTTTAAACATCGTCCTAAACTAGAAACAAAAATTCATAAACGCAATGCCATAAATAAAATTTTCTCTTGCATTGCACTTGCAAGAGGAGAAGCAACGTACTGCTAGGCTGTACAAGCATTTTCGGTAGAGACCCCAGCCGGTAAGAATGGATGAGACAAAATGTGCACAATAGAAGTGGACCGATCGACCCAACCTTAAAATCCAACTACACACACATATTGTACGAGTGTGTTGCACGCTTCATCTGTACAGTAATTGCTGTACCGGTAGCATTTTTGTTTTTGTAATGTGTCAGTTGGAAAGAGGCGCAGAAATCGATAGAATGTAGTGGGTATTAATTGGAAGTGCTTGGGCCATTTGTGAAAAATAAAAAATAGAAAATACATTCGTACATTTAAAAGAAGTAGTATAAATAGATATGTTGTGTGTTCGTGTTGACAACTATTTTTGCTTTGCCTATGGGGAGATTGTGAAAATTACACAGCACTCTAGTACCTGGAGTGTAGGGTTTTAAATGGTTTTAAAAATTGCCACAGAAGATTTCATACATCAGTTGAGTATTGAGTTTTGGATTCTCAGAAGTCAAAACAAAGCCAAGGTTTTGTTTGTTTGGGAGTTTAGTTTAGTTTAGTTTAGTTTTGGTTATGAGTGGAGAGAGAAATATGATAATGATTGAAGAGAGGTAGTGATTGAAGAGAGATGAGAAAGTAATAATTGGAGAAATATGGTAATGATTGGAGAAAGAAGTAAGGTAATAATTGAAAAACTAAACAAAAACTAAGAACTGAACACAACCGATTTTATGGTTAGGGTATTACTCCTTGCTAACTTTAAGGTTCCCTTATGTGACGTCTCTCCCTTTTCTTTTATTTTCTAGAGTTAAAGATCCACTTTTGATATGATTACGATATTTTATCGTTAGGGTATTACTCCTATAACCATGAGCGGCACTACGGACGGATTCCAGCGAACCCCTATACTTAAAAAAAAAAAACACTAAAATTTAGTGTTTTTATTTTTTTTATCGGTAAAAATAACAATTTATTAGAAATAAGGAAAAAGAATTCCAACTGAAAGTTGAGAAATACAATCAAAAGAACGTAGTCCCAAACAACAGCCTAAAAAACTCAAATAAAACAAATATGCTCATACACCCGAAGAGGCCTAAGAAAAGCCCTAATCTAACAATAAAGTCCAACCCAATGAAAATTCAAAACCGAACCCAAAAGATCACTGCAGACCCGATCAAACAAAGCAAACCCTCACGGCCAGTAAATCTCCATTGAAGCGTCTCCAAACCACCACTGGCCACCCATGGAAAAGCATACCGGAGCCCAATCATACCAAATATTGAAAAATGTTATTATTATTATTATTAGTATTGTGTTTGAATAAGTGAAAAGGCAAAAACAAATAAGATAAAAGTACGAGTGAATTTATTTCGCCTCCTTTGTATTTTGATGAGCAATCTCCATGTTTTAAACGATAGACAATCACTTTCTCACTACATTTTTCACCAACATATTGAGAGAGAGAGAGAGAGAGAGAGAGAGAGAGAGAGAGAGAGAGAGAGAGAGAGAGAGAGAGAGAGAGAGAGATTCTTTATAGTGTATTCTCATTTCCCATCAAGATTGCTTTGAAAAATATCAATGCCGCATTATTATCCGTTTTGTTGGGGTGTGCGATGGAGTGTACAAATTTTAGATTATAGATTTGGATTTCGCTTTCGATTTTAACTTCTAGATTCTTGTAGAAGTATATAAACTTTTTTACTATTAGTCCGAAATTATGATTAAGCTACAATATTAAAAGTCCGTAGTGTTTATTGTAGAAAGTTGAATATCAGTTTTCAGAATACTTGAAATCTAAATTTGATCCAAAAAGCACTCCAAATTTAACTTCTCTAAAATCAGATTTTGGACCCTTCTTCAGCATTTTAGGAGTTCTCAGGATTCAAAATCCGTTGATAAGAATTAATTGTTGATATAAAATAGTTCGAATAATTTATTTTAAGCTAAAATCTCAAAATCTGCATAATAAATAATACTCACCAAACATCATTACCAAGGGTACCCCTGTACTATCAAGATAAAAACAACAATATTCCAGGCCATCATAACGATATCCCACTATTCTCTTTGACAAGTACTACGCCCAAAATCTTTATATGAATAGATACCAACATATTACAACAAAAAAAAATACAAGAAGAAAATCTTGGAAGCAAACAAAGCTCATCACAAACACTACAGTACTAAAAAATCCAAAACAGTTTGCAATAGAAAAATAAATCGTTCACCGAGTAGTCGGGTGATGATCACCATTTCCAGCACTCCAGTCCACTCGATTACAAATGTTCAAACTCTATGATCGAGATTTTCCTCAAGATTTTTCGAGCCATCCATCGAACTAGGACTCAAAGGGTACCCGATGCTATGGCGGGAGCTTGGATACAAGGCAAACACAACTCCGGAGATGGCACCAACAAGAAGGGGCAAAGCCTGGAGCAAATCCTTAGAATGCCAAGAGGGATAGAAGCAATCCCTTTTGTTTTTGTCCAAAAGAGCTACCACGGCAAAAACCAACAGGGAAAAATATGCGTGAACCAAGTCCCCTAACCGGACCTTGTACGCGGACAAGTCCACCGACGTCCCGGAACTTGGCCACAGACCCTTTCGGGTTGGGATACCTACGGTGAGAATTTATTGATTAATCTTCGCAACGTACAATTAAAAACATGTGAATTTCAGAATCGTGGAAATCAATGAAGAATAAAGGAACGATTTATTACTAGTGGCATTAGGAAAAATAGTACTTCCTCTGTCCATTTTTAAGTGTTCAGCTTTGTAACTCCAACTTATAAATGAGACAATATCATTATACATTTCACATCAACTTTACCTCAACTTTCCAAACTTACCTCTATAGAGACATTATCATTACAATTTTACTCATTAACTTTTCAAAATAGAATTTACTTTTAAGGGCAAAATGGACAATGTACCAACTTTTATCCACTAACTTTACAAAATGTACACTTATTAAGGGACAAACTAAAATGGAATATTGAACTCTAAAAAAGGAACAGCTCAAAATGGAATACTAAATTTTAAAAAAGGGACAGAGTGAGTACTGTATGTAGTTATTGTTGACATGTGTGTTGATTTATACACGCGACTTTTTGTGGATCTGATGTTTAAATACATGAACTTTATTGATTGTCTAAATTATCTAAACGAAGGAAGAAGGAAAAAAGAAGCCCTTAAGACTTAAATCATGTATCTCTTGGATAGAGAAACTAACCTTTTTCAAAAAAATAATTTAAAGTCAAAAGCAGTTTAGATCATTTGTAAAGAATCCCAAAATGGGCTCCCCAATGCTATCTGTGCACCTTGAGTACCACTTAGATCGGTACACATAGTCGGATTCTTATATATGTAATAAGTATGTGCGCAACTTGTACTACTAAAAACTGAAGAAAGAAAGTATATAAACTTTAGCAGATTTCCAGATGATCAAATGATACCATGATGAGTGATTCCATTGGAGTCCTTGTAGCTATCAGTGAAGGAAGAGAAAAAGCAAGAAAGGCCACAAACACCCAACAATGCTCCAGATAAGTAGTAGTACTTGTTATTGGTTTTGCAGTTGCCGTTGTTGGTCAAAACAGGGCTGAGGAATTGAAACAAGAAGACAGTTCCACTGGGAAGTAACTTAATTAGGCTTCCCAAACCTGACATCGTTCCATCTCTTATGCTTGTGGCCATTTTGGTTTTGGGTTTTTTCTTTCAGTACTAGTGGTTAATTGTTTTGTGTTTTAGGAATATGAGTTATTGTATTAATAACACGACGTGGGTAGGAGAGAGAGAGATGATATAACTCTCATCACATTCACACGTGATAATTCCACACCTCCAAAACCATATTATATTCTATATTCAAAGATGATATAACTCTCATCACATTCACACGTGATAATTCCACACCTCCAAAACCATATTATATTCCATTCAAAGATGATATAACTCTCATCACATTCACACGTGATAATTCCACATCTCCAAAACCACATTCCATTCAAACAACTCCTCTCTCTCTCTCCCTCTCAACTTGAGAGTCTCTCTCTCTAAACTTTTCTCCTTCTAGGGTTTTCTTCGGGGGGTGGGAGTGGCCGCCACTCGTCACCTCCACCTCCCCCATTCCTCCGGCCAGCGGCCTCCCTCTTCTTCACCTCCTAGCCTTGTAGCCTCCCCTCCCCCTCTACCCTCCCCCCGCCTCCTTCCTCTGTCTGGTTGTTTACTGGGGCTGATTGGGTGAAGATTTGAAAATGGGATGGCTTAACTTTGCTCCTCTGGCAAATAAGCCGACGGATCTGGTGCGGCGGCTTTCGGCGACAACATCCTCGGCCGATTTTTTTATTTTCCTGTCTCTTTTTGGTTTCGTTTGTTTTGGATTTTTGTTGGTTTGATTCTCTCCCTTTAATGAGAGTTTTTCCTCCTTTGTGTGGGGTTTCTGGTGTTCTTTTGGCTATCTTTGTTGCAATTGAAGGTTTGGCTGATTAGCTGGCAAAACTTGGTTGGGATGCTCTAGTGAGTGATCTTGGGTAGTAACAAATTTTCGTAGTCGTCCGTCTAATTTTACGGTTGTCTCAATTTCATCCCTCCAGTTTCAATTGCAACCAAATAAATCCGGCAGTTTGTTTTATGTTCCAAATTGGTAAAACCATTAACACCGTTAATGAAACTAACGGAAAAATTGGTTTTACTTTCAGGGCTTTTTTAGGGTGCCTATTGAAAGGCCTTAGAGCCAAAACTCTATAATGACCATTTAAGATTCAAAAAAAAAAAAGAAGATCTTGACACTGATTCAAACAGATTGAAAATTGAAACACTTAATTTTTTAACTATATCTTTTAATATATAAACGATGTAAAAATTTATTATGACCATTTAAGATAAAATGATCAGAAAAATAAGATTTTTGCACTAGTTCAAACGGATTGAAAATTGGAAGGAGAATGATTTTATGGAAGGATGATGAAAATTCAAAGGAGGATTATTTTAAAATAAAACTCAAGCGCTTGCCAGTTTTTATGGAAGGATGATGATTTTCGCAATCCAATTTTTCCCAGAGGCGCTCCTCTCTTTGCCTCTATTAGGGCAAAGTTACTAAATTACCCTCCTCTCCAGGCACGACCAGACCCAAAACGGCATCATTCCGAACTGTTTAAATATATTTAAAAATATGATTAAAAAATAAGTGTTTGAATTATCGATCCAATTGAACTGAAGCGAAGATCTTATTTTTTTTTATCATTTATCCTCGATGGTCGTAATGAATTTTTGGCTCAAAGACCTTTCAACAAGCACCCTAAGGCTTCTTATTTAGTTTCAGGACTCTCTTAGGGTGCTCATTGAAAAGGCCTTAGAGTAAAAAATCCACTATGATCATTTAAGATAAAATGATCAGAAAAATAAGATCTTAACACCAGTTCAAACGGATTGAAAATTGGAACACTTAATTAAGTGTTCAAATTTTCAATTTGTTTGAACTGATGCTAAAATCTTATTTTTCTGATTATTTTATCTTAAATGGTCATAATTGATTTTTGGCTCTAAGACCTTTCAATGGGCACCTTAAGAGAGCCTTGAAACTAAAACCAATTTTTCCATTAGTTTCATTAATGGTATTAACGATTCTACCAATTGAAACATCAAACAAACTACAAGGTTTATTTGGTTGCAATTGAAACTGGCCGGAGGGATGAAATTGAGACAACTGTAAAATTAGAGGGACAACAATGAAAATTTGCCAAAAAAAAAATATGAGAGAATTGTGTGCACATGTGCGTTGACATTGGAATGTTGAGTGACATGCTCATATATGTTTCCATCAATCACAATCAGGTGATAAATTTGGTAGAAGACTTTGTATTTTAAGAGCATCCACACAGAGTAGCTAAACTACCATGTACTTCATTTTAACAAGCAAAATGGAAAAAATACCCTCACATCAGCCTCTTTATTAGTAGGGACCACTTGCCAAAGTTTTAGTTTTTCAACAGTTCCTCTTTATCTTAAGAGAGGCACTGTTCATCCAGTAAAAGTTTTTATATTAATTTACTTTGTCTCACCTACTCCTTTTATTTGTTTCCAATCCGGCACTATTCATCCGTGGGGACAATTTTATTAATATTTAATTGAGTAGATAGTGAGAGTAAAGAGCTTGATGCAATAAACATTTGAAAAGTGAGTAGCTAAAGTAATAAAGTGAGTTTTTAAGATGTAATTTGGTCCAAAATTTATAGAGACTGATGCGGATGCCCTAATAGATAAAATAGCTAGTTGTATTTTCAGGTGATAAAATAGATAGAAGACTTTGAATCCATTGGCTCTCCATAAGTTTGTTTTTTTGGTGACACTAAAGTTGAATAAAAGGACGATGAAATCGATTGGCCGCCAAGAACTCGTTTATCGTGTTGGTCACTAATCCAATTTTTCTTACTTGGTCAATTCCGTATCATATCAAAAGCTCGAAAGTATTACAGTTTTGTCAAAAGATATTTGAGAGAACCAAAACTTAGACGTAGGTACTTGCTGCAAAATCAGCTGGCAGATGAGAACATCAAACATATTGAATCAGTCGCAAAAAAGATAGTAGAGAATTCTATAAAGACACTCAGTTCAAGTCCTAGAATAAGCACAGATCGATGGAGCACGCCGGTGCGGCTCTTTGTGATTTTTCTTAGAAGTTCAAGCGACCTTTTCCTAGGGTGTACCCTGTCGAATTGGGATTTTTCATATGAAAACTAGAAATAAATAGATCCAAGATATTGGAACTTATTATACTCCACCTTTTATGGTCTGTTAATTGATCGAGTACGAAAAATATGTTGAGAAGTCGAACAATAAATAAATTTAGTTTTTCCTGGCTACTTCCCTATAAACTTCAATAATTTTTTAAAGGACATATAATAAATAGAGTTTACCTTCTTCACGGGGAGTATTATCATTTCCCCACATTATTTTTGACTAAATGATGTGGTAATTCTTGATTTTAATACTTTCTAACTTAAAGCCAAAAATGGCCATCAAGATTGCTTAATTAAATTATCAAAATTCCAGTGCCTCATTATTATTAGATTTTTGTTAGGTAAATAGTAGTATTGGTTTTGTTTTAGTAAAAGTAGGGCTGCTAAAAAAACTAAGCTAATCTAATCTGAGCTCGGGTTCCTTTGTTAAAAACTTGTTCAAAATTGGTTTGTTACATAAATAAACGAAAACTCGAATATTAATACCAAACCCAATTACCAAAGGCATTACCAAACAATTCAAACAAGATGAAAAAAACAACAATCCAGGCCATCAATATAATACTCCCTCCGTTCGATATTGAGAGTCCCACTTTCTCTCTCTTACCATTTTTCAAATTAAAAAATCAACTACTTCTGTGCATAATTTTTCAAAATTTTTCGCATCATATTAAAGATCTCGATTAATACTTTAATTTGGTGCTAAAAAATTATACACAGAAGTAGTTGATTTTTTTATTTGAAAAATGACACGACTTTTCATAGTGAACTCTCAATATGGAACGGAGGGAGTATTCCATAATGCTTATTTAGAAATTAGGACTATATATATACACATATTCTTTCTACGAATAAAGTCTTCTACGGTAAGACCAAAATAAACACATCACCCTTCAAATTTATTTAAATTTAAGTTCAATAAATACATCGTACAAACTCCGGGAGAGGGATCATTTTTGGATGCTCACAATCTTGAGTATACTGCAAATAAGTAATCGAAGTATTTCGAATCAAATACCCAGTAATGCTTTAAAATTATGTTCAAATGTTTGAGCTACAGAAGTAATTTTTATTAAAGTCCAACGTTTTCTTTTCTTGCGAATTGATGCTTAAACCGTGATGGACGGTGGAGATTTAGCGCCTACTTAATTTATATATTCCCATTTCATTCCAATCGATTCCAAAGGTTAAAATAACATGATTGAAAATCAAGTACTACGGGGCAAGTTCCCATATAAAATATAAAATTGACAATTTCAAATATGAGATGAGGCCCGTGCAATATGGTTGGAAGAATTTTTCGATTAACTTCAACTCCCAATTTTTGTAAACAACGTGAAGAGAGAACAAAAAACTGACCGAAAAAGAAGAAGAAGAGAATTCACCGTGGATAGAGGACAAAGAAACTAATTTTCTAAACAACTAAGAGTCATACCTATGGAGAAAGAACCGGAGAAGAGGCGAGGGTCAGGGAGACGGGAAAGAGAATTGAAAGGAAAACGTTAAGGGGGAGAGAGAGAAAATAAAAAAATTATGAGAACAATCGCAAAAGACTATATTGCTCAATCAAGCTTTGATTAGCAAAAATCATTACCAAAAATCAAGCTTCCAATCAAGTTGCCCATAAAAATCTGTCACCTAAAAACCTGCCATTATATTATTTCTCCCTATCAAATCTTTCCAAAAATTTGACATGCCAATAATTAAGATTTCCGTAAAGTAAGTGACTTCCAAAACTTGAACATTCAAACTGAAAAAATCATTTCCAAAAATTGAAAAAATCGCTCTCAACCATCGGATGAAATCAATCTGAGCCATTCAATGCCAAGGGTTTATCTTATCCATCACCGATAAAAAATCAAATTTTTTATTATTATACCACGTATAGCTCTACAATAATAAAAACCATAGTGAGTGATTCCATTGGAGTCCTCGTAGCTATCGGTGAACGTGGAGAAAAAGCAAGAAAGGCCACAAACACCCAACAAAGCTTCCGTTAAGCACTTGTTCATGTTTTTGCAGTCGCCATTGTTGGTAAAAACAGGGCTCAAGAACTGGAACAGGAAGACAGTTCCGGTAGGAAGCACCTTGATCCGTGATAGGCGCCCAAACGTTTACATTGGCGCTCCCTAATTTACTCTTGTTATGTCAAATTATCATATAATTTGGAGTTTGATACTTTTTTTCCTCGTTTCAAAACTCGCAGAGCGGTTGATAAACACGGAGCTAAATTGAAAAAAAGATGATGAATTTTCCAGCCGTTGATCCATATAAAGTGCGACGTCGACCTTGAATTTAAGTTGGCCGAAATATGAAGGTGCCAAGTGAGGATTTGATTAGCTTTAAGTTGGCCTTTGTTTATGGGTTTTCCCTCTGGTTTTGTTGGTTGTTGGTTATAAAATGTATCAATTACCAAAAAAAAAACATTGAGAATAGAATTTTGACCCTCTTTAAAAGGGTTTTTCGGTCATTATAAATTCACATTGTAAGGGTTTGTGGGGGAGGGCGATCACGCCAACAGAAGACAAAGGCTGCGCAGAAACGGAGCAGAGGGCTGCGCAGGAACGGAGAGCACTAATTCCGATTTCAGAGCAGCAGTTTTGCTAATTGCGTTGTTTTCAAGAGCTCTTTTCCTTTCAAATTTTATTTGAAATCTTGTTCAATTAAGTTATTCACCGGTATTTGATTAGTTGATATTTCTTGTTTATTTTCCATGTAGCATAATATAAGCATGTTTTAAACTAGAATTTCTTTTGTTTCTTTCTTGATAATGAGTGAGTAGTTGTATAGATAGGGTCTTCAGGTAATTAGCACGCCGTGACCAGTTCAGACACTGCTCCTATTTTCAAACAATAAAGAAAAGACAATTTTAGGATAGTAAAGAACATTCGTTAGACGAATCTAAGCATTGTCGGAGCCCATGTGAACGGGGGAACGGGGGACCAAAACTTATTCTCTGCTGCACATGGGTAAATGGCGACCATAAAGGTTCGCATCTCTCGGGGTATCTTTTTCTCTCTAAAATCGAACGTTTTCAAGAACATTGAATGAAGCAGATTAATCCGGACTGGGTGCGAGTGCTAAGAACCCTACGACTGTACCTCCTTTTCAAAATATTTGAAAAACCAAATAATTTCGTAAGTTTAGTTAAATCTCAGCATCAAACACAATGGGTAGTTACCTAAGAGCCAGTTTAAACAGTAACAATCTGAGTTTTTAGTCAGCACACATCACCGTCTCTGTGGATTCGACTCTGGTCTTACCAGATATTGTGTTACGTCGGTCTCAGCCCTACGCTAAAATCGCAAAATCTCCGCAATTAATAATACTCCTCCGTTCCAAAATGAGGGACCTTTTTGGAGAAGTGTGTCATTTTCAATTGCTTATATCTTTCAATATAAATGTCAAAAAATATGTAATATGGATCTTGTTTCATAGATTATAATTAGTTCGATCTATTAAACAAAGTTTTCAAAATCACATAAAACTTTATAAATCAAAAGATATAAGCATTTGAAAATAGCACGGAGACCTAAAAAGGTCACTCATTTTGGAACGGAGGGAGTACCAAACATCAATTTTTTTTTTTTGGCAAAAAAGGTTTCATTATCATTAGTAATACTACCAAACATCCCTACAAAGCAGGGGTGTGCAAAAAAAAAAAAAACCCGCAACCCGACCCGACCCGACCCGAAGGGTCTTGGGCGGCTCCGAACATAGGCTTCGGTCGGGTACGGGTTGGATTCTGTTAAAAAAATGAATTTCAGTTCGGATTTCGGGTCTGTGCATTTTTTACCCGCGGGGGGTCGGACCCGATCCGACCAACTTCAAACCGACCAACCAGACCATACCTGACCCGGCCCGACGAAAAAAATCGGGCTCGCGGACGGGTCTATGCCATCAATCGGTTCGATTGCGGGCCTGTATTTTTCGTACCCGACATGATCGGGTCGGGGTCGGATTGCGGGCCATACTCGACCCGCCCGACCCGTGCACACCCCTACTACAAAGGGCATATCCCAATACCGGTCAGACTATCCAGGCCATCATAACAAGTCTGCAAGATACCAACAGATTACAGCAAGAAATCTTGGAAGCAAACAAAGCTAATCACAAAGACTACAGAAAGATCAAAATCCAAAAGAGTTTGCAATCGAAAAATAAAGTCGTTCACCGAGTTGATCGCCATTTCTACGTACTCCACTCGACTCCAAATGTTCAAACTCTATGATTGAGAATCAAACATATTTTCATTTTTCCTCCAGTTTTTTCAAGCCATCCATCAAACTAGGACTCGAAGGGTACCCGATCCAATGGCGGGTGGCCAGGTGCTTGGATACAAGGCAAACACAGCTCCAGAGATAGCACCAATAACCAGGGGCAAATAAAGCCTGGAGTAAATCCTCAGAATGCCAATTGATGGACAGAAGCAATCCCTTGTGTTTTTGTCCAAAAGAGCTCCCACGGCGAAAACCAACCGGAAAATATGCGTGAGAGCATTGAGTCTTTTTGAGAAACTATGAGTGATAGTGAAGTGCATGGTTGGTGATAATCTGATAAAAGATTATAGGTTGGAGTCACCGTTGGATATTTTAGTGAAAATACGTCAACCCCAATATATAAACTTAGATTTAAATTTTATGCCATTGGTAATAGCTAGCTAGCTAGGCTACCTCTCTTTTACTAGTTTGTGGAATTGTGGGTTGGTACTTGGTAGTTTCATTAGGTTTGTTCCGGTGTCGCCTTCACGACGTCGATCTGTTACTTCATGGTAAATATAATTAAAACTACTTGTTCGGCTCCGAAATGGCTCAAGGACTAAGAGGGCGTGTCAGGACTTGTCGCGTCCAACGTAAAGGACTGAGTGTCCTTTTTCTGACTTCTTAACCGTGAGGGCGAAAGTGCTACAAATCTAAGGGCTGGATTGTAGTGTTGGTTCGTGGTTTTGCCTCTACGAGCGAGGACTTAGTAATTTCCTAACCGTGTAGAAAAACAGTAATAATGTAGAATAACTTTATTATGTCATAATAATAAAGTTGGAGATACAAGAGAGATGAAATAACTTTACTATATTGTAATAATAAAGTTGAGGGTAACAGAGACATAAAAACTCAAATTACTTGACGATGTAACCGAGTGAAGGTGAGAAAGTGAGATAATTGCTTCACTGGGAAGGCTTTGATTTTAAGTGTTAAGCTTGATTGGTGTGTAAACCCTTTTTTTCTTCTTGTCTTCTAATATTTATAGGCAAGGATCTTCGGTTTTTTCTGCATGCAAGGGGCTTGCTGTGCTCTCTTCATGACGCCATGTGTCCCATGTTTGCACCATCATTGGTGAGTGGATACTTATTGGTTGCAAAGAAATAGAAGGCTTCCTCCATTTCCCATTTTCGTGGGGGTAGCAGATCATGGCCCATGTGTTCTTCTTAATCGTGGAAAGTTACCAACAATTAACAAAGAAAATGGGCCACGTTGTCGCCCTTTTATCGTGGGTCATTAGAAACTACCAGCCATTTGTAACAAACATTTCTCCTTTTCTCCATCTTTCATGGGCCAGTTGAGTAATGGGCCATTTAATTAAATTAAATGATCTATTAACATATTTAGTTTACACCAACACTTAACAAGCTTAGATAAGTCATGGACCAACCGAATTCTTCTTGCAAGTAGGTCCAAAACTCTCAAACTCGAGTCCAAATCAAACTAAAATTAATTGGGCCCAATTACTCTTATCTTGGCCCATTAGTTTTTGTTTGAACAAATATATTTTTGGCCCAATTTAACTGAATTTCAATTAAATGGCCATGCAACGCTAGATTAGGACTGGGTGTCAAAAACGAGTGTAAACACTACTTGATCACATGATCATGCGACTGAAATGGTAATATTGGATCGAACATGGACGGAGAACCACCGATAGTTGTATGAGCACCATGCATGATAATGGTAGCTGGGGTTAAAAATGTCTAAATTTGTCAACAGAGGATTAATGTTGAGTGACAAGCTCATATATATATATATACACACACACACACACACACACTAGTGCTTATCCGTGTCTACGGCACTATGTACCCCGGTAGTGTCGTAGGCACGGGCATTTTTGTAATATATTTTTACTTTTTTATGCCAGCGCTAGAAGCTGAGCAAAGGGTAAAAAGAACCAATGACATTTTTGTAATATATTTATAAGAGTGTGGGTATTTTCTTAAGAGAGTTGGAGAGCACACATCAACCCTTGGATCAAATGAATCTCAGCCATTCTTTTAACTTGTATTTGTGTGGTCCCCACACCCTCGTGTTTTATTTTATATATATATATATATATATATTTACATGAGGAGATACTTATATTAGTTAAAATAAGGACCTCTCCATTTCTCTCATTTTCCGTTCGAATTTCGATGATCCGAATTGTTCAATGTGTTCAGAACGTGATTTAAGAGTATATGCAAGGAATCAACAAAAAAAATAACTGGAAAGGGCTTCATCCGAGCAATTTCTATTTGAACCGTTCAATAAAAAACAAACAAAAACTGCTCGAATGAAGCCTTTCCGATCATTTTTTTTTGCCTATTTCTCGTGGGTACCCTTAAAATCACATTCTGAACACATTAAGCAGCTTGAATCATCAAAATTCTATCAAGAAAGAGAGGTCCTCATTATATATATATATATATGTGTGTGTGTGTGTGTTCTATTAATCGGGTGATGAGATTTGTGGAAGACTTTGTATATTAGATAAAATAGCTAGTTAATGTATTTCTTTTTTTTTAAACAACGACTTTTATATACTCATTTTCATTATTCAGTTGAATCCATTGGCTCTCCATAACTTTTTTGGTGACATTAACTTGATCTTGACAAATAAAGTTAATTAATAAAAGGAATTGAATATGAAATTGATCGGCCACCAAGAACTCGTTTACCTGCCGAGCAAATCATACAGGCTGTCATATCTCTATAGTGTTTGGTCGAAACTCATGATCAGCCCCCGTTTGATAAGTGTTTTGGAGCATAGGATAGGATAACAAAGCTGTGGCACCACTAATTCTTTGTTTGATTGAACAAAAGTGGGTAGGACTACGAATCACAAGGGATTAGCAATGCTCTTGTTTCACCGGATTACTAATACCACCTGGGACCAGGTATTGGTAGTCCTGTCCGAAGTGGTGAGTCAAAAATACTTGAATGCCCCCAATAGTTTCAATAAATACCCAGAGTACCCTTTGTATCATTGTATTTGTATGAGACCTGGAGAGAAGGAAGGAGGACTCTCCTGTTTCATCATTCTATTTTTTTTTTTTAATTTGGTAAGTACTATTCCATTGTTTATTGCCTAAAATACAAATTAGGTAAAATTTTGGAAATTACGCATGAACAAGGGTAATATTGGAACTTCAATCAAATCTCCTTACTAATTCTATCTAATTCAACACATTTATCAAACAAGGCCTTGATATCTAATTTTTCTTATATGATCAAGCGACCAAGCATATCTCCCTGTAGAGCGGTGCTGAGCGGTTGATAATTAGAGCGCATACAAATCTGAACTGTCCATTGCTCGGTTAAAATCCGAACCATTGATTGCCGAGATGAACAGCTGAATCGGCTACTCTACACCCGCTTTGCAGGGATGCTCAGCATCCCCCATTCCCCTTTTCCTAGCTAGGGTGTAAGCTGGGATTGAATTGATTATAAAGACAAATTTCATATGAAAACAAGAAATAATTAGAACGATGATATTGGAAATCTTCTTTTTTGGTACAAAAATGTGAACTGAGTAGTCCCTCGTCCAATTCTAACCGGATAAAAAATGAGTTATATCTTTAAATTGGTAATGAATTTTATATCTGATATGGATCTTGTTTGATATATCTCAATTAGTTTTATAAGACAATGTTTTCAAAATTACGTAAAACATTATAAATTACTCCTACAAAATATAATCGATTAAAAAATGACACTAACTCTCAAAAAGGACTATTAAATCCGGACGGAGAGAGTACCTTTTATGATCTGTTGATTGAGTACGAAAATTATTGTTTGAGGACTATGTATTTAATTCGTTCACATTTTGCAGTCAAATAATAAATAAATTTAGTTTTTCCCATTTCCAATAAACTTTTATAATTTTTACAACAAGCTTAACAGCCGGGGAGTATTATCCTTTCTCCACATAATCGATGTGGTAATTCTTGATTTTAATATATTTTATAACTTAAAGCCAAATGGCCATCAAGATTGCTTAATTAAATTATCAAAATTCGAGTGCCTCATTATTAGTTTTTTTGGTAAATAGAATTAGTTTTATTAATCAGGGTAAATAAGGCTACTAAACAAACCAAGCTACTCAAGTCTGAAGTCGGAATTCCTTCGTTAAAAACTTGTTCAAAATTAATTTGTTACCTAAACAAACCAAGCTTGAATATTAATACCAAACCTGATTACAAAAGGCATTACCAAACAATTCTAAAAAGATGAAAAAACAACAATCCAGGCCATCAACACAATATCCCATAATGCTTATTTAGAACTACACACAAAATCCTTACACAAATAAAGTTTTCTATGGTCAGAGCAAAATAAACACATCACCCTTTCCATATTCTATAAAAATTCATCATACGAACTCCAGGAGAGATCATTTTTGGATGCCCACAATCTTGAGTGCAAAGAAGTAATCGAAGTATTTCAAATCAAACACCCAGTAATAAGATATTTATTATTATAGTTCAATGTTCTCTTTTCTTACGAATTGATGCTTAAACAATGATGGACGGTGGAGATTTAGCGCCTACTTAATTTACATATTTATTATTATAGTTCAACGTTCTCTTTTCTTCAGGCAGTTCCTTGCGGGGCAAGTTACCGGCTGGTTCCCTCAAGATTTGAGCCATCCAAACTAGGCCGTGGAGCTACTCGAAGACAAGATTGAACTCGAAGGGTACCCAATCCCATGGCGGGGGCAAGGGAACAAGGTAAACAACGCTCCGGAAATGGTACCGATAACCGGGGGCAAAGCCTGGAGTAGAAGCGGAGAATCGAAAGACGGATAGAAGCATTCCCTTATGTTGTGATCCAAGAGAGCAACCACAGCGAATACCATCAGGGAAAAAAACGCATGAACAAAGTCCGCAAATTTGAGCTTATATGAGGATAAGTTCACCGACGACGTACCGGGACTTGGCCACAGACCCGTTGGGGTTGCCATACCTGTTTTGGAAATATAGACATCAATTAATCGATAATGTGCAGGAAAATTAAGAATTTCAAAATCGTGGGAATCATTGAAGAATAATAAAGGAACAATTCGTTAGTAAGGCCCCGTTCCGCTAAGAAAATAAGTACTTATTATGAAAGAATGGCTTGCATCGTAAAACGGAAAATAAGTATTTAAAAAATAAAAATTGTAGCGGAATGGTTAGTAACATTGGCGTTAGGAGAACTATTTTGTAGTTATGGCGTGTGTCAATTCAAATGAACATTTTTACCTTAAAGGGCGAACAATTGAGACAGATAGAGAGATTTGCAGATTTAGTATGTTGATTAGTTTTTTTTTTTTTGATCGTCAGCATGCGATTAGTTTGTGGTCCGATATTTGCATGGTTGTAGCTATATACTCCCTCCATCTGGATTTAATTATCCCTAGTTCTATTTTAACAGGCTAAAAATGGGTTATATCTTTGAATTTGTAATGAATTTTATATTGAATATAAATCTTATTTGATAGATTTTGATTAGTTCTATAATACAATATTTTCAAAATCACGTAAAACATTATAAATTAGAAGACATAATCGATTGAAAAATGACACGAACTCCAAAAAAAGGACTATTAAATCTGGACGGAGGAAATATTATTTCACAAAAGTCATGTCTTCCCAAATTGAAGTTAAATACATAAGGAAGCACTGGGGTTATTTACCATGCCCTAACAATTGAGAAAATCACACTTTTTTTTTTAAAGCGTTGTCTGCGTGAATGATATTGAAAATTGTAGAGCTCTGTGTGGTAATAACAAAAACTGGATTTTTGATCGTTGATGGACAACATAAAATAACTAGGTGTTTTGCAGATGTTGGGTCCGGAGTGCTCCAATAGATTTGGTTACACAATGTCACTCATTACGACAGCTCTAAAAGCAGATTTACGGGTACGATATCAAATGTCATAAAAGACTTAATTGAAACCCTTCCTATCACCAATTGGTTTTAAGAGAGATTGTGAAAAAGTGGTCCGACAGCAGATAATAAATCTTAAAACTCCATTAAAAGATAATAACGTAAGGCGCCCATGTATGTGTATTTGACCAAATATGAGCATTGAATTGGCTATTTATTCGAGAAGACCACAAATCTAGTGTTTGGTTAAAATACTTACAAACCGAATTAAAATTACATCGGTATGTAATCTCACATAGTGTCTGCTATGTATATAATAATGGGTATGGTATTGTTAATACCATTTACTAATAATTCCATGGGATATCAAGTGTTATATAATACAATACCATAGTGAGTGGTTCCATCGGAGTGCACGCAGCTATCAGTGAAGGTGGAGCAAAAGCAAGAAAGGCCACAACCACCCAACAGCGCTGCAGACAAGTACTTGTTGATGTTGTTTTTGCACTCGCCATTGCTGGTCAGAACAGGGCTGAGGAACCGAAACAGGAACACGGTTCCGGTGGGAAGCACCTTGATTAGCTTTCCCAAACCTGATAATGTCGTGCCTGTCATGGTTTTAGAGCTTGATGAGGAGGAGGAGGCGGCGGAACTGCTTAATTGCCTTGGCCATTTTTGGCAGGTTTTTTCTTTTGGGTTTTTCTTGACTTGTGGTTATATTATGGGTTTTCGTAAGTAACAAAATGTGGGTATTTGTAGAGGGAGAGAGAGAGGAGTTTGCTTGTACGGAATGTGGTTCTTGGGGATGGACTATAGAAAAATCGAATTTGGTCTTGCATTTACTCTTCGGAAGGTGGTGGGTCTTCTTCTAACCTTCAAAGAGAACCTTCAAAGAGAAGAAATTATAAATCGTCAGTCGTCGCATGTGATATTTGAGTGTACAAAACCCCATGTATGCATCACAATTTTTTTTTTGTGTCAACGAAAGAAGCATACCTATAAAAAAAAGAAGTCATACAACATCTACATAATCATCACCGGAATACATATTAGGCCATACGACATTTACAGATTCCCACCCGAATACAGAGACACAGCCAAACCCTAAAGCTAACAATTAACACCCTCCTACTGTTAGGAATCGAACTTGGAATGTTGAAAACTACGGTCACAGAAATCAAACAGCAAAACGAAACGGTGTGTAATGAACAAAAAAGAAAGAACACACAGATTTATAAACGTGGAAAACCTCAACGCAAAGAAAAATTACTGGAGCCACACTAGTCAAATATAATCGAAGAATATGGAGTACAGACCAATGGCCAAAAATTCCCTTGCTAAATTACAAAATACCATTTTCGGTGCAGTACTTTGTTCAGGTACTATGGGAGCACAACAAATTGCGGCCCCCACACCCCCGAGCTCTAGTGTTGTTGAAAGTTGTCTGCATATTCAACACTTACATAATGTGGGTCCTATTCCATATGAGAGAGACGTTGCCAATAACCGTCGCATTTAAAATATACTCAGCTATTTGGGTTTACGCACACATACATGCATGTGTTAGTGTGGTACCAACCAGCGGCTATGAACCCAATAGGCTTGGGACAGATTTTTCAAGGTGGGCTGAGCTGAATTCAATCAAAATGGAACCCGTACTGGCATGGAAAACCACGAGAAGAAGATGGATACCAAATCTGATTACTTTGATTTGTGCTTGACCGATTTCCTAGTCCTAAATTAATGGGTTGCCCCAAGCGTAGGGCGGAGACCGACGTAGCATAATATCCGGTAAGTCCGGAATCGAATCCACAGAGACGGTGATGTGTGCTGACTAAAAACTCGGGTTGTTATTAATTAAACTGGCTGTTAGGTAGCCACCCCTTGTCTTTTGATTGAGATTTAACTAAACCTAAGATATTAATTGAACTTTTTAGATAATTAAAAGAGGTACGGTCGTAGGGTTCATAGCACTTGTGACTAGTCCGAATTAACCTGCTCTGTTTGGAGTTCTTAAAAACGTTTAATTTTAGATTGAAAAAGATACCCCGCAAGATGCGAGACCCTATGGTCGTCGTATACCCATGAGCAGCGAAGAACGAGTTTTGGACCCCCATTCTCCCGTTCACATGGGCTCCGACGATGCCTGAGTTCGTCCGCGGGAAGTATTTTCTCATCTAAAATCATTTTTTCGTTGTTCGATAAAAGGAGCAGTGCCCAAACTAGCCACGGTGTGATAATCACCCCGCGACCCTACCTAAACAACTACTCACACATTATTAAACAAAAAGCAAAAGAAACCCTAACTTGCATCATGCTTGGAATCAAAATTAAACAAAAGATTAAAACTAAAACAAGATCCACGAGCAACTTTAATTAAAAACAGAAATTAAAACTAATTATCGGAATGCGGGTAATTGAACAAAACATCAAAAACTTGAAAGGAAATAAATACTGTGAATGAAAAATATACAGAACCAAAGTCCCGGCAGCCCCGTTCAATATCTACGGCAGCAGCCCCGTTCAATATCTACCGCAGCAGCTTTTCGTTTCTTTTTCCACGCCAGGAGCCCCCCTATCAAAAAGCTGCCGAAGTCCCTTTTATAAGGTGCTGTAGCCGAGAGTCATAAAGCCCTATTTTTCTCCCTTTTAATTTCCAGCCACAATTGCCTTTTTTTCCATGGCCCACCATTAGCCATCAACTAATAAACATTCGGCCCAGTGAATGGAATTACAACCCGGGGACTATTGTGAACTCTTGACTCCATCCAACCTTCCAACGGTCCGCTTCAAACACCATTTAATATTCTTAACTTTGTGCTTTTTTTTATCAAACCCTCCCGATACCTACAACACAAGAATAAGAGCATAAAATTACAAGTAATAATATAAATGAGACTTAACAAAGATAATTTAGGGGGCGTTAATGTGAACATTTACGCGCCTATCAATTTGTTAGTAAAACTATTCAATGTCGGCACAGAAAGATTTTAGAGGGGAGTGCGCTGTGATAACTTGGTAAAGAAGAGGGTAAGAGCGTCGTGGTAGTGTTTACCTCCAAAAGTATACTACCAGTAAGAAAATTACACGTGGCACTAAATAGGGTGCGGACCAATCAAAATACAATAATTACGCCGGAGATACATGATATCGATGGGCTTAGTTGTAATGTTATTTTACTACTATACGGTATCGTTTAGATTGGAAACGACCACCTTTAGTCATAAACCAGAAATCAAAGTAATTAATGATCACATATGTCAAGCGGAGAATTAAGTGTAACAATTGATTAACTCATTAATCATCAACGATATCATTTAGAGACATCTCAGGGGGAATCAGTTATACTTATTCGCATCTGTTTGTGAAACTCATTTCGAAGCACTAATCCTTGTTGCATGAGAATAGGAAGCCCCACTATCAATGTGTTAGCCACGACTTATAGCAACAAATGTGGGAAGTAGAAGAGTTGGCTGAAAAGACCAAGTCAACAAGCAGTTCGAATGCAGTTATGACATTTCAAAGCAAATTTGAACAATGACTTGGGCGCTCAAAGAAAACGAGGAGAACAAGAATTCTGGGCCCTTTTGTCTATAAATAGAAGAAGCAATTGAAGAAGAAGCCCCGACAAATCATCAGCTAATTAACAATCCATACAAAAATGGTTGCTCAAAAATCTAAAGTAGTTTTTAGGACTTAGGAATTAGTTCGAAGTAGTTGTAGCTTAATATTTTGCAAGTTTGAAGACTTGTTCAGATGTAAGTTTGCTTTTAATTAAATTCAAATTATCTTACATTGCTTTGTCTTTTGCTTGTTGAAATCCTAAGAGTAATCGTATAGAAGCTTGTTTTTTATTAAATTCAAACGTGCTTATATTCAGTTATCTTTTTGATTTCTCTGTTTGAAGTGTGTCGATTCATTTTGATTGATACCTTGTAGAAAAATCCTCTTCGTTGAGGTAATTGAACGAATAATCACAATTGCCTAATTAAGTTAGTTATTTCTTAGTTAATCAAAAAAGGATAGATTTATATTCTTTTCTGGCACTCCCATACACAATTATTTACCAAAGATTGAGTTGATTTAGCCCAAACAGATAGTCAGTGGCGGAACCAAAACGAGGGCCGACTTAATTGGCGTATTTTACGTGTAAACTAAATTATCATACCACAATGCTTTTGCTTTCCAATATACAGAGTATAATAATTCTTCTTATACTTATTGAAATTACTTTATCCTAATGCAGTAAAAGTATATTAATCATCTTAATTCTTCTTATACTTATTTCTTTAAGTTACGACAACACTCATAAGCTTTTTTTTTTTTGTTAATTGATCAATAGAAGAGATCATTTATATCATGTATGATGTACACAGAGTACAAATCCAATAACTCAACCAATACACGAAATAAGCCCATCATATGAAAGAAACAAATTAGGAAGAAAGAAAAATCACATATATATAAGAGAAGAACACCCACACATAGGTGAAAAAATTCAAACTTTTGATCTCGTCATGGGATGCAAAAATCCTGGCCAACTAAACTAGTCTCAGTTGGCTCTCATAAGCTTAATTATTTGTACTTCTTTGAAATAAATTGAGAAATTAAAATGAAAAATAACGTGTTTTTTACAAGATCAAATAAAAATTACTCCATTCAGATTATAATAGTTATTACACTAATAAATACTCAAAAGTTAGATACCATTTCCATAAATATTTCAAAATTGGCAAGCGGGCCCCACTAGGACCCAACCTCCTCTGCCAGAGCCGATCATGACTTTTCATGAGCTTAAAGCGAAAATTAAAAATAAGACCTCTTTTGTTAGACTATAATAAGGGATAAAAAAGTACGAGGAGCCCATACAATTCAAAAAAACTTAGACGCCTAAAGCAGCTGCACCACACACTTCAACTTAGCTTAGGGCCGGCTGTGGCCCTCTGCATATTGAATCAAATTTATGCACCATATGATACAACCTGTTGTTAATTTGTACATCGCTATCTCGCTAGCCTAAAGGAAAGAAGAACGTGAACAATATATAACTTTCAAGTTTCAACAATGTAACAAGGGCGACCGTGTTCATCTTGTACATTACCACTCACTAAATAAAATACTAAACTTGCTAGTCAAATACTATCTTTTCTATCACGTTAAATTATAGTAGGCAATGCACTGTTTATTGTTTCATCATTTCGTGCCCCTCTCAATTTCGTGATCTGATGTTTAAATATTACGAGTAAAATATTTTGTCACATCTCATGTAGTAATCTTTTCTTGCCATAGTTATCTACCCGGGGATGCTGCCAAACGGTTGATCCGGCCGCTCATTTTGATACGAACTGATCGGATTGAATATTCTGAGCGTATACAAATCTAATCCGTTCATTGTTCGACTAAGATCTGAGTTATCAATTGCTAAGATAACCGGTCGGATCACCCGCTTTGGAGAATGCGCAGCATCCTCCATTCCAGTCATCTACAATTTATCATATTATATTATCACAAGGTACATGCACGTGGGTACGATTGTCAACAATATTGGAGGAATGTTGAATGTCAAGCTCATATATATAATAAGTTTAGAATCACAAATAAAGACACAAAGACTTACACACACTCACAATAGAGTTGGGCGCCAACAAGTTTAGAACCACAAATAAAGACACAAATACTTACACACTCACAATAGAGAGAGGTGAGCAGCCACCTCTATTGTTAGTGTGTGTAAGTACTTGTATATGGTTGTAGCATTGTTGTGTGTGTGTGTATGTATGCGTGTGTGTGTGTGTGTATAGAGAGAGAGAGAGAGAGAGAGAGTTAGGTTCCGGTGAGGGATCCCTTTTTAAAATGAGGGACTCCCATTTCCAATTGAATTTCGATGATTCGAGCCGCTCAAAGTGATCAGAACGTGATTTTAAGGGTTCTCGTGAGAAATCAGCAAAAAAATGACCGGGAAGGGCTTCATCCGAGCAGTTTTCATTGAACGGTTAAAAAAAAACTGCTTGGATGAAGCCCTTCCCGGTCATTTTTTTTACTGATTTCTCGCGGGCACCCTTAAAATCACGTTCTGCACACATTGAGCGGCTCGGATTTTCAAAATTTGATCAGGAAATGAAAGTCCCTCATTTTTTTTAAAAAAATGAGGGATCCTTCACTTGAAAATTCCTCTATATGTTTTAGATAGTACTAGGTACGTACGTAGCTTAGTAGTAGTATTTTGTTATCAAACGACTACCTAATTATTAATGTGAATACGGTTGGATACTCAACAAACCCTACTCCCAAAAAAAAAAAGGGAAAAAGATCAAGAACCCATTGGCCTCTACACTTTTTTTTTTTTTGGGTGACACTGATTTGATCTTGACAAATAAAGTAGTAAAATAAAAGGACGGTAAAATTGGCCTCGAGGAACTTATATTTAAAGCTCAGAAAATCATACCAGTGGTTACATCTTTCGTGAGGCTCAAAACTTATTGACAATATTTTCGAAAAAAATCCCAAGCCATCTTTTCCAATTGGTCCTACCTTGTCCAGAGGTGGAAATTAAGCTTGATTTACTTGCTAATTTAACTTGTGATTTAGACCCAAATCTACCGATGGAAATGCGCAGCTACCAGTCTAATTAGAAATGTTTTGAACAAGTTAATTAGAAAATGACATGACGTGAATTAATACGATCGGTTTTCGAAATTTCCAAGATGGCTGTGCGAGGCTGGAATGGGAGATGCTGCTAAGCATCTTCCTATGGAGCGGTACAGAGCTGTTAATCTAGCCGTTCATTTAGGCAATTGACGGTTCGGATCTTAACTGAGCAATAGACAGTTTAGATTTGTATGCGATTTGTAAACGCTCAGATTCGATCGGAGCCGTCCGTGCCGAAATGAACGGCTGGATCAGCCATCCGCTCTGCAAGGAGTTGCTCGGCAGTATCATCAGGCTAGTGTCAATTAATTGCGTGTTTGTATTGAAATATTAGTCTGAAGCTCTAATGTTGGAACAAGTCAGAATTTTGATTCAATTTTTTTTTTTTTTTGTCTCTTTTCCGGCTGACAAGAATGTCTGAAGTTTGGTCATCCCATGTAAATCATGATGAAGATTATTCGGCCCCAGAAGTTAGGCTCAAGAGAGAGAGTAAAGCATGAGATTATTAATTAGTACTATTATTTGATTCCTTGAGGCTCAAACATGTGATTTAGCTGCATGCATGGGAGTAAAATAAACTCTATCTACTTTAACTTATTTGAGGACATAATTGCCTTGAACAGCTCCGATCGTTGATTGTTGAGATAAGATCTAAGCCATTGGATCGGAGGTGCGCAGCATAGTGCTATGCACCTCGCTGCATAGCACCAATCCGATGTCCTTTTTTTTCTCTGAACATAGTCATAATATGTGTATTCAAAATCTTCCATATAATGTCCTCGAGTTGTAAGACGGTAAGAGGTTGCGACCTTACGAGATAATATGTGTGTTGTGATGCTCTTTTATAGATTACGGGAATCGATCCTTTTAAAATAACTGGAATAATAAGCTTGTTAATTTGTCGACGATTCGGTTAATTAGTTAGGTAAAGAGCTGAGCTTAACGGCGAGGCTGGCTCTCCGGTGGTTTGTGCGGCGGTATTGATTGGCTCAGCTTAACGGCGAGGCTGGCTTTCCGGTGGTTTGTGCGGCGGTGTTGATTGATGTGGTTAGGGTTTAGGGGGTTGGTTTGGGTAGGCCGATTCTTGGTTGGATCGGGTTTGGGTGTTTCGTGCTTTAATCTGTCTTATTTGGGTATAGGGTTGAGCTGTATGGTTTTATCTGTCTTGGACCCTTATAGACCTTTGGGTGTTATGGGCTTTGCTCTTGTGGTGTATTATTCAACTTTTGGTTGGATTCCCCTCCCCTTATCCCCGTTTTTTAAAATAAAATTTCATCTTTGCCGATAAAAAAAAAAGAGCTGAACACACACACACACACACACTCTCTCTCTCTCTCTCTCTCTCTCTCTCTCTCTTGTAATTGTCAATATTTTGTCCTACTTGAAATGGCCATATTGTAAACCAACTGTATAAAGCTAGTGTAAAAATCACACCACAAATGTCTCACAACTCACAAGAGGTAAAAAAATAAAAATGAAAAATTGTATGCCCTAGAGTAGGATTTTCTTGGATTTAAAAAAGGGAAGGAAAAAAAAATGAGAGACGAGTGCACGTAGCTATATATGGCAATACCAATTCCATGTTTGTACCCAAAAAAAAATAAAAAAAATACCAATTCCATGTTTGGTGGTGGTTTTATCATGTACATTCATTTTGCACTGTTTTCTAGCTATATTTAAATGTATAAAAGTACCCATAAATCATACTTAGTAAATTCGAGCTTACTACAGAACTAAGCATCAGTTGTAAAAAAAACAGACACCTTGTAAACTGCAGTTACGTCTAAGTATGTTATGAATATCCGCACATTCTGTTGCCTTCCTGATTTCTTGACTTGGAAGTTGGAAATTACATAAATCTAACTCCTTCAAACATACCCGCAGCCAATGCATATCCGTGCACACACACCAATATTGGCGTTTGGTCCATTGTGCATTAATGGTGATCATGAATTTTTTTCACTGAAGCATCACGAATTTCACTTCAAGTACATATATATGTTGGAGTGGGCGGTCCAATAATCTGTTGGATGGTTTTGTTTTAATTGCCTGCGTGTGGAGGATCGTCTTCTTTTTCTTTCCTTGTGGTCTGTCTCCTTTGCTCGTAAGCGCTTGTGCTTTGTGAGCTTCATCTCGATGTACCCTTTTCGAGTTAATAAAATTCTTCCTTTTGCAGAGCAAAAAAAAAAAAAGTACATATATATGTCCTGTCAGGCTGTCATGTTCTAGGGACTTCTCCAGTCAGATAATTCTCATCAAAACAGAAGATGCGTTTCTATTTTCAAAATGATAGGGGTGTGCTAGGCCTGTTAATCTAAAAAAAAGTACCCATCAAGCTGCCTATACATTTTCAAAAAGTATCACTATTACGTCATTCCTGTACACGATTTGTAGAAAAATTCTGAAGGAACACCATTATCCTTCACAATTGTCAATAATGAAGGATGGTGCTATTTTGGCTGATGAAACAATAATAGCTGCAATGTAGACCAATTGCTAGAAGCCTAGAACCCAATAAAGGTGACAGTTGTGAATGGTTGATGAGGTTCATATCATGGTCTTGGCCTCAAGCATGGAATGCTCATAAAAACCCCTGCCCTTTCCTAGCCTGCTGCGCGCATGACATTTCGCAGGGAAAAAAATTGTCACATCATGCTGCTGGAGAGGGCTTTGGAGAGGAGGACAGAGGAATTCACGAAAGGGATCTCATCCTTGGCCTCAACCTAACTGTCAGAAAAATGCAGGTTGTATGAAAATCAAGAGCCATAGGACTTTAGAAAATGCTCTTCACCTACTCTCAATTCATTTCTCAAGTGTGATGATTTTGTCCCCAACTACATGTTTAGATTTTTTGACATCCTTTACCATTCAGATGTCAATGCCTGGCATGATGGACACTGTTCTCAACCTTGGACTGAATGATGATGTGGTTGCTGGTTTGGTTGTAAAAAGTGGAGAGAGGTTTGCCTGCGATTCATACAGACGGTTCCTAGACATGTTTGGAGACGTTGTAAGTGGGCATTTTATTCAAGACCAGTATATTGTTTAACCATTGAATTGAATCTACAGTTTCAAGATGTTGCGCTGCTCGCAAAGTCTTGAAAAAGTATTTGTACTGTAGGTAATGGGCATTCGACACTCATCATTTGAGGAAAAGCTAGAACATTTGAAGAATGTAAGAGGAGGTAAGCATGATACTGAGCTAACAGCCTCTGATCTAAAAGCGCTGGTGGGACAATACAAAAATGTCTATCTTGAAACAAAGGGTGAAAATTTCCCTTCAGGTACTAATTTTTAGCATCTACATTCGCTTCTGTAGGTCAGGTTTTCATTTTTGCCCACTTTTTCAGCCGATCCTGAGAATCTACAGTTCATAATATGGCCCATTTAGCGTTGCATGTTTTAGTATGGTCGAGCTTATAACCACGTTATGCTTGCATCTTATCTGTAGACCCAAAGAAAAAGTTACAATTGGCCTTAAAAGCAGTTTTCGACTCTTAGGACAGCCCGAGAGCTATCAAGTATCGGAGCATTAATCATATAACTGGGCTAAAGGGCACAGCATAGTTTTAAATTGCGGTATCGGTCGCGGTATATCGGTATCGAGACATATCGGTGATACGTCGCGGGAATCGGGTGTCGCGGTCGTGAATTTTTAAAAATCATTAGCAACATGTATAAAACTTGAAAAATATACTTTTGCGGTTTTTTCCCCCAACATTGGCTTAAATTATCACATTTTAATTAATTTAAGACATGTAATAGCCCATTCTCTTCATGTGAAATATCCGATAATCGCTAGCCACAACTAATTTATGTTGGAACTTTAGTGTATAAATGTAAAACATGGTGTTTTTCCTCTAATCCCACATTGACAAGTTACAAAACTCCTATCCACTTTAAATGAATTTGCACTTTAGTGGGTTTGTAAATGAGGACTCAAGGAGAGGCCTCGCGCGCTCAGGAAAATGGACGGCAATTTGAAAAATTGATTCGGAAATCAATTAACCGGGTGCGTGTCACATGTTAACCGCGCAGGGGGGGTGCAAATCCGGGATTTGAGCTTCGTTGATGATGCTGAAACATGGCATGCACAAGGAAAGAGTGTTATCTTGGTAAGCCCCCGTTAATCCTCGTTCAGCTTTTGATTTTGAGGTTTAAGCTGATCGACAATGCATCTCTAGCTCTTATGTTATTTTACTTCATATCATTATGCATTTCGTTGGAAGAACTTCTATGTAAGGGCATCTCCAACCCTTCATCAAGCCTGTCGTCAAATTTGATTTAGTGAAAGAAGTGAAAGTTCGCTCCAAATTTTTCACTTTTCTATACCAAATGAATGAAAAAGAAAAATTTTCATCAAAATGAGGATTCGAATGAATCTATCGCTAAGCCTGAAAATATGTCATAAGTTATGTCTAACAGTAATTATCAAATGGAAAGGGCAATTCTTTTAAAAGATTTGATGAAAACAAAGTGGTAAGTGATAAGTGCTGAAATATTGATATTTTGGCCCTCCAAACTGCACTTGTTAGTTATTTATATTTGTTATCTGTTATTTATTTTGCTTTTATTTTGTTTGTAGGTTGTTCGAGCTCGTTGTCCAATATATTAGATAGAATGAAGAGTTTAATGGAAGTTTGGGGTCAAAGTGTAAAGAGCTTCGAAGTTGAATTGCTAATCTATTAAAGCACGAAGTTCAAGGGCCTATGTGTAATTAATACATGAAACCCTATATAATGAAAAAGGACTGACTTCGGCAGTCAGCTTTTGGGAGAACAGGGAATTGGACACGCACGGAGGCAGGAGCTTTTGGAACGGGAAATCGGTTCTGGTCGTGGAGATTAATTCAACATCATCAGATTCACTTTTTTCGATGGCCGGCTAAATCCTTCTTCTAGGGTATAGATGAAGCTCGAACTCTGAGTAATCTTTTTATGTTTTGATTTAGGTTCTATTATTCGAATCAAGGTTGTATGACTTTCAAGGAGTTATTTATGATATTAATTCTTTCCAGCAAATCTTGTGTATGAAATTCTAGGATTTATACATGTTCATACAACAGTTTTAATTGTTTTGTGATAATTGGTTAGATGGATTATACTATGTAAGACGAGTCGTGCTGATAAGACGATTCGTGCTAGGCGGAGATATTCCATGCTGACTGGTGATTCATAAATTATTTTTAGGAGATATTGCTAGGGCTTGCAATCCTACGATATCCGGATTGATTCGAATAGTTAACCTGCAATCGAAACATATTTAGGTTACGAGGTGAAAGAGTGGATTCGAAACCCTAGAACTTTTTCCCATCAATTCTTTTCTGGTTTTCTATCGTTTTTAATTTCAGTTCTATAGTTTTAAGAAACCAACCATCAATCAATCTTTTTCTCGGATTAATATAGAAATTAATTGAAATAACTGCAACTCAGCCTTGTAATCCCTGTGGAGCGATACTCGGAATACTTACCACTGTTCATTTGAGTAGTAGTAATTGTTTCGTTTTATTAATTATTTTTGGTACGGAAACGACCCGATCAGTAAGGTTGGAGTGTTGAATATCAAATCAAGATTTTACAAGCATTCTTTTAAAATCTGATGAAAGAAAAGGTGAATGGTTGGGGATAGCCAATTGAGTCCTAAGAAAGTCGCTCTTATTTTTTCTGGCTTATTTCTTAATTTTGTAAAAGAAGGGTTGGTATTTCTGATAAATAGGAAAGATTTTCTTTTTCGCAAGGAAAGTACTAGAAGACTTTTACAAAATTACAACCTATATGAACTTAACAAGTATTTGGCAATTGTGTGTTGTTGAAGGTGCGGACAGAAACCAGTCCAGAGGATGTTGGAGGCATGCATGCGGCTGCCGGGATATTGACAGCTAGAGGAGGCATGACATCTCATGCGGCTGTTGTAGCCCGTGGGTGGGGAAAGTGTTGCATTGCAGGTTGTGCTGGTATTCGAGTCAATGATTCCGACATGGTAGACTTTGAATAATTTTAGTGGTTCCATTGTTGGGTTTTTAACCTCTCAATCTCTTTTTGTACAGTTGGTTGTCATTGGAGACAAGGTTATTGTGGAAGGTGAATGGATATCACTAAATGGATCTACGGGTGAAGTGATATTGGGTAAACAACCGCTCTCTCCTCCAGCTCTAAGTGGTGATTTGGAGACTTTCATGTCTTGGGCGGACAAATTAAGGCAGCTCAAGGTGCTGCATCCATTCATGTTATATAGATCGATGTTTGTCCTTGCTGCATCTGTTGTTTGATTTAAATGTTACACGGACATCTCTTAATGTACAAGGGTCCTGTAGAATAGTTGGGTGACAACAAAACTATCAAAGGTAGATACTTAAAGTGTATTTAAAGTCGTATCATTAGGTCCTTCATTCTAATCTTTGCCTTGGAGTAGAAAAAGTAGAAGAAAACGGAGTGCCATTATTGGGATTGTTTATGCAATTCATGTAGTAATGCTTGGGTGTATGGGATATGTGTATGACATGTTTAGTTTACAAGAAAACGGAGTGCCTTATCTAACCCTTAAGAATAAGTTTACGAAGTTTCTCATTTGTACTTTTGAGTTTTGAGTACACTATCCTCCTTGATTTTGGCTTGTTGAATTGGCAGGAACTACAGCATCAAGCGAGTATAATTCATAGTGTAGCCAAAAAGGTGTTCACTGAGATGGGATCCTCCTTGAGGTATAGCATAGGGACTATGATTGAGGTTCCTAGAGCCGCCCTGATTGCAGATGAGGTATTGTTAAAGCTTGATTCGGTGGACTTATTCCAAAAATTTCTTCCTAAAATGTTCTTCATCACCACCCCAAAATGCTTGTATTTAAAATCCTGTGATACCACGTGGAAAAAATGTAATTTTGACATTTTGTGTTGAGGATTATTCCAAATTTTCAATACATTCTCTCATGTTCTGTGGCTGGCTTTGGTAGATTCCAAAGGAAGCAGAGCTCTTCTCCTTTGGGACGAATGATCTCACGCAAATGACGTTTGGTTACAGTAGAGACGATGTTGGCAAGTTTCTCCCAATATACCTAGCCAAAGGCATCCTCCAAAGAGATCCATTCGAGGTCTGTTAAATCATATGCATGTCCATTTTAAAGATGTGTTTCTTTAGTTTACCGACTAGATTTTCACACGTGAACCAAGTAATAAAAAAAAATATCTTGTTTGATCAGGCTCTTGATCAGAAAGGAGTGGGCCAGCTTGCCAAGATCGCCACAGAAAAAGGTCGTGGTGCTAGGCCAAGCTTGAAGGCGAGTTTCTTTGTTCTGATCCTACTTTCACGATAGGTTACACATTCCTTACTATCACATGACATAGTATCAACTAGGTTTTACCTTGAACATGGAATCGACAATTAGTCTCTTAGATGACTACACACACATTGATGTATTCGCGGGTTTCTTATATCGTGTAGTTGTGTTGATTTGATATATTTCTTGTAGCAAAAAAGGTGCAATGAAATACATTGATCTCCCCTACCTCTACTTCATTGCTAACCTTTTCATATCTTAACAAATTTATAAAGATGAAATAGATTCAACTGAAATCCGTTAATCCAAATGCAACCTAGAATTTCTGCCTCCCTCGAATTGAGAAGTGGCGGATGAAAGTTAGGAATGTTAGTAATTTATTTTAATCAACTGGTATCTGTAATCTTAACGTGGTGAGATTAATAAGTATTTAATATCATGGAGCTCGTAATATAATTGAGATAAGGACGGGAGTGCAATTATAATTCTGTAGTGGAGTGAATTATAATTAGTGAAATAAGAAGTAGAATCCTGGTGGGATTAGGTTTTCTTATTTACACTGGGAGCCCAGACTTATTACTCCTTGGGTCCCTATCGTAGCCCTATATATATACGTTATGCTCTCTAGGTCAGATTAACGTTTTTCTATTATTCACGAAATAGAGGCAGATTTAGAGAGAGCAAACAGATCACGAAAATGTCCACACTCAGTTCGTGTTCTAGACGTGCAGGGAATACGATAGAAGATCGTAAGGTACGATCGAGCAGTATTCGTGGTTTATAGCAAGACGTGCTATAACAAGTTCAACCAACGTTCGTGTCGCAGGGAGTTGTGGTAAAACCCTAATTCGACCTTGTAGGGTTTTTATTTTTGTTCTCTAATCTGTACACGTCATTACTGGGTCTTGGGGATTCGGTTTCCCAACAAGGAAATGAGGATATAAGCTATGGGAGCGTACCCTCAGTTTTTTACTCCCTCCGAGTTCGCCGCCTGCCAAGAGACCAAGGCAGCAGGGCTGTGTTTGAATGAGGGATTTGTTGAAGGGTTTACCAAGAGCAAAGAAATTGGTAGGGAGATGGGTAGAAAATAGAAATAGATTTTGGTTCTTCAGTTAACTTTGTTATCTTTTTCTTTACGTTTACGGTCCAAACACAAGACATCTTTGTGTCATTATTAACTCGTCAAGGTTTCAAGCTCTCAAGCTCTTGTTCTCTATTTTGATCGATGACTGATTGACAAAACAGGTCGGAATATGTGGAGAGCACGGTGGAGAGCCTTCATCCATTGCGTTCTTTGCAGAGGCTGGTCTGGACTACGTTTCGTGTTCTCCATTCAGGTAGGATTGTCCTGTAGTATTTGACATTGTCCTGTAAGATTAACTCTTGGCACGTTCGATGACCGGATTAAAAGACAAATCCACCTAGAATAGGATGAGTAAACATGAAGACAGCATTGGTCTCCTTGGCCTTGTCTTTGTAGCCAACTTATGAGCTCTCAGTTCTGGACAATAGACCCACCCTTTTAGAACCTTACAGCCCCTCGGGATGGTTAAAAAGGGCGAGGGAAAAAAGAAAAAAGAAAAAAAATGAGGCAGTTCTTTCACTTTAATAACTAGTAATTAAGTGAGATGAGAAATAGTGAGAAAGAATGAGAAATCAAGAAAAAAGATACTCCGTAAATCTTTATTGGTCCATTTTGTTTCTCTATGATCTCATCACTTTGAGAAATCACAACCTTTTCTTTCTCACAGTACAAACTGCCTGTTGTAAGCTGTATTAGCTAGTCCCTCCCCTCTTCATTATGTTCATATATGGATTCTTCCTCCTGTTATCTCATTTTGAGGGCGAAAAAAAAAACTCACTTTTTTTTTTTCGATCCTCTCAAAGTTGTCCGGCAATTAAACGTGCCCTTCGGCTTCGGTTGTGTTTCTAATTGTGGTTCTCTTCACAGGGTGCCTATTGCTAGGTTAGCTTCAGCTCAAGTTGCCGCGGGATGAACTATAGGTTCATGAGTGAAGGGGTGCTGTATTGCACATGTTTCTGCATTCTGTTGTTATTTCAAATAAATAACGATGTGTTATAAACCAATAAGGAAAAATGATCGTCCTTGTACTCTTGTAGACAAGAGGATATTATAATTTGTTGTGTTGGATATTTTTCTGCATGCTTATAAAGAACTATTTTTGGTCTAATGTGACGTGAAACAGCCTTTTGGCGTGAACGCAAATCTCTTCTTCAGTCGTCCATATCTGAAAGGGAGTCTTCTCTCTTTCCACACGTGTTTTGCGTTTAGTATCAGCGATATTTATCTGAGTCAAACGTTGATTTTCGGTAGTGCACTAATCAATTTGCTAAAAAAGGTTCTCTCTTGGGAAGAGCTAAACAATGGTATTTGAAGATTTATAGCACAATTTTGTAATGGGTTTTCCAAGAATAATATATACTTCTCTCATTTCAGAATACATATATATATTCGTGTTGACAACTATTTTTGCTTTGATGATGTTGTAGTTGGGGAGATTGTGAAAATTACACGACACGCTAGTATCTGGAGTGTAGGGTTTCAAATGGTTTTAAAAATGAGAATAAATTCTTTACACCACCAGTGTAAATATTTGTTTCCTCCAAATTAATTACATTGCGCCACGTCGCCATATTTTATTAATTGGAACCACTGTTTTGACATGTGTCGCAATGCAATTAATTTAGAAGAAACAAATGTTTACACGAGCGGTGTAAAGAATTTATTCTCTAAATTGCCCCAGAAGATTTCACATACATCAGTTGAGTTGAGTTTTGGATTCTCATAAGTCAAAATAAACATCATTTTCCTTGCTAACTTGTTCCCTTATGTGACATGTCTCTCTCTCTCTCTCTGAGTTAAATATCCACTTTCGATATGGTTACGATATTTTATGGTAAGGATATTACTCCTATAACCATGGACGGCACTACAGCGACTCCTCATACTTAAAAAATACTTCCTCCGTCTCAATTTATTTGTGTCAGTTTTATTCTAATTAGATAAAAAAATTAGTTATATTTTTAAATTGGTAATGAATTTTATATCCAATATGAATTTTGTTTAATAGATCTCGATTTGTTCTATAATACAATGCTTTCAAAATCACCTAAAACATTATAAATTACAAGATATAATCGATTAAAAAGTGGCACGAACTCCCAAAAGTGACAATTAAATTGGGACGGAGGTGTTATCTAAATTTCTGATTTCGACTCAATCGACGGGAAATTGACGGATAAATTGTATCGTAAGTTGCTGGAATGTGGAGTGTGAAAGTGGAGTTTGGTTCATTGCCGTTTTCAGAACTTCTTTGAAAACAACAATGAAGTGGATGAAATATGGGAGAATATTAACAAAATGGACTTTATTAATCCTCAAAGTAGAAGAACAATAGATCAAGATAATTGAGTGAACAATTACAAGTTAAAACTACTCTTTGAAAAGAAAAGATAAAAGCCTGTTGGAATTGTTTGTGTGTGAAACCGTCTTGATCTTGATTATAAATAGAGGCTTTCTCAAGTTTGAATTCAAATCTTTCCTCTGAGATGGCAGTTGAAACCTCTACTCAAATTCTAGCAATATAACTCCCGCAACTGTAGAACGAATCCACGTCTAAAAAACTGCCTCAATAATCATGGTTAACCACCCCTTTGATCATGGAATAGTGGGACATAATTCTTTCTGACATCTGTCCCTTGATTGACAGACCAAATGACCTCTGTAATAGTCAATGTACAAAGGAAGCGCGCCACGTACTGACCCATCGACGGGTAAAATGATCTTTAAAACTTTCCATAGTTTCATTATCATTGATCAACTTATTCAATCTTACTTAATTTACGGTGAGTCCATATTATCCTTCATCTTTCCAATTTTACCCCTGCCACGTGTCGTTCAATCGACGGGTAAAAGGGAAATCATAGTTATGGTGCAAACAGGAGGGAATACACTAAAATCTTGTGTTATTGTTACATGCAATTTGATTTTTCTTTAGGACGTCGGCACTGAATTACTCTTCCGTAGCCAAATATAGCCAAATAAATACCAAGTCACTTCAATTTGTGAGTATGTAAGTAATATAGTTCAATAAAACAAAATTAGGTAGGCCCAATAAATTTTTAACCAAAATAAAATGTGTATGCTGTGTAGCACTTTGGATAAATAAAAAAAAAATTCCTTACGTCTTTGTCATCGCTGAACTAAATTCCTGGAGCCGACCCTACCTATAACACTATTTACTCAATTTACATATTGTATATAGATATATCGTGGACTCGTAATGAAATTTGTCTTACCGGAAGAAAATGTAGAAACCATCTTCTTGTTTTAGTTTCTTTCGATAACCATGTCTCTCATCTGCGTGAGAGTAGAACAAATATTGAATAATGTTTTTTATTTTCTATTAATATGTTTAAATAAGTGACAAGGCAAAACAAATAAGTAGGATAAAAGTATGAGTGAATTTATTTTGTCTCTTTTGTATTTTGATGAGCAATCTCAATTAATGTTAGAATAAATTATATACACAGGCGGTGTAAACATTTATTTCATCCAAATTAATTACATTGTTCCACGTCATCAAAAGAGTGGTCCCAATTAATAGAACATTGCAACGTGATGGCGCAATGTAATTGATTTGAAGGGAAAAAAAATATTTACACCAACAGTGTAAATAATTTACTCTCTTTAAACAATAGACAACCACTTTCTCCCTGCATTTTTCACCAACATATTTAAAAAAAAGGGAGAGATACTTTCTTCAAATTGAATTCTCATTTCCCATCAAGGTTGCTTTCAAAAATATCAATGCTGCATTATTATCAGTTTTGTCAGGGGCAAGCGATGGAGTCTTTGAAATTATGATTAAGCTGCAATAAAAGTACGCAGCGTTTATTGTAAAAAGTTGAATATCCGTTTTCAGAATATTTGGAATCTAAATTTGATCCAAAAAGCGCTCCAAATTCAACTTCCCTAAAATTACATTTTGGACCCTTCTTCAGCTTTTTAGGAGTTCCCAGAATTCAAAATCCATTGATAAGAATTAATTTTTGATATAAAATAGACCGGATAGTTTGTTAAAAGCTAAAATCTCAAGTCTCCGCAATTAATAATACCGAACATCAATTTTTTTTTTATCGGCAAAAAAGGTTTTCATTATCATTGGTAATACTACAAAACATTATTACAAAGGGCATATCCCAATACCAGACTATCCCCAGGCCATCATAACAAGTCTGCAAGATACCAACAGATTACAACAAGAAATCTTGGAAGCAAACAAAGCTAATCACAAAGACTACAGAAAGATCAAAATCCAAAACAGTTTGCAATCGAAAAATAAAGTCGTTCACCGAGTTGATGGCCATTTCTACTCGATCCAGTTGACTCCAAATGTTCAAACTCTATGATCGAGAATCAAACATATTTACAGCCCCTCGGGATGGTGAAAAAGGGCGAGGGAAAAAAAAAAAAAGAAAAAAAATGAGGCAGTTCTTTCACTTTAATAACTAGTAATTAAGTGAGATGAGAAATAGTGAGAAAGAATGAGAAATCAAGAAAAAAGATACTCCGTAAATCTTTTTTTTTGCTCGGCAAAACGAAACTTTTTATAACGTCCCGAAAGGTTACATCGAGGGGGCTTGGCCAAAGTAAGAACATCTTACTCAATCAAGCAGAACAAATAAAACAAAAAACAAAACTCCTTACAATACCCACCAATAGGGAATTGGCGAGGACCACCCCACTCAGGAAATGAATTACAATTTCAGCAATCTAATACCATCCAAAAACACCTTAAATTCCTCCACCGTATACACCTTAATATTGAATTTTGCCTTCATCCACATGGCAACTCTAGTTTTAATCTGCTCCCCAACATCACCAGCTCTCATTGCTACATTAATTGTTGAACACATAATTATTTATCGGTCCATTTTGTTTCTCTATGATCTCATCACTTTGAGAAATCACAACCTTTTCTTTCTTACAGTACAAACTGCCTGTTATAAGCTGTATTAGCTAGTCCTCCCCTCTTCATTATGTTCATATATGGATTCTTCCTCCTGTTATCTCATTTTGAGGGCGAAAAAAAAAAACTCACTTTTTTTTTCGATCCTCTCAAAGTTGTCCGGCAATTAAACGTGCCCTTCGGCTTCGGTTGTGTTACTAATTGTGGTTCTCTTCACAGGGTGCCTATTGCTAGGTTAGCTGCAGCTCAAGTTGCCGCGGGATGAAGAACTATAGGTTCATGAGTGAAGGGTTACTGTATTGCACATGTTTCTGCATTCTGTTGTTGTTTCAAATAAATAACGATGTGTTATAAATCAATAAGGAAAAATGATTGTCCTAGCTTGTACTCTTGTTGACAAGAGGATATTATAATTTGTGTTGTTGGATATTTTTGTACATGCTAAGCAAGGGTATTTGACGATTTATAGCACAATTTTGTAATGGGTTTTCCAAGAATAATATATACTTCTCTCATTTCAGAATATATATATATTGTAATGGGTTTTCCAAGAATAATATATACTTCTCTCATTTCAGAATATATATATATATATATATATATATATATATATATATATATTCGTGTTGACAACTATTTTTGCTTTGATGAGGTTGTAGTTGGGGAGATTGTGAAAATTACACGACTCCTTAGTATCTGGAGTGTAGGGTTTCAAATGGTTTTAAAAATTGCCCCAGAAGATTTCACATACTACACATCAGTTGAGTTTTGGATTCTCGGAAGTCAAAATAAACATCATTTTCCTTGTTGGATTCTCAGAAGTCAAAATAAACATCATTTTCCTTGCTAACTCTAAGGTTCCCTTATGTGACGTGTGTTAAATATCCACTTTTCGTAGATATTTTATGGTAAGGATATTTACTCCTATAACCATGGGCGGCACTACAACGAAGCCCTCATACTTAAAAAATACTCGCTCCGTCTCAATTTATTTGTGTCAATTCTATTCTAACTAGATAAAAAAACTAGTTATATTTTAAAATTGGTAATGAATTTTATATCCAATATGGATATTGTTTAAGAGTTCTCGATTTGTTTTATAATATAATGTTTTCAAAATCACCTAAAACATTATAAATTACAAGATATAATCAATTGAAAAGTGGCACGAACTCCCAAAAGTGACAATTAAATTGGAACGGAGGGAATACACTAAAATCTTGTGTTATTGTTGCATGCAATTTGATTTTTCTTTAGGACGTCGGCACTGAATTACTCTTCCGTAGCCAAATAAATACCAAGTCACTTCAATTTGTGAGTATGTAAGTAATATAGTTCAATAAAACAAAATTAGGTAGGCCCAATAAATTTTTAACCAAAATAAAATGTGTATGCTGTGTAGCACTTTGGATAAAAAAAAAATTCCTTACGTCTTTGTCATCGCTAAACTAAATTCCTGGAGCCGACCCTGCCTATAACACTATTTACTCAATTTACATATTGTATATAGATCGTGGACTCGTAATGAAATTTGTCTTACCGGAAGAAAATGTAGAAACCATCTTCTTGTTTTAGTTTCTTTCGATAACCATGCGATCTCTCATCTGCGTGAGAGTAGAACAAATATTGAATAATGTTTTTTTTTTCTATTAATATGTTTAAATAAGTAAAAAGGCAAAACAAATAAGTAGGATAAAAGTATGAGTGAATTTATTTTGTCTCTTTTGTATTTTGATGAGCAATCTCAATTAATGTTAGAATAAATTATATACACAGGCGGTGTAAACATTTATTTCATCCAAATTAATTACATTGTTCCACGTCGTCAAAAGAGTGGTCCCAATTAATAGAACATTCCAACGTGATGGCGCAATGTAATTGATTTGAAGGGAAAAAAAATATTTACACCAACGGTATAAATAATTTACTCTCTTTAAACAATAGACAACCACTTTCTCACTGCATTTTTCACCAACATATTTAAAAAAAAAAAGGAGAGATACTTTCTTCAAATTGAATTCTCATTTCCCATCAAGGTTGCTTTCAAAAATATCAATGCTACATTATTATCAGTTTTGTCGGGCGCAAGCGATGGAGTCTTTGAAATTATGATTAAGCGGCAATAAAAGTACGCAGTGATTATTGTAAAAAGTTGAATATCAATTTTCAGAATACTTGGAATCTAAATTTGATCCAAAAAGCGCTCCAAATTCAACTTCCCTAAAATTAGATTTTGGACCCTTCTTCAGCCTTTTAGGAGTTCCCAGAATTCAAAATCCGTTGATAAGAATTAATTTTTGATATAAATAGACCGGATAGTTTGTTAAAAGCTAAAATCTCAAAATCTCTGCAATTAATAATACCGAACATCAATTTTTTTTTTTATTGGCAAAAAAGGTTTTCATTATCATTGGTAATACGACAAAACATTATTACAAAGGGCATATCCCAATACCAGACTATCCCCAGGCCATCATAACAAGTCTGCAAGATACCAACAGATTACAACAAGAAATCTTGGAAGCAAACAAAGCTAATCACAAAGACTACAGAAAGATCAAAATCCAAAACAGTTTTTTGCAATCGAAAAATAAAGTCGTTCACCGAGTTGATCGCCATTTCTACTCGATCCACTCGACTCCAAATGTTCAAACTCTATGTTCGAGAGTCAAACATATTTTCATTTTTCCTCAAGTTTTTTCAAGCCATCCATCAAACTAGGACTCGAAGGGTACCCGATCCAATGGCGGGTGGCCAGGTGCTTGGATACAAGGCAAACACAGCTCCAGAGATAGCACCAATAACCAGGGGCAAAGCCTGGAGTAAATCTTCAGAATGCTAAGATGGATAGAAGCAATATTATTGCCCTTGTGTTTTTGTCCAAAAGAGCTCCGACGGCGAAAACCAACTGGGAAAAATATGCTTGAGAAGACTCAAAGCCTTGAGTCTTTTTGAGAAACTATGAGTGATAGTGAAGTGCATGTGTGGTGATAATCTGACAAAAGATTATAGGTTGGATCAAGGGCGGAATCAGGAAATTATTCTACACTGGGCTAACCAAATTATATACTCTTTCCATCCCATAATGTTTGTCCGGTCCGCAAAATAAGAACTTAAAAATAATAGTTGATTTTTTGCAAGAAAAACTTCAATTTTTTTAACAATTCACTAGATATCGACGAGTTCTTTAAATTTATGAAAAGAAATTAAATTTTTTTTTGAAATAAATGCATAATGTCTAAATTTGTCACACAGTGGATTGTTGAGTGACAAGCTCATATATGTTCCATTAATCAGGTGATGAGATTTGTGGAAGACTTTGTATTATTAGATAAAATAGCTAGTTAATGTATTTTTTTTTAAAACAACGAGTTTTTATATACTCATTTTCAATTCAGTTGAATCGATTGGCTCTCCATAAGTTTGTTTTTTTGGTGACATTAACTTGATCTTGACAAATAAAGTTAAATAAAAGGAAGATGATTAATTGCTCGATTCAAATTGTCGAGATGAACAGTCAGATCGACTACTCTGCACCCACTTTGCAGGGATGCTCAGCATCCCCCATTCCCCTTTTCCTAGCTAGGATGTACCTGGGATTGAATTGATTATAAAGACAAATTTCATATGAAAACAAGAAATAAATAGATCGATGATATTGGAACTTCTTCTTTTTCGGTACAAAAATGTGAACTTATTATACTCCCTCCTTCCAGATTTAATAGTCCCTCATTCAATTATAACCGGATAAAAAATGAGTTATATTTTTAAATTGGTAATGAATTTATATCAAATATGAATCTTGTCTGAAAGATCTCAATTAGTTCTATAAGACAACGTTTTCAATATTACATAAAACATTATAAATTACTCATACAAAATATAATCGATTGAAAAATGACACGAACTCTCAAAAAGGACTATTAAATCCGGACGGAGGGAGTACCTTTTATCATGATCTGTTGATTGAGTACGAAAAAAATTGTTTGAGAAGTATCTATTTAATTCGTTCATATTTTGCAATCAAATAATAAATAAATTTAGTTTTTCCCACTTCCAATAAACTTCAATAATTTTTACAACCAGCTTAACGGCCGGGGAGTATTATCCTTTCCCCACATAATCGATGTGGTAATTCTTGATGTTAATATATTTTATAACTTAAAACCAAATGGCCATCAAGATTGCTTAATTAAATTATCAAAATTCTAGTGCCTCATTATTATTAGTTTTTTTTGGGGGTAAATAGTATTAGTTTTGTTAATTGGTGTAAGTGTAGCTGCTAAACAAACCAGCTACTCGAGTTTGAGCTCAGATTCGTTTGTTAAAAGGTTGTTCAAAAGTGGTTTGTACTAACATAAAAAAAAAAAAAAACCAAACCTGATTACAAAAGGCACTGCCAAACAATTCAAACAAGACCAAAATAAACACATCACCCTTCCATCTAACTTCCATAAAAATACATCATACGAACTCCAGGAGAGAGATCATTTTTGGATGCCCGCAATCTTGAGTACTGTGAATAAGTGATCGAAGTATTTTGAATCAAATACCCAGTAATAAGATATTTACTATTATAGTTCAACGTTCTCTTTTCTTACGAATTGATGCTTAAATAATGATGGACGGTGAAGATTTAGCGCCTACTTAATTTACATATTTCCATTTCAAAGGTCAAAATAATATATATGATTGAATATCAAGAAGATTTTCATTTCTTCAAGTGGTTCCTTGCGGGGGCAAGTTACAGGCCGGTTCCCTCAAGATTTGAGCCATCCAAACTAAGCCGTGGAGCTACTCGAAGACGAGCTTGAACTCGAGGGTACCCAATCCCATGGCGGGTGAATGGGAACAAGGTAAACAACGCTCCGGAAATGGCACCGATAACCGGGGGCAAAGCCTGGAGTAGAAACGCAGAATCGAAAGACGGATAGTAGCATTCCCTTATGTTGTCATCCAAGAGAGCAACCACAGCGAATACCATCAGGGAAAAAAAAGCATGAACATAGTCCGCAAATTTGAGCTTATATGAGGAGAAGTTCACCGACGACGTACCGGAACTTGGCCACAGACCCGTTAGGGTTGCAATACCTGTTTTGGAAATATAGACATCAAATTAATCGATAATGTGCAAGAAAATTACGAAGTTCAAAATCATGGGAATCATTGAAGAATAATAAAGGAACAATTCGTCAGTAAGGCCCCGTTCCGCTAAGAAAATAAGTACATATATATTGTGAAAGAATGATTTGCCTCGTACAGCGAGAAATAAATATTTAAAAAATAAAAAACTTAGTAGAATGGTTAGTAACATTGGCGTTAGGAGGACTATTATGTAGTTATGGCGTGTGTCAATTCAAATGAACATTTTCACCTTAAGGGAGGGAGGGAGAGGGAGAGAGAGAGAGAGAGAGAGAGAGAGAGAGAGAGAGAGAGAGAGAGAGAGAGAGAGAGTTGCAGATTTAGTATGTTGATTAGTTTTTTTTTTTTATCGTCAGCATGCGATTAGTTTGTGGTTCGATATTTGCATGGTTGTAGCTATAAACTCCCTCCTTCTGGATTTAATTGTCCCTAATTTTATTTTAATCGGCTAAAAAATGGATTATATCTTTTAATCTGTAATAAATTTTGTATTAAATATAGATCTGGTTTGATAAATCTCGATTAGTTCTATAATATAATGTTTTCGAAATCAAGTAAAATATTATAAATTGGAAGACATAATCGACTGAAAAATGACACGAACTCTAAAAAAAGACTATTAAATCCGGATAAAGGGAGTATTATTTCACAAAAGTCATGTCTTCTAAAATTGAAGATAAATACATAAGGAAGCACTAGGGTTATTTACCATGCCCTAACAATTGAGAAAATCACACATTTTTATTTTTATTTTTAAGCGTTTTCTGCGTGAATGATATTGAAAATTGTAGAGCTCTGTGTGGTAATAACAAAAACTTGATTTTTGATCGTTGATGGACAACATAAAATAACTAGGTGTTTTGCCGATGTTGGGACCGGAGTACTCCTATAAATTTGGTTACACAATGTCACTCCCTAGGACCGCTCTAAAAACAGACCTGCGGGTGCGATATCGAATGCCATAAAAGACTTAATTGAAGCCCTTCCTACCACCAATTGGTTTTTAAGAGAGATGGTGGAAAAGCGATCCAACAGCAGATAATAAATCTTAAAACTCCATTAAAAGATAATAACGTAAGGCGCCCATGTATGTTTATTTGACCAGATATGAGCATTGAATTGGCTATTTATTTGAGAAGACCACAAATCTAGTGTTTGGTTAAAATACTTACAAGTCGAATTAAAATTACATCGGGTATATAATCTCACAGTGTCTGGTATATAATAATGGGTATGGTATTGTTAATGCCATTTACTAATAATTCCATGGGACACAAGTTTCATATATATATATATATATATATCCTGCAAACTATTAATTATGTCAAACAAATAAACCATGTCAGATAAAAGAATCTAGTAATAAGCTCGAGTATTGACACACAATACCATAGTGAGTGGTTCCATCGGAGTCCACATAGCTATCAGTGAAGGTGGAGAAAAAGCAAGAAAGGCCACTACCACCCAACAGTGCTGCAGTCAAGTACTTGTTGATGTTGTTTTTGCACTCGCCTTTGTTGGTCAGAACAGGGCTAAGGAACTGAAACAGGAAGACGGTTCCGGTGGGAAGCACCTTGATCAGCTTTCCCAAACCTGATAATGTCTTGCCTGTCATGGTTTTAGAGCTTGATGAGGAGTAGGAGGCGGGACTACTGGCCTCGGCCATTTTTGGCAGGTTTGTTCTTTTGGGTTTTTTTCACTAGTGGTTATATTATGGGTTTTCGTAACTAACAAAATGTGGGTATTTGTAGAGGGAGAGAGAGAGAGAGAGAGAGAGAGAGAGAGAGAGGAGTTTGCTTGTACGGAATGAGGTGGTTATTGGGGATGGACTAGAAACAGAATCGGGTCTTTTTTTTTTTCTCGGCAAACGAAACAATATATTAAAGTTCGAAGGGATACATCGAGGGACTCAATCAAAGTAAGCAAAGAAAACTTACATGATCAAGCAGAAAACAGAAAAAAGGGGAACCACCAAACAACGTCCTCCAACAAAACATTGGAAGATCAGACCTCATCGAGACTCAAATCCCGACTTACAATTTTAGAAGCTTAATTCCATCCAAAAAAACCTTAAATTCCTCAACCGTATACAGCTTGATGTCGAACTTTGCCTTTACCCACATAGCAACTCTAGTTTTTACCTTGTCAACCACGGCCCCAATCTCACCTCATCCGTCGCGCGATGAACTCACTCCATCGCGCGATGCTTCAGCCTGCAATTTGACAGATTACAGCAGCTACTGCCCAATCTTGGTCATTTTGGGTTCCAAAGGTTCTTTGGCATGTTTTATGGTTCCAACAAGTCATTATGGGCATATATGACTGTATCCAAGCGTCGGATTCGGCAAATTGCGTTTAACGAAGATTTTGGACCCTCGACGGCCCATTTCAAGTTCAAAATGCCATTTCGGGAAGTCGAAACTCGTTTCCAAGGGATTCCTCCCATTTTCTCATGCCGTACAAGTCATGGTGGCCTAATGTGACTGTACGGAGGTGTCGGTTTCGGTCCGGGACATATTGTGGTCTTATTTCGTCGCCTCGTGTCCTTTTTGTGTCTTTTATACCACTTTCGGGTCTAATTTACATTTTAAAGAGTATTTTTCGAGTCCGTCAACTCTCATAGGTCATTTTACACATGTGTGACCTCACGGAAGCGTCATTTTATTATCAAGTTAGGATATTTTGAGTTTTGGCTTATAGATGCCCGAAGTTCCGTCATATTTCCCGTATCCTAGCCGTATCCTAGCATATTTCATTGCTTTTCTTTCGAGCTAAGTCCCGTTTGTACGTGTCCGTGTGTCTGTGAACAGTCTCAATACATCATCAATGCAGGCATGGTATTAGTGGTGAATACTCATTCGTCCAAAAATATCACAAGGATGAAATAAACTGAAAATGCAAATTTTATAGCTAAACCATGATCTATCCATGTCAAAGCAAAGGAAGCTACTGTACGTAGGGCACTTCGGCCACCCAAAAACCATCATGTCAATTCGGGCACACTCGCCCGTCAAGTCAAAAAGGCAGGCAGGCCCCAAAAGCATGTATCAAAGTATCAGCTAAGGCACTCTGGCCTTCCATCTATCTACGTGGGCATGCAGGCCCAAAAGCAAAAAATCAAAATGCGGAAAGTGGGAAAGGGCTCCTCAGCAGCCCTCAGTCCTCCCCGAACCAGTCACCCTCCCCATCGTCGTCCTCGTCATCTCTCTCGGTGGGATCCTGTCTATAGCCAGGATCGTCGGCTGAGTCATTAGAGCCGCTGCTCTCGGTCATATCCTCTTCCTCTCCCTCTTCTTCTTCTTCCTCCTCTTCGTCCTCCTCCTCGGAGACCTCAGGCAGGATCAGCCGCTTCTTGCGGACTGGCTCATCCTGTGAAGGCCTCTGGCGCATCTTTAGCTGGTACCTCTCTTCGGCTCGCGCCACGGCCTCTCGAGCCGCCTCCTCGCTAGCTGCGGATGGCCGTGAGCCCCGTGCCTGCGCCCTGGTACTAGGCATAGTAGCTGGAGTCCTGGCAGCTAGCTTCTTCTGCGGAGGATCCCTCACGCTCTTCCTCCTAGGAGCCGCTCGTCCCTGTGCCTGCATTGTAAATATTATATACATTAGCATTTGTTTGCATATTTTAGTTCTGAAAGCAGGTATGATCAAGCAAAATCAAGAAGCAATCAAACCATGCCATCTACCGTGCAAGCATGGGCAAGTGTCTTATATCGAATGCAGGAATGTATCGCGTGCAGACATGTATCGAAGTCAGGAATGTATCGTTTTCAAAGGATATACCTGAGATCTCTGAGCTGCTGGCTGAGGATAGCGCAAGTCCAACGGTAGACCACTCGCCGCTCTCCTGATCACGTTCTCCAACGCAAGCATGCGTCGGACAGCCTCGTTCACCCACTCCTTGGGCACCTGTAAAGAAGATTGGAACATCATCAATTGGATAACATTTCAAACACTATCAAAGTACAGCAGTGAAAGTAGCAATATCTTACTGGCACGGTAACGGGCGCTGGCTCGACTCTGGCAGGGGTAAGGTGTAACTCAGCTGGATTGCCCTGAGAGTCTACCACAGCTATCTGCCACGTCAACTCTGGTGGCCCACCTCTCACTGGTCCGCTCGGACCTCGTCTGGGGCGACTCTCGCCACTACCTGGCCTTCCTGAAACGGCTCTTTTCTCCTCAGCAGCCCCACGGGCTTGGCTTCGAACCTCCCTAAACTCGCGTACTCCCAATGGCCCCGCCAAGCGCTCCCTCTGATATGCTGCATAGTCCATGTCGGGACGCAAGTGGCATGTCAAGTCGGTATCAGGCCGTGTGAAGACCTCCAACTCAGCCAAGGTGTACTCTCCTGTGTGTGAGGCCCGTGGTGGAAGCGGTCCAGGCACCTGGAACTCAGCGTAGCCAAGTGATTGGCGTGTCACTCGGTCACCCAAGTACCACTGCCAACCAAAAGCCTACTCCAGCAGCACTCTGCTCGCTGTGACGACCCTGCTACGAGCCAAGTACTCAGGCTCAGGCTCCGCCACCCTTCAGGGATCCCACTCAACCTGTACAAGTGAACAATGCAAGTATCGGTCACCGACAGCATTGAAGCAATAAAAAGGGATACACGTTACTATTTCTATGAAGTATAATGTTATACCTGTGAAGGGCGTAGCTCGTCAAGATATATCCTGAAGCCGTTCAAGTCGCCTCTGCCCCTTATCTCACCCATGTTCTTCTTGCTCCATATATGTGCGCGTGGGAGAATCCCCAAGTCCAGGCTCTTTGTCATCGGACGGCACATGTTCAACACCTCGTAAGCCCAAAGCTGCACCGTTGTCAAATCATCAATGCATGCAAGAAACAGATTATGCTAACAAAGTAAATACAAATATGGAATTGCGAAAGATGCTCAAAGGTGAATCATACCTCCCAAATCCGCCAGTACCCGGCAGTGCTCACCTCCGTCCTCGACGAGTCCCCAAAGAAGCCGTAGGCTGTCCCCAGTGCAGCTCCACCCCAGTCAAAGCGCGAAGCCGTCCTCAAATCCCTCAGCGCAGGCAAGTAGGACAAGTGAACTTTGCTACGCCTGTTTGGATACAGGGTAGCGCCAAAGAGGTACAACAGGTACGCCCGGGCCATCTGCTCCGCCTCCTGGTCAGTCGTCACCTTCTTCTTGAGATATCGGGTGAACTGCCCATATCTCGCCATCCCCTCCTCAATCTTGGGCACCTCACCCAGAAACCACTCCAAGGCTGCCTCGTCCTGCTCAATGCCCGAGTCAAACGGAATGGGCTCTCCCCCAACCCTCAAGCCTGTGATCGCCGCAAAGTCAGTAGGCGTCACCGTCATCTCCCCGACTGGTAGGTGGAAGGTGTTTGTGGTATCCCTCCACCTCTCTGCAAGTGCGACCAAGACGGCATGGTCATTCCTCACTGGAGTGAGTGTCTCAATGAACTCCCTGAAACCCGCCTCGTCTACCAACTGCCTCACCCTCTCCGGCAAACCCTGGTACAACGCCAAAGAGCTGCACGCTCCCCCAAAGCCACGGATATCTCTCGGCCGCACCCTCTCCTGTATCAGATACAACAACAAGGACATGTCAGCATACAAAACTTTCGTTTTTCAAGTTCTAGGTAATCAATGCAGCCTAGCAAAAAGATGGTTGGTTCAAGTTATTATGTCTCTCGCATGGCATTTAACATGAAGTTACGAACTTACTATTTTGACCTATTTCAAAGAGATTTATTTCACATGCCTCAGTATGCAAATACGGTAATTCTTAAAAGAAGGATTATCGGGAAGTTACCTCAGACCAACTGCGCGAGATGTGAGTGTCAGGGTCTCTCAAAACCAACTCGGAGTCATACTCCGCCTGCCGTGGCCGATATGCTGTGAAACCTAACGGCACAAACAAGTGAGGAACAGGTGGCCTGTATCCCTCCACTGAAAAAGGAGCCCGAGTCAAGCTCTCCGCCTCCGACACTGCTGTCACTCTAGGGCCCCCTACACTGGCACCGACCCTCTCCTCGGCCTCAGCGTCCCTCAAAGCCTCCTCCTCGGCAGCTCTCTCTCTCTCGGCTCTCGCCGCAGCCTCTGAAGAGGCTATCTCTCGCTCCCGCTCCTCCCGAGCCTCTAAAACGGCAGCCCCTATCTCGGGGTTATCCTCCAAAAGCCGTGCAAGCTGCGCATCACTCAAAAGCTCCGCGACATCCTGCTTTGTAATCGGCCTATGGCCCGATGATGTCGCCGCTGGACGGAAAAGCACGTCCTCCTCTCTATATGCGAATGGAACCTCCGTGACACCCTCGCCCTCGGTCGCCACATCCTTGCCTTTTGCCGGATCTCTCGGTGGGATATCACTCGGCCCGGCACCACCACCATCGGCACCACCACTGCCCGTACCCTCGGAACTACCACCAACTACCACCAAGCCACTCACGGTCGTGCTTGGGTCCAAAGATTCGACAACAGGAGGCACTACCCCGATCCCCTCTGTCGCGCGACGACCTGACTCCGTCGCGCGACGATCTCTGTCGTCTCCGATCGCCTGCATGTGACTCTGGTCACCATCACCGCCACCTACTACCTCTGCACTTGCACCCACCGCCGCCTCTGTCGCTGGCTGATCCCCTATTTCGACCACCATGGGTCCTCCCTCGTCCTCCGGACGATCAACGACCTCCCCTCTGCCGCCCCCGTCACCGTGGTCCGCCATGGATGAGTGTATGTGTATGGGTTCTTCGATTTGGACAAGAAATCAAGGGCTTCAATGGTTTGGTGAGAGAGTTTGAGAGAGAGTAGAGTTAGGGGGGAGTTCGAAACTGCTGTGAGCGGTTTCAGAACGTCCCCGTCCCTTAAACAAGAAGAAAACAGGCGTGGGCCGGGTCAGGGCTTATTCTAGATCCAAGCCCTAGCAGCGGACCATCGCGCGATGGTGTGACTTCCTCGCGCGAAGGTCCAACTGGGCCGTTGACCAATTTCAGCCCTTAGTTCGGCCCAATCTCAAATACAACCATGGTGATGGCTTACGAGCATTTCTCGAGTCTTGCAAATGATCTTGAGTCTCTACTAGACACCCATGATCAAAAATCCAAAGTATCCCCAGCAGTGGTCCGCCCAGCGACGATCTAACCGTCCAACTCCAATCAGCGACGATCTAACCGTCCAACTTCAATCAGCGACGATCCATCCGTCCAATCAGCGACGATCCATCCGTCCAATCAGCGACGATCTAACCGTCCAACTTCAATCAGCGACGATCCATCCGTCCAATCAGCGACGATCTAACCGTCCAACTCCAATCAGCGACGATCTAACCGTCCAACTCCAATCAGCGACGATCTAACCGTCCAACTTCAATCAGCGACGATCCATCCGTCCAATCAGCGACGATCCATCCGTCCAACTTCAATCAGCGACGATCCATCCGTCCAATCAGCAACGATCTAACCGTCCAACTTCAATCAGCGACGATCCATCCGTCCAATCAGCGACGATCTAACCGTCCAATTCCTCGGTGCACGGTATTTGCACATGCTGACTTGCACTTTTCATTTAATCAGCCTTTGAGTGAATTAGATGGGTGTCTAGAAATCTTTGACGTTACCCGTACCGACTAATGGTGCTCCGTGTGCCGTCAAAGAGGGACTACTGTAGACACCCCAATCCGATTTCCTTAAATTGCTTTATTTTCGGTTTCTTGTTCCCCCGATGATGAATCAGGTCACAAACAGTATTGAGAGAATGAGATGGCTTGAATTTGGTGCGTATGGAACCCATCCTTATCCCCATAACCGTTTAACCCAAACCATGACTAAAGGGAGGGGGTTGACTCTCGCGCGACTCCATGAGTCTATCGCGCGATGCTCTACTTGCCAGGTGGTGGTCAAAGTCAAACTTTGACTGATTGACCATCGCGGGGAAACTAGAACACTCGCGCGATGATCTCACTCCATCGCGCGATGGTCAACACCTGTCCTATCCAGCTGGATTTCGTGATGATCAGGAGTCTACAGGGCTGTACGAACCGTTTCATCGACTGAACGGCGTTTGCAGGGCCAGCCAAGCTCCACCTACACCCTCACTCTCCCATCAACCTAGCACCTCACTTCTCTACCAAGTAAGTGCAGCCAGCATTGCTGGCTGGCTGCACTACCTTGTGGTTCTACCAACCACTTCCCCCCTCTTCCTATAAAAACAACCCTTGGTCTTCATTCCAAAGGGTTACCAAAAAAATCCTCAAAAGAAGAACAAGAACCACTACCTTGAGCTCTTCTTCCATCCAAACTATTGCTACTTCCTCATCAAACCTAAGTCATACCACCTCATTCAAGCCATATTCAAGATATTCAAGTAAAGGTATAATCCTTGTTCCTTAACTGTTTTGATCCCTGAGGGGGGCTGACAGGGCCAAGGCTGGTAATCAATATCAGTCTTGGTCCCAAGGCCAGCAAATTTACAAGTTACTAGCAAATGGCAAACCCACGCGCGATGAACCCAGTCAATCGCGCGAGGCTTCTAGCTCGTGTGATATAGTTCTCGTGGGGATGGGAGTTTTGCCCCCCTGATACACATATATGATTTCATGCATTTCTGCTTAATCATATTTGACATATCTCACTGTTTTGCATGCTAAAATCAATAGTTTAAGTTAGCTTACTTTCTTTGTTCATGTTGGAGTGCCCCTGGGTAGCTTCTGAATATGCCTCAGAGCCCAGGCATGCAAAGCAATTCCTGGAAGTCCAGTCAGAACAATCGCGCGATGATGTGACTCCATCGCGCGATGGTTTAGTCATTTCCAGAATTTGCCCTTGCATGGGCAGTTAGGCTCTAGTTTTCTGTTTTAACACCCTCACTGTTTAAGGGTTGTATTTTGTTCAAGTTATGTCAACTTGTAAATAATGGCTTACTTTCAGTACATATAAACTGCTTGGTTTGGCTCTGGGTGTGCACTGGTCCTTCCAGAGCCCAGAAGGAGATAAAATTTAACCTGGTGTTGAGATGTGAATACTCGCGCGGTAGTTTGGGTGTATCGCGCGATGGAATGGCTTGCATGCCACAGTTCCGTGCATGCAAGTTGGCCACTATACGCGATAAACTTAAAACCATCGTACTGTTTCACATCCCGAAATCAGTGTTAAACATTATCTCATTTCATTTTATTGCTCTATATATTCATGCCATAATCCATCACATCCTGCAGAACATGTTACGGTTTTTAATCCCCGATTAACTGTTCTCCCGCCCTAATTGGCTAAAATTTGATTAATTAAACAGAATCGCAAACAATGAACATTTTCGCAAATGCCTAAGTAGAGACCGATCTCCGGATTGGGCGAGAGGGGTGCCATAAAACCCTTCCCCTCTCGTAACCTGGCTCCCGAACCCAGATATGGTTATGACGGACTGGTTCCTTAACTTTTTCAAATCAAACAAGCGCGGCAAGTGCTTCGAAATACGGTTCCTTGGGTGTCGGACCTTCAAACCCGAGTGGTGACTCTGTATTTTTCGCGAGCGCTTGTCGTCCAGCTTCAAAAGCGCTCACGCGAACCGGCGGCCTTTTTCTCTCTCGGGAAGGGAACGGAATCCTTTCCCCGGAGGGAAGAACGGGCAATCGCATTGCCCACAATTAGATAAAATTGAGAACTGAACTTGGGCTTGTTCAAATGAGTCAACTTCGGCCAAGTTTTCGTCGAGCTAATAATGGGTCAATTTCTAGCAGGTTGAATTTTTCAAAATCAAAATATGAATGAGCGAAATATTATTCAAGCTCGGTTCGAAAGCTTAACGAGCTTTAAAAAAAGGAAAATTCAAGCTTTGTTTAAAATTATATAACAAATTGATCGGTAACAAGCTTTTGAAGATGCACGTAGCATGCACTTGAATTCGAGTAGCTCGGTTTTGTTTATTAACTACGCACATAATCTTGATTACTGTACTGTTCAAGTTCTTAAATCTCACCCAATGTGAAGTCACAAACTATTATTATTAAACCTAAACAAAGATAATTAAATTGGCCACATGTTACCGCCGTCCAAAAAGAAGCTGATACATATATTGGCCACAAAAACAGAAACATAAATTACTGTTTGTTGACAACCACCACATGTTATTTTTACCAACCTTTTGAATGGTCAAAAGAGATCTATACGGTAAATATATTAACAGAAAGTGTAATGGTACAGATTTTAAATATGTATCAGTGGGTACAAATTCATTTTTGGGTCTACAAAAATGATTTGAGTTATTCATTTTGTTTAAAATACTTTGCTTATGGTCCTTGCAAAAAATATGCTCAATCCGATATATGTAAAAGTGTTCCAAACTTTGCTCTAGAATTCAGACTTGAATTCTGGGACAATGTTGAACATTTTGTAGGTGTCTTAACCGATATCGAATTGAGCTTATTTTTCATAGGAGCCGCAAACAAAGTATTGTAAACAAAATGAGTGGTTACGATTATTTTTTTGAGACTCAAAACGGAACAAAAAAGAAGTTCGTACACACTGATATAGATTTATATCTGTACTAACAGCACCGTTGAAAATATATAGTGGTCTCTCTACCCCTATTATTTAACAGTCCTGCTATGAGCTCGCCCCTATTTGTCCAAAAGTAATACTTACCGATATTCGTTGGAGCTGATTTTTTACAGGGCCCCATAAAATAATATTCAAAAATTTATGGATATTTTTCTAGATTATTTCGGGATCCAAAATGGGGCCAAATGTGTTATCCCTGCGGATTGTCCCTGCGAATTGTCGCTGTTAAAATTTTTGATTATTTAATACTACTACTATCTTCTTTTATATGGGCCCGGGTGTGTTAGGTTTCCGATTAAATAAGTTGTCCATTTCCGGCACCTTTTCAATGAGACTTCTCTCTACCCTATTATGACTCATTTATGGCCATAAAATAATATAATAAGCATCACTATAGTACAGAGAGAGGACACAACAACGCAAAGAGATCAATTTTGTTCGTCCTTCTTAATTTCACCCTTGTGAAGGTGTCCTTATTTTGAATTTCACTTCAATAATCAAAATCGTTTATTCTTGTCTATGCATGTGTATATATATGTATTGTGTACAGTAGTGGGTGGGGGATCATGCAAAAATTAAAGCCAAGTAGATATCGATAATTGTGTGACCTAATCCAATTATTGAGTCTAAGAATTTTGAAGCTAAAAGATAAATTTTTGGATCATGAACTCACCGGAATCTAATTGAGCTAGCTAAAGTTTTGTAAAGTTTTCCTAATAGATGAATTTTGACAAAATAAGCGGTTTTGGTTGTCAAAGTATGTCCTAGAATGAGCACACTTTCGTTGAGGTTGAACGAATTTTCTCTCCTACTCAAGGTTTTTTTCCTTCATAAAAAGCCTTCATGGGCTAATAAGCTAAGTTACTTAAAGAGAATAAATTCTTTACACCGTCGGTTGTGGGCACGCGCCCCTGGAAATTTTACAAGAAATTTGGGTGCGGCCCTCTTTTGGAAAAGCGCGGCGAAACGGTTACAATTCAAAGTCGCCACTCGGGTTTTAGCGGTGAAATACCCAAGGAGCCGAACTTGAAACGTTTACTACGTGTTTGATTTGAAAAAGGCTTGTAGACCGGACCGTCGTCACCTTCGATATCTGAAGTTCGGGAGCCAAGTTACGAGAGGGAAAGGGTTTTATGGCACCCCTCTCGCCCAATTCGGAGATCGGTCTCTACTCGAGCATTTTGTTAAACGTTTGCATTTTTCTCTCATGAATCATTTTCAGCCAATTAGGGCGGGGGAACAGTTTAAGGGGGATTAAAACTGTGACAAGTTGCAGTTATGTGAAAAAGATGTTTTATGGATGATTTGCTTGCAATAATAAATATAGATTGAGATCAAGCACTGTGAGTGTTTCAAGTAAGCTGGAGTACGCTGGTTCTGAAAGAATGTGAGCAGGAAACACACTAGCATGTACTGGCCGGGCCACAGCATGCTAGCGTGACCTGCGCACTCCACTCCATTACCGGTGTACTTTAGTTACCGTAGACTCACAATCCTCGTTTTCAACCCTCTGGGCTCTGGAGTGGACCAGTGCACACTCAGGACAAACCACGCAGTTTAATAGCAGCATATATACAGATTAGAGACAGATGAAATGGCTTCGAGCCATGAAAATAAACGGAACACCCCATAAACAGTGTGGGAAAACAATAAGAGGCCAAGGCTAAGCTACGATGCAAGGGCCAGTCTCTGGATCTTGACATAACTGTCGTACGCCAGTCATAGGAGACTACGCAAGTCATGTCTCTTGTCCAGTGCTTGGCTTTGCATCACCTGGGGTCTGGAGCATGACCAAAAAGATCCTAGAGGCCTTCTAAAGCAGTAGAAATAATATTAAGAAAGTAAAACTAGCAACTTTAACTATGGAAAGCAGTAAACTGGTTATTAGGCATGCTCATGGTGATAAAACAAAGATCCAGACCCTAGTTCACAACTGGAGTACGCCAGTTCTTGAGGGCCTCGAACTGGAGTACGCCAGTTAACTACTAGTGCACGCCAGTTCTAGACAGATTCTAGACAGATCAAATTAAAAACTGTATGTAATGTCACAGACCAGCGTACGCATATTTATGACCCGCGTACGCCGAATCTAGTCAGAAATGTTTTTATTTTATTTTATTTTATTTTATTTTGAAACCTTGCCAGCTTTAGGGCCAGGACTGGTATTGATTACCAGCCTTGACCCTAGCAGCTCCCCCTCAGGGATCAAAACAGAAAAACAATACCAAAGTGTATACCTTTGGTTTTGAGGTTTGAGAGATGTTTGAGCTTTGAACTTGAGAGTTGGATGATGGAGGGTGATGGATGTTTGACTGCAAGAGGTGTATGGAGGGGTCTCTTGTTTACTCTTTCAATGGATGAAAGAAGAGCAAGCAAAAGAACCAAGAAAAGAGAAAGAAATAGACTTGAAACTTGGAGAACCAACCCTTTGAAAGACTAATGGAGGGGGTATATATAGGGGGAGAGGGAGAGAGAGGGGTTAAGGCCAGTCAAAGTGACTGGAGCCTTAGCCCTTAAATCTCTACTCTCATTGCATGAGAGGGAATATGATGATGGGATATGTGTAAGAAATGTCCCTCCGGCCGAGATTGCTTTTTCGATAGATTAGAAGGTTCCCATGTATTGTAGACCCCTACCCATGGCTTCTGCATGCTGAAAAACACAAGTTTGACCTGAGGTTTGACTGGCGTACGCCAGTAGTTAATTGTCGTATGCCAGTTCAAGCCTGGTCAACGGTCAAAGTTGACCGATAACTGACATGTAGGCAGAGCACCAGCGCATACCATTTGAGTACCGGCGTATGCAAGTTGGATTTTGTTGAGGCCTTTTGGTTCTGGTTTATAGAGTTTGAAAGGGATCTGAAAGGGTTTTTGGAATGCTCAAAACTCAAACATACTAACATTTTCGAGCTGTTCTTGACCTTAATCATCATTGGGGAATCAAACACCGTAAGTAAACCAATCTTGAAAGTCCAAAATAGAGTGTCTACACCGGTGTAAACATTTGTTTCCTTCAAATCAATTACAATGCGACACGTGTCAAAATGGTGGTCCCAATTAATAAAATACGGCAACGTGGCACAATGCAATTGATTTGGAAAAAATAAATATTTACACCGATAATGTAAAAAATTTATTCTCCTACTAAACGGTCGTCAGGGTTTCTTCATCAACTTGAACTCAGAATCTTTCCCCACTTAACAAATATTTACCACCGGTGTTTGATGATCTAAAATGTTGCATTTCTTTTTCTTTTCCCTTCTAGAAAGTTTCACGTCTTCTACATTTTGATTGAAATGCAAAAATAACTTTCACAAAAGTTTAAAAAAAAAATACATGTTTGAATATATAGTCGGTAGTTATTTTTTGTTTACATTTTCCCATAATTTTCCATAGTCCTTAAAATCATTTCTTCCAATTTCTTTAGTTAAGTTCGTGGTTACGCTAAGGGCACGTAGTTTGGTTGAGTGTAAGTAGACCAATTGGCTCGGGTCGTTACAATTTTTAGGCTCCAAATCAAACAAGGCCTAAGTGATATGGTTCCTTAGGCATTAACCTTTTTTTAATCATGCTTGGGCATTAAGAAGGGGTGGATGCACCTTGCAAGGTACACACAGGTAAAGAGTCTCTTGAGAATCTTTAAAAGCTTTATTAACTTTTTATTATATTTGTTCATTTTGTTTCTTTTCATGAGGATGTTTCCACTAACCCCTCTGATAAGTGCCAAAATATACATATTTTGGCTCTTCAATCTACATTTATTAGTCCTTTATTTTTGTTAATTGATTTTTATTATGTGTTTTTATGTTTATAGGTTGCTCGAGCCCGTTGTCCGAAACTTTGGGTGAAAAGAAGAATTTATAGAAGTTCTGGATCAATATGCAAAGTCCCTTGAAGTTAAATGGCTAATGTCATATAATGTGAAGTTCGAGGGCCTTTTATGTTATTAGGGATTAAAATTAAACCCTACTCCTATATTAGTCCGTGGAGGTACTGACTTTAAAAAAGGCTGCTGCCGTGGGATTTACATACGGGGGCTGCCGGGGACTGGTTTTTTCCGCCAACAAAAAAACGAAGAAAGGGGTTGCCGACTGCCGTGATATCTTCTTGGAATCACGTGGAAGAGCCGTGATCAATAGAGGGGCTGCGAGGTTTAGCTTTTTGTTTCGAATATTGTTTATTTTTGTTTCGAGTTTTTCCTTCAAATTTTGAAGCTTCGTTTAATTATTCGCACTCCGTTAATTCATTTTAATTTTTGTTCTTTATAAAAGTTGTTCATTTGTTCTTATTTAACTTAGATCTTTTGTTTATTTTTTATCCCGTATTTAGAATTATGTTTCAAATTAGGATTTCTTTTGCTTTTTGTTTAATAATGTGTGAGTAGTCATTAAATAGAGTTGCGGGGTGATTACCACACCGTGACCAGTTTGGGCACTGCTCTTAATTTCAAATAATGGAAAAACAATTTTAGATTGGAAAAATACTTCCCGCGGACGAACCCGGGTATCGTCGGAGCCCATGTGAATGGGGGAATGGGGTCCAAAACTCATTCTTCGCAGCGCATGGGTATACGGCGACCATAGGGTCTCGCATCTTGCGGGGTAACTTTTTTAATCTAAAATTAAACGTTTTTAAGAACTCCAAACAGAGCAGGTTAATCCGGACTGGTTACGAGAGCTATGAACCCTACAACCATACCTCTTTTAATTATTTGAAAAGTTCAATCAATTCTAGGTTTTAATTAATCTCTCAATCAAAACGACAAGGGGTGGCTACTTAAGAGCCAGTTTAAATAAGTAAAAACCCGAATTTTTAGTCAGCACACATTACCGTCTTTGTGAATTCGACTTCGGTCTTACTGGGTATTGTGCTACGTCGGTCTCACCCCTACGCTTGGGGCAACCCATTAATTTAGGTCTAGGAATCCGTCAAACATTTTTGGCGCCGTTGCCGGGGACGGTAACGTGTGTTAAGAATTCGGGTAGTTATTTTTTATTTGTTTTCTTTTTAGTTCCTTTTTTTTTAATTGTTGAAAAGCAAAAATAAAATAAAATAAAATGGCCTATTTTGCAAGGTGGTATGGAGGTTATGCAAGACAATTTGATTGTCCAGTGTCACTTTCTATATTTTATGGTTTTGGTTCATAAAATCCTTTTTCACATATTCATAACCTTGAGGAAGCTTTTGGTAGCGATGAAGTGGCTCTTTTACATGTATTTTCAGCATCTTTGCGTGATAGTGCTCTAGATTGGTTTAATTGTTTGAGTCCAAGATTGACATGGAGTGAGATTGTAATACAGTTTTTCAAAACTTTCAATTCCTCATATTGGACTCATATGCTTTTACAAGAACTATCAGATTTCTCTCAACAAGATGATGAGTCTTTGTCGCAGTGTTGGGAGCAATTTAAATTTGTCGTATTCTCTTGGTCGAGTTTTAATTGTGAGATTGGCAGTCTTCTGGCTACCTTTTGCCATGCTTTAAATCCTAAGGTATGCGAGGTGGATTTTAGGTCCACTGATGAATTTCTGGATAAAAACCCTGAAGATACTTGGGATTTCTTAGATGAATTAACCCAAAATCTCCAATTTTGTGAGTTGACTGAAAGTTCTGAGGATACCAATTTTGATGCTAGAGAAAGAGAGGAAATAGAGCTGCTTCCTGAGGATATTAATTCTGATGGGAGGAAAAAAGAGGAAATGGAGCCATTTGTCATTAGTGAAGGCTATATGCCTTTTGAGGAGTCATTGCCAATAGTTACACTGAATAATCAAGTCCTCTCAGCTCTAGATTGTGCCACCCCTCCTACTGAGTCTCCACTTTCACAAGAGCTTTTAAATATGGAGCCGATTGATTTTCTTGGTGTTGATGAATTTAATTTAGTTTATCATCCATATGTTGTGGACTTTGTCAATGCTTTGAAAATTGATCTAGTTTGGATTAAGCACTTGGTTGAATTTAAGTGTCTAAAACGAATTCGGCAAATGCGCTACTCGAAGTATCTTATCTTGTGGCATGGTCGAGTTCAATTCTTGATAAAAGGTGTAGAATGAAGTACTATGTTCATTGTCTTAGCTCTTGTTGACATGGTAAATGTTTAGGACCCGCGTTTGGCTGCTCGTATATAATTTTTTTTTTTTTTGGGTCTGGTATAGCCACCATTTTCTCGCTTGAGAAATTTGAAGAAAAATAGTACCCGTGTCTTTCGCGTGACGAAAGTGGATGATTTTTTTATTTTATTTTATTTCTTGCCTTATTTATTCCTTTTAGTTTTTTTTTTTTCTGTCTTGGAGGCTAACTTTTTGTAGGTTGTTCGATCTAAGTTGGGGGATCTCCCTCTCTCTATAGTTTACTCTGCTTAGTCCCTCCTTTTCGAGGTGATATCTCTCCTCTCTTTTATGTTTCTGTCCTATCTTTATTTTTCATACTTTCAATGCGGACATTGAATAGTTCAAGTTGGGGGGAGGAATCACTTTGTTCACTTTTCTTTTTGCACTTGTGAAACAATTTGAAAAAATAGTGGGATTCTTTTTTGCATGAGACTTGAAAGCTATTGAGATTGGTTGTTCATTGATTGAGTTGGAGATGTGATAGTCATTGTTTGATTATATTTGCGTTGACATTGTAGTTCTTTTTTTTAGCTTGTCGCGAAGAATTTGTCATGGCATTTATTTTTAGCGCATTTGCACTTCACGTCTATTTGGGTTTTGGTTGCTTGTGAGTTATGACTTGATTATTCTCGATGGCTAGTTTAGTGTAGACTTTTGCCCATGTGAGTTTAGAGCCTTATCTTTTCTTGGAGTGGTGTCAAATAAACTGTTATTTGTCACGAAAGAATAAATTTGTTGTTGATCTCATTATTTTTGTTGTCAAGTGTTGGGAATGTTTTTAAATTGCCTACTTATCTCTTGGGTTTGAAAATTGCATGGTGGTATTACCCCTTGGAGAGGATTATAGGCCATCTTTGCTATTTTGAACCGGTTCGTTTCTTTCTTTCATATATTTATCTCTTGTGAGCTCATTTGAGCTTCTCGCGTGATACCCTTTTCTTGTTGAACTCCTCCATCTATATTGTGTCTTGAGAAGGCTTAAATAATTGTGTGGAGGTATATTTTCAGAAAAGAGAGAGTAAATGTAATGAGCATTGAGTTTTATTGATTGAGATCTTTCCCATAGAAAAAGAAAAAAAAAAGAATAGAAAAAAAAAAAAGCAAAAGGGGAAGATACCAATTATTTTGAAAGGGAGAAATACTTGTTCTTAATTTGAGATTATATTAAAGAGGTAGGAAAGAGAGATGTGGTGGAGTTGAAAATAAGAAAAAAAAATTAAAGAAAAAAAGAGGGCACGCATTGGTATATTTGCACTATGTGAGTTGTGGTTAGCCTATTCTCGGACACTTGAATTTTTACCTAGCCTTGAAACATTTTCCCTTACCTGACATTATAACCGAAATTGAAGTTCTATTTGATCCTAGGGGTAATGGGCTATGAATTGGTGGATAGAGAGAGTTTCTAATAATTAGCATTCCGTTTATGAGATTGTGTGTCCACTTTATAAAGCTTTCTTTTCGCGTCAACTTTTGCAGGATACTTTGCTTTCATTTATATAATTTCTACCTGCACATATTGAGAGGTAATATGCACATTGTTTCGAGTGATTTCATTTGTTGAGAGCATGACACGGTGAGATTTGAAGTCGAGACTCGGTCCGGAGAGAACTTTTGGTTATTTTTCACTTGTAACCGAAGCCCTTGTTCACACACACTGAGTATTGATGCCATGACTTATTTTTCTGACTTGATAGTATCTAGAACTGCTTATATCGTTATCTCTTTGCGATGGCTTCATAATCTTTACTTGAGATATCATTGAGTTGTCTTACAGGTTTTTGGGTTTCTTGTGAAGAGGATTCACAGCGTTTTGTGGGTGATCACTGCTGTAAACTCTCACGAGACTCCACTCGTCCTCTAGGGATCGCCTAGGGGTTTAAAAGGCTTGTTGCAAGTGCTAAATGCAATCGTGAGTCCTACGAAAGTGGCGTAGTTAAAATTTATATTATTTACTTTCTTTGCTCGGGACTAGCAAAGTGTAAGTTGGGGGGTGTGATAAGTGAGTCCGGCTCCTCTCCAATTCATAGGGAATTGGAGGATCCTCCAATTCCAATTCGATGGTCAGGATTACTCTAGTATTTTCAGCCCAAAACTCATATGGTATTCTATGGGCATCCAATTATTTCCCAAATATTCCCAAATTATTATATTCTATGCACCAATTTACTCAATTCCAAACATTAGTAAAATTTCATTTCGTAACTTTAATAATTAATGCAAGTTCAAAAAACTATCAGTATCACAGGGTTAATCAAAGACTCCTTTTGCATTTCTTCTAAAATATTTTTTCTATAAAAATTATATATTGTTCAATTACTTACTCTTACGATTTCTTTCTAATTTTCATAACTGAATTTAATTTCAATTTTCTTTACATGCAAGAACAACTACATCAATGAGCACACAACACAGTGCGAAGCACAAATGAAAATACATTAGTACAGTAAAAAAAATCTCATGAGCTACATAATAAGATAATATCAACAAAAAAAACCATGCTGAAATAAAAAAATTATTTATATAATATTAGTAAAAAAATCCTCATGAACTATGTGAATTTGGTCGAAAAAATCCTTATGAGCTATATAAAAAAAATTTCAAAGGCAGGTTTAACGGGAAGAGGACGCCGTTCAAAAAAATTTAATGAATTTTTTTTATAAATTTCGATGGTTAATGAATTTTTTTCGCCGTTCAAAAAAAAATGGGGAGAGAAGACTCTTATGTAATTAAAAAATATTTGAGGAGTAATTGGGTATCCGTAGAATAACATAGTACTTTGGGGCTTGAGTTACTAAGGTAATCTTGACCATCGAATTGGAATTGGAGGATCCTCCAATTCCTTATGGATTGGAGAGGAGCCGGACTCGTGATAAGTGCCAAAATATACATATTTTGTCCCTCCAATCTACATTTATTAGTTTTTTATTTTTGTTAGTTGATTTTTATTATGTGTTTTTATGTTTATAGGTTGCTCGAGCCCGTTGTCCGAAACTTTGGGTGAAAAGAAGAATTTATAGAAGTTCTAGATCAATATGCAAAGTCCCTTGAAGTTAAATGGCTAATGTCATATAATGTGAAGTTCGAGGGCCTTTTATGTTATTAGGGATTAAAATTAAACCCTACTCCTATATTAGTCCGTGGAGGTACTGACTTTAAAAAAGGCTGCAGCCGTGGGATTTACATACGGGGGCTGCCGAGGAGTGGTTTTTTCCGCTAACAAAAAAACGAAGAAAGGGGCTGCCAACTGCCGTGATATCTTCTTGGAATCACGCGGAACAGCCATGATCAACAGAGGGGCTGCGAGGTTTAGCTTTTTGTTTCAAATATTGCTTATTTTTGTTTCGAGTTTTTCCTTCAAGTTTTGAAGCTTTGTTTAATTATTCGCACTCCGGTAATTCATTTTAATTTCTGTTCTTTATAAAAGTTGTTCGTTTGTTCTTATTTAACTTAGATCTTTTGTTTATTTTTTATTCCGTATTTAGAATCATGTTTCAAATTAGGATTTCTTTTGCTTTTTGCTTAATAATGTGTGAGTAGTCATTAGGTAGGGTCGCGGGGTGATTACCACACCGTGACCAGTTTGGGCACTGCTCTTAATTTCAAATAATGGAAAAAATAATTTTAGATTGGAAAAATACTTCCCGCGGACGAACCCGGGCATCGTCGGAGCCCATGTGAATGGGGGAATGGGGGTCCAAAACTCATTCTTCGCTGCGCATGGGTATACAGCGACCATAGGGTCTCACATCTTGCGGGGTAACCTTTTCAATCTAAAATGAAACGTTTTTAAGAACTCCAAGCAGAGCAGGTTAATCCGGACTGGTTACGAGAGTTATAAACCCTACGACCATACCTCTTTTAATTATTTGAAAAGTTCAATCAATTCTAGGTTTTAATTAATCTCTCAATCAAAATGACAAGGGGTGGCTACCTAAGAGCCAGTTTAAATAAGTAACAACCCGAATTTTTAGTCAGCACACATCACCGTCTTTGTGGATTCGACTCCGGTCTTACCGGGTATTGTGCTACGTCGGTCTCAGCCCTACGCTTGGGGCAACCCATTAATTTAGGTCTAGGAATCCGTCAAGCACCCAAAGGAACAACAATTTGATAAAGTATATGGGAAGAGACAAGAGAGCATTATTGCTTCCTTGCAATTCACTTCTGATAGATAAAAGAAGGGAAATGATATTGGCACTCTAAAAATTGATGCAGGCACTCTAAAATCAGTGTAACTCCAAAGCTACTTTTCTTTGTTTTTTGGAGTGCCAATATCATTTCCCATAAAAGAAGTGCATCGGACCCCACATTCTTCAATAAAGCCTCCTACATTTGTTCCCTCTTCACTTTTTATTTACCTCCTTTTCCAAGTGGAATATTAATTGGGTATTTCATTTGGGGCCAAAAGTTGAGGTCCCCTCCAAAATTTTCTTGTTCATGAATGATTACGTAGAATAAAATAGGAGTACTAAACTAAAAGCAGAAATTCTAGTGTTAAAACTTTAGTGCATGAAAGCAAAAGCAACTGAGGCTTGTTTAAGTGATACCGTGTTTCAGGTAGGATGAGAAGAGAGACTAGTAAAAACGGATACTTGTCTCGATTTAAGTAGCATGGGCTTAAATGGTAGAATCCTTCACCGAAATGCCAAATCTCAATGTGTGTGTGAGAGAGAGAGTGTGTCTTCTAAACAATGACTATAATTATTACTTCCTATGTCCCGATTTGTTTGTCCCCTTTTTGACTTTTTGAGAGCATTTGACCTCTAAAAAAATTGTTTATAATTTTCAATTCATAATGTTTTTAATATGCAATATGTCTCAATTAGTTTTATTATACAAAATCTTTAAAATCATCAAAAATATTATAAAATGTAAGATATAAGTATGTTTTTGAAAAACACAAATTTCGACAATTGAACAAACAAATTGGGACGAAGAAGTATAATGTTGTCGTCTCCAATGATTTAATGCTTTTATAAGATGGAGTACCTTTAATTATGGCTTTTGAAATAATAGATAACTATGGCTCGAACCGGACATTCCACAGCGGGTTAAAGAGCCTCTATGGTCACGCCCAAGGGGGGTTGCTACGCCGGTCGCCCTCTTCTACTCTTTTTGGTTATCAAAAAAAAAATAATAGATAGATAAAGATTAAAGAACGTGGGGTTTGATGAGAGATAAACAAATAAATAGGAAGCAAGGGGGGAAGGTGTGATGGACCCGTAGAATGTGTGCTTTTTAGTGATAATACAGGCGGATTTTATTGCCACTTGTATTTATCCATGCTTCTTTTTCTTTTTTCTTTTTGGTAATGCAGGGTGTCCCAGACCAGTTTTGAGCGCACATCAGACTAATCCCTACAGCTCCTCCCACAACCGTTTCACACGCTTATGCGTGGGGGCGAGGTGGTCTCAAGAGTTATTGGCAAGAAGAATCGAACCTGAGACTTTAGGATGAAGCAAACACCTAAATCCCAAGCCAACACCACCACATGGCCCACCCCTTGGGATTTTGTATTTCTCCCTTACGTAATTCTAACTTAAATACTAGAAGGAATTAAGGAAATATCCGTTAGATGTTTTGTAGTGCACAGCTGGAGTAACGTGGCTAACTAATTGGTCAATTTTGATGATTCGATGATGATTCAAACTGTTCATATTGTCCAACTTCTATGATATCCTTGTGTCTCAAAATTGACCAAATCAATCCAACAGGGGATCAGTGATGTGTGATGGAATTGCGTTTGTCTTGTGAAAATAAACGTTAGGTATAACAAGATGTTACGCTGTCAATATAAACTTCTATATCATGATATGATTTCTAATGTCCACCTGAATCAAGCTCTGCAAATCAAACGGTTCGGATCATATTTCCGAACTCCATAGAGCCCATTTTAGGGACACAAACAAGTCCCTCAAAAAACATCAATTTATTTTTTTGTCGGATTATGTGCTATATGAGATAAACAACTTAGATTATCAAGATGCGACCTATCACGATATTGTCCCGTAATTGGACTGCATAAAATATTGCGTCCATGACTAGTAGTAGCTTTTAACGGGAGCTAGAAGGATATTTTTTCTGTCAATAAATAAATAATCGTAAATGCGATTTATAGGCTTTCCTATACTTTATTTTCCTTCGTTAAAAAATTCAAAGGGAATTTATAATGTCACTCCTAAAGGGGAGTGCAGTTATCAATTTGGAGAGTGGCATTATCAATTTCTATATTGAATTGATTTTGCCACTCCCGTAGGGAGTGACATTATCAATTTTAAAAGTGGCATTATCAATTGCCAAACCTAAACGTCATAAAAACAAAAGTAATGCCTTAATTGGAAAATATCCATACAAAGTTAAAACCAATTTCAAAGTCAGCATAAAAGTTATCAAAGCAAAGCATCCAATGCTTTTTAATAGCTCCAAGCCCGAGGAAGGAAGCCAAAGGTCCTAGTAGTTTTTATTTTCCGCTGACGTGTCCAGACCAATTTACGCGTATTTCAATTAATCTTCTCCTTAATTCACTCAAAAGCGAGCTATATATCCACGTCAAAATTAAAGAATTTAGAAAAAATTACTTCTTGCAGTCCGACTCCAAAAATTGAAGCTTGGTCAAATGTGTGAAGAGGAAACTCATCGGCCAACTGGCATGAGGCAAAGCTCCTGACGATTTTATGAACATGTAGAAGGGTTTTTTGCGTCCTTTCACTTGCTTATTTTAGGTTCAACAAACCAGTTTTGTTTAAGTTTTGAGTTTAAATAAAAGGACTGTTTTTGGAGGGTGAGAAAACGAAGGAATGAGGAAATTAATGAGATGGAATTGAAGTCTCACACATAGGGAATGGGACCCCGTAGAGCGGTGCAGAGTGGTTTCAGCAATCGATGGCTTGAATTTTAACTGAGCAATAGACGATTCAAATTTGTATGCGCTCAAATTTGAACTAAATAATCCATGCCGAGAAACGGCTGAATCGACCACTCGGCAGAGAGTTACCGAGCAACATCCCGGGTGATTGACCTATAGATGGTTCACTTCCTTTGATTTTTTATGCAGTTCTGATTAATAATTCCAGATTCAAAAATCTTCGTAACATAAAATTATTTGGTCAAAGTCAAGTAAGTGATGAAAGGGCCGACCTTGAATTGATAGCCCATTTGATGATGATAAGCTAAAAAATACAAAAATAATAAAAAAATAATACTCCACATTTTACATTTCTTAATACACTTTTACATAATACTATATATTCGTTCACATATTTGAACTTACCTTTTCAATATGAATAACAACCCAATCGAACGTAATTTAGAAAATTACAAATCCATAAGACATTTTGAAGTAAAGTTGGATAATTCGTAAACATCCTTTCCGATATCGGATTAAGGTGGTTTTTTTACAAGAATCTTAAACCAAGTATTTTGAACAAAATGAGCGGCTCCGATATAAACCATACATCTCTTCTATATAAACAGATCATTGAGGAATGCTAGGCTGCTAGCATCTCTTCTATATAAACCATACACTCGTGCATCAGAATGTAGTGCATCAACCAACTCATTAGCTAAGCAAAATGGCTTTAACCCTTGGAAGAAAATTTATCATTGCCACTTTGTTGGTTCTAGGGCTATGGGCTTCGCAAGCAGGGGCCCGAACACTGCCTGAATCATCCATGTCTGAGAGGCATGAGCAATGGATGGCCCGTTATGGGCGTGTGTACAAGGACGACACAGAAAGAGAAATGCGGTATGAGATATCAAGGACAACGTGAGAGTTCATTGAATCTTTCAACAGGGCAGGGAATCGACTTTACAAGCTGGGCATCAATCAGTTTGCAGATATTACTAACGAAGAATTCCAGGCCTCTCATAATGGCTACAAGAAGCCCTCCCAACTGAGGCAATCCGAAGGAACAAAATTTAGGTACGAAAACGTGAGTGCAGTGCTGGCTAGCATTGACTGGAGGAAGAAAGGCGCGGTCACTCCCGTTAAAGATCAAGGCCAATGTGGTACGTTTTTTGCATTTCTCAACATCCTCTTGTGATGTTTCCGGGAAAGAAAAAAAAAACACATCGATCCCCTTGTGTTGTTCAGAAGCATGTTAGTACAATTTTTTCTGCATATTCAATATTGTGTCTTGTTCTCATTAGTGTCCTTGATGAGCAGGAAGGTGCTGGGCATTTTCAAAAATTGCTGCCACAGAAGGGATCATTCAAATCACAACTGGTAAGCTGATCTCACTTTCTGAGCAAGAACTCGCCGATTGTGACACAAGTGGCGATGATCATGGATGCAAAGGAGGCTGCATGGAAGACGGTTTTGAGTTCATTGTTAAGAATAAAGGCGTTGCAACAGAAGCAACTTGCCCATACACGGCGACTGATGGCACATACGACACCAAGAAGGAAGCTTCCCGTGCAGCCACGATCTGATGCAATAGCCCAGGAGGAGGAGTACTACCACCTTAGGCGTTTCAAGCCTCTAGTGGCAAAGTCGTAATTATTTTCCCATGGAATTTGGCGTCGGGCTCACTTGCGTTCGATCCGAAACGGCCCAACGGTCAGGACACATGGCCTTTGGCAATGTGTTGTTTGTTTTTTAGCCGTCTTAGACTAATTAGGCCTCCGAACAGGCCTTCGTTCCTTTTTGGGCCATTATCGTTTCACTTATAACTTTTTGTAGAAAACTCCGTTTCAGCCCGTTCTTTTTTCAGAAGTCTTGTTTTTTCCTCTATTTTATGGGTCTATAATAATTTCGGTAGTGTTACTTTATGCTTTCTGGGGTTCGAGTTGCTACCTCTATATTCGGTTGTTTGCCTTTGGGCTGAGGTTGTTGATTATTTAATATTAAAAAGAGTCTAGAGAGAGTTCTCTAAACCATCGTGTTTGTGATTGTCCTTGTCACATCCTTATTCAAACGATCACAGGCTATCAAAAGGTAATCCCTGCAAACAGCGAGGCTGCTCTGTTGCTGGCAATAGCAAATCAACTGGTTTCGGTTTCCATTGACGCCAGTGGATCCGCATTCCAGTTTTCTGTACTCAAGCGGAATTTTCATAGGAGCTTGTGGGACCGGGCTCGATCATGGTTTTACTGCAGTTGGATACGGGAAAAGCAGTGAACGGAACCAAATATTGGTTGGTCAGGAACTCATGGGGAACGAGCTGGGGCGAGCAGGGATACTGTGGGGGCTGAAAAAATCCTTGAACCTCTTCCTCCTTGCTGTTGGTGAAAGGGTTGAACGGTGAACTGGGTACCTGAAAACCGAAGGGGGGTGTACCTCTGTAAAGACGGTTCGACGAGCAAGTTAGTAAGAGCCCGAGAGGTAAAGGAAAGTACGCTTTTAGTGAAGTTTGTAAGAATGAGAAAGATTAGATCCCCTTTACCTTGTGGTATCACCTCTTATTTATAGGCAATGCTTTGAGTGTAGGACAAGTAGATGATGTCACTTTTGGCTATAAGTAAAAAGCTTATAGATTATGTTACTTTCGGCCATAAAGAGAAAGCTTCTAGATTCGACCATAAGTAAAAAGTTTCTTGATGACCCTTTGATTCCCACTTGGAAGCGCTATTCCGGAGATCTTTTTCCGAGTGATAACGTACCTTCCGAACTAAAGCTTTACACCGCCGAACGAGCTAAGGTTTTATCGAGCGACCATAAATCCCTGAACGTCAACTCACCCCACCGAGCGCAAGCACATGCCACCGAGTGAAAGAATGACACAACAAATGTTAACCTGACGAAGACACTAGAAGATTGCTGACGCTCGGCGATGACGCTGGGAGACCTCTGACATTTGGTGGATCAGTGCAGTATCTTCCCATGACTTGTAATGACATTACAGATGAAATGAGACAACTAAACAGTGAGATTACTTGGTGAACCCTCCTTGTGACTTTCTGATCCTTCTGAATCATGGATATTTCGGCCCACTACAGATACATTAAAATGCAAAGAGACATTGATGCTAAGGAAGACCTCTATGGAATTGCTATGGACTCTTCCTATCCAACTACTCAGAAGTGTTTTTGAAATCTTTGTTTTAAATTTACAGTAACTGAAAATCTCAGCCAAACTGTAATTGTATGTATATACATTAAAATCTCAACCATGTATGTAGAATATGGTAATGATCGATAATGCAAGTTTCTTCCCATTGTATTTTGCTAATTGATTTTGTTGCAAACGGGAAAACTAAATTCCAGACCCTGCGTGTCTTCTTCTTTGAACGTCGACAAAAAAGGATTTCATTAACCTTTGATCAATATGGTAATTACAAAGACTAAAAGGGTCACGAGCAACGACATAACTATAAAGAGATATCATATCTCTCGAGAGAACACATATTCCACTGAAGTAATTACCATGAGTAGCAGTACCCAATTTCTCTGTATCAACGAAACCACTACTGAAAATTGAAACTCGGAACGCAAAAGGAAATTGCACCCAAGCCCAAGAATTAGAGAACCGACTCTATCGAATTAAAGCATGGAACCCAGGAAAAAAATCACAAAAAGAATCAACAAAAACGTTAAAAAAAACCCAGGAAGCGAAATATATAAATCAGGGATTAAAACGGAAGTACCTCGACTACGAGTGATTGACTTCACATTTCGACGAGTGAGGTATCGAACGGCGAATGCCATTGAACGGCACAAAATTCGCTCTTGAATCGGATCATTTCTGATATCGAAGGAAGAGCGAGAACTCGAAAATAGTGAATGGTTACGCCTGGGTTACGCCTATGGGAGAGTCTCCCTTGGATTACGCCTCTTTTTTTTTTACTTATCCCAAAAAAAAAAAAAAAAAACAAACAATGAATGGGTTTTTTTGGGTTTGTTCCCGGTTGGTAGTTGGTACTCCTTGCTCCTGTGAGACGTTTCGTAATTAACTGCTGTTCGCGGATTTTGCTTGTACTTCAATATGGAGGGTATTTTTGTACGAGAGCTGCTGCAGGTTTACACGTAGCGCGTTTTTGGATCCGTCTGCCTTGTACTTCAATATGGAGGGTATTTTTGTATGAGAGCTGCTACAGGTACAGTTGTACAGACAGTACACGTAGCGTGTTTTTGGATCCGTCTCGGATCTAAAAGAAATTAATCAGAGCCACTCATTTAGTTCAAAATATTTTGTTTAGGGTTCCCGTAAAAAATCAGCTTCATCCAATATTGGCAAGAGCATTTACGAAATATCCAATTTTGCTTCAAAATTTATGCTTGCAAATAGGGATGTTTTGTAAACGCCTTTACCGGTATCGGATGGAGCTTATATTTTACAGGAACCCTAAACAAAATATTTTAAACAAAATGAGCGGCTCCTATTATCTTTTTTGGACTTGAGATGGGCCCAAAAGTCCGTTGCACGTGTCGTCTGTACAGTAATTGCTGTACCGGTAGCATTTTTATTTTTGTTTTGTGTCAGTTGGAAAGAGGCGCAGAAATCGATAGAATGCAGTGGGTATTAATTAGAAGTGTTTGGGGCATTTGTGAAAAAATAAAAAGTAGAAAATACATTAGTACATTTAAAAGAAGTAGTATAAATAGATAGTTGTGTTCGTGTTTACAACTATTTTTGCTTTGCCTATGGGGAGATTGTGAAAATTACACAACACGCTAGTACCTGGAGTGTAGGGTTTCAAATGGTTTTAAAAATTGCCACAGAAGATTTCATACATCAGTTGAGTTGAGTTTTGGATTCTCAAAAGTCAAAACAAAGCCAAATGATTTTATGGTTAGGGTATTACTCCTTGCTAATTTTTGGCCCCGTTTGATAAGTGTGTTGGATTAGATGGGATTAGTAAGAAGATGAGATTAGTAAGGAGATGAGATTAGTAATACCGAATGTAATCCCAAGTGGATGTTTGATTGTGTAAGGATTAAATCATAGGATTGTGATTACCAATCACAATCCTTTGTTTGATTGGAACACCAAGGGATAGGATACAAATTACATTTTCCAATTATACCCATGGGTGAAATCCTAGTCTATGAAATTGCATGAAAGACTAGCTCACGAATTTACAATTTTTGGATAGTTTGCAAATAAAAGGTGGGAAATAAGAGGAGAGCGTGGACTTAGACCCCGTTTCGCTTTCTTTCTAGATCTTCTTTTTCAAAAAGAAGGTAATTTCAAGCTCAAATATAATGAAAAAAAAATTAGATTTCTTTTACATTGTTTATAAAAGATCTCAATGAGATTTATCAAATAAGATATATATTGGTAGAAAAATTATTTGCTTTACAAACATGATTTTTAAATTTGAAATTACGTTCGTTTTCAAAAAATATTTTTTTGGAGAAAATGGAACACCCTTTTACGGCTACACCTTTGCAGACTGCATTCTCAAAGCCAATTCCTCCAATCCATCTGATAATGCTTATGCCACCAAAATGAACAAATGCTGACTACATATTCACAATGATTGTCGTGGTTGATTTTTTCTTTTTTCCCCAATGATCATGGAGAGATAAGAATCAACAACAGATTTCTATAGGTGAAGCAATACCACAGCAGAAACAACAAAGTAATACCAGAGCAGTAGTAATGGAGGGTATTATTGGTAATGAGTTAAAAAACTATGGGCAATGTGGTCATTTTGCATGGGGGAGATTGGGACAAGATTACTAATACCTAATACCCCATGGTATTAGTAATCCGGGAACAGTGTGGGATTAGTAATCCCATCCTCTTCTTAATCCTATCCCTAGCTTGAAAACCAAACAAAGAATTAGAAAGCCAATGGGATTGCTAATCCTATCCCAAGACCTAATACACTTATCAAACATGGCCTTATCAAACATGGCCTTAAGGTTCCCTTATGTGACGTCTCTCCCTTTTTTTTTCCCTAGAGTTAAAAGATCCACTTTCGATATGATTACGATATTTTATGGTTAGGGTATTACTCCTATAACCATGGGCAGCACTACCGAGGGATTTCAACGAACCTCTATACTTAAAAAAAAATAGATTAAAATTTAGTGTTTTTATTTTTTTATCGGGGAAAAATAACAATTTATTAGAAATAAGAGAAAAGAATTCCAACTACAAGTTGAGAAATACAACAAAGGAACAAAGTCCCAAACAACAGCCTAAAAAACTCAGATAAAACAAATATGCTCATACATCCAAAGAGGCCTAAGAAGCCCTAATCAAAAAATAAAGCCCAATCCAACGAAAATCCAAAACCGAGTCCAAAAGATCACTGCAGACTCGATCAGACAGAGCAAACCCTCACCGCCAATAAACCTCCACCGAAGCGTCTCCAAACCACCACTGGCCACCCATGGAAAAGCATACTGGAGCCCAATCATGCCAAAACTGCTGCGGAAGCATCACCAAATATTGAATAATGTTTATTTTTTACTATTAGTATTATGTTTGAATAAGTGAAAAGGCAAAACAAATAAGATAAAAGTACGAGTGAATTTATTTCGCCTCCTTTGTATTTTGATGAGCAATCTCAATGTTTTTTAAACAATAGACAATCACTTTCTCACTACATTTTTCACCAACATATTTAGAGAGAGAGAGAGAGAGAGAGAGAGAGAGAGAGAGAGAGAGAGAGAGATTCTTTATAGTGTATTCTCATTTCCCATCAAGATTGCTTTGAAAAATATCAATGCCGCATTATTATCTGTTTTGTTGGGGTATGCGATGGAGTGTTTGCCATAGTTGTCGAAACAAATTTTAGATTATAGATTTGGATTTCGCTTTCGATTTTAACTTCTAGATCCTTGTAGAAGTATATAAACTTTTTTACTATTACTACGAAATTATGATTAAACTGCAATATTAAAAGTCTGTAGTGTTTATTGTAAAAAATTGAATATCAATTTTCAGAATAAGTGGAATCTAAATTTGACCCAAAAAGCACTCCAAATTCAACTTCTCTGAAATTAGATTTTGGACCCTTCTTCAGCTTTTTAGAAGTTCTCAGGATTCAAAATCTGTCGATAAGAATTAATTGTTGATATAAAATAGTCCGGATAATTTATTAAAAGCTAAAATCTCAAAATCTGCATAATAAATAATACTCGTACCAAACATCTTTCCCAAGGGTACCACTGTACTATCAGGATAATAACAACAATATTCCAGGCCATCATAACAATATCCCACTATTCTCTTTGACAACTACGCACAAAATCTTTATATGAATAGATAGAAACCAACATATTACAACAACAAAAAAATACAAGAAGAAAATCTTGGAAGCAAACAAAGCTTATCACAAACACTACAGTACTAAAAAATCCAAAACGGTTTGCAATCGAAAAATAAATCGTTCACCGAGTAGTCGGGTGATCACCATTTCTAGTACTCCAGTCCACTCGACTACAAATGTTCAAACTCTATATATGATCGAGATTTTCCTCAAGATTTTTCGAGCCATCCATCGAACTAGGACTCAAAGGGTACCCGATGCCATGGCGGGTGCTTGGATACAAGGCAAACACAACTCCAGAGATAGCACCAACAACAAGGGGCAAAGCCTTGAGCAAATCCTCAGAATGCCAAGAGGGATAGAAGCAATCCCTTGTGTTTTTGTCCAAAAGAGCTACCACGGCAAAAACCAACAGGGAAAAATACGCGTGAACGAAGTCCCCTAACCGGAGCTTGTACGCGGACAAGTCCACCGACGTCCCGGAACTTGGCCACAGACCCTTTCGGGTTGCGATACCTACGGTGAGAATTTATTGATTAATCTTCGCAATGTACAATTAAAAACATGTGAATTTTAGAATTGTGGAAATCAATGAAGAATAAAGGTACGATTTATTACTAGTAAAATTGGCATTAGGAAAAATAGTACTTCCCCCTTCATTTTTAAGTGTCTAGTTTCGTAACTCTAACTTATAAATGAGATAATATCATTATACATTTCACATCAACTTTTACCTCCACTTTCCATACTTACCTCTATGGAGACATTATAATTATAATTTTACTCACTAACTTTTCAAAATAGAATATATTTTTAAGGACAAAATGGATAATGTACCAACTTTTATTCACTAACTTTACAAAATATACACTTATTAAGAGACAACCTAAAATGGAATATTGAACTCTAAAAAATGAACAACTCAAAATAGAATACTGAACTATGAAAAAGAGATGGAATGAGTACTGTATGTAGTCATTGTTGACATGTGTGTTGATTTATATGTGTAATAAGTATGTGCGTGCACCATGAGTACATTATCCGTGCACCATGGGATAGAAGCAATCCCAAAATGGGTTCCCCAATGCTATCCGTGCACCATGAGTACCACTTAGATCGGTACACATAGTCGGGGATTCTTATATGTGTAATAAGTATGTGCGCAACTTGTACTACTAAAAACTGAAAAAAGAAAGTATATAAACTTTAGCAGATTTCCAGATGATCAAATGATACCATGATGAGTTCCATTGGAGTCCTTGTAGCTATCAGTGAAGGTAGAGAAAAAGCAAGAGAGGCCACAAACACCCAACAATGCTCCAGATAAGTAGTAGTACTTGTTATTGGTTTTGCAGTTGCCGTTGTTGGTCAAAAGAGGGCTGAGGAATTGAAACAAGAAGACAGTTCCAGTGGGAAGTAACTTAATTAGGCTTCCCAAACCTGACATCGTTCCATCTCTTATGCTTGTGGCCATTTTGGTGGGTTTTCTTTTTTGGGTTTTTTCTTTCAGTACTAGTGGTTAATTGTTTTGTGTTTTAGAAATATGAGTTATTGTAATATATAACACGACGTGGGTAGGAGAGGGAGAGAGAGGGGGGGGGGGGGGGGGGGGGGGGGAGAGGGAGAGGAGTTGTTTGAATGGAATGTGGTTTTGGAGGTGTGGAATTATCACATGTGAATGTGACGAGAGTTATATCCTCTCTCTCTCCCTCCCTCTCTTTCTCTCTAAACTTTTCTCCTTCTAGGATTTTCTTCGGGGGTGGGAGTGGCCGCCACTCGTCAACTCCACCTCCCCCATCCCTCTGGCCAGCAACCTCCCTCTTCTTCACCTCCTAGCCTTGTATCCTCCCCTCCCCCAGCCTCCTTCCTCTGTCTAGTTGTCCGGCCTTACTGGGGTTGATTGAGTGAAGAAAATGGGATGGGTTAACTTTGCTCCTCTGGCGAATAAGCCGAAGGATCTGGTGCGGCGGCTTCCGACGACAGCGTCCTCGGTCAATTTTTTTATTTTCCTGTCTCTTTTTGGTTTCATTTGTTTTGGATTTTTGTTGGTTTGATTCTCTCCCCTTAATGAGAGTTTTTCCTCCTCTGTGTGGGGTTTCTGGTGTTCTTTTGGCTATCTTTGTCGCAATTGAAGGTTTGGCCGATTAGCTGGCAAAGCCTAGTTGGGATGCTCTAGTGAGTGATCTTGGCTAGCAGCAAATTTTCGTAGTCGTCTGTCTAATTTTACGGTTGTCTCAATTTCATCCCTCCAGTTTCCAACCAAATAAATCCGGTAGTTTGTTTTATGTTTCAAATTGGTAAAATCGTTAACACCGTTAATGAACTAACGGAAAAATTGGTTTTACTTTCAGGGCTTTTTTAGGATGCATATTGAAAGGTCTTAGAGCAAAAAATCCATAATGACCATTTAAGATAAAATAATCAAAAAAATAAGATCTTGACACTGATTCAAACAGATTAAAAATTAAAACACTTAATTTTTTGACTATATCTTTTAATATATAAACGGTGTAAAAATTCATTATGACCATTTAAGATAAAATGATCAGAAAAATAAGATCTTGACACCAGTTCAAACAGATTGAAAATTGGAACACATTTTTTTACACTGTTTATATATTAAAAAAATATAATTAAAAAATTAAGTGTTCAAATTTTCAATTTGTTTGAATCGATGCTAAAATCTTTTTTTTCTGATTATTTTATCTTAAATGGTCATAATGGATTTTTGGCTCTAAGCCCTTTCAATGGGCACCTTAAGAGAGCCCTGAAACTAAAACCAATTTTTCTGTTAGTTTCATTAATAGTATTAATGATTTTACCAATTGAAACTTAAAACAAACTATAGGGTTTACTTGGTTGCAATTGAAACTGGCCGGAGGGATGAAATTGAGACAACTGTAAAACTAGATAGACGACTATGAAAATTTGTCCCAAAAAAAATATGACGAGAGAATTGTGTGTACATGTGCGTTGACATTGGAATGTTGAGTGACATGCTCATATATGTTTCCACCAATCAGGTGATAAATTTGGTAGAAGACTTTGTATTTTAATAGATAAAATAGCTAGTTGTATTTTCAGGTGATAAAATAGATAGAAGACTTTGAATCCATTGGCTCTCCATAAGTTTGTTTTTTTGGTGACACTAAAGTTGAATAAAAGGAAGATGAAATCGATTGGCCGCCAAGAACTCGTTTATCGTGTTGGTCACTAATCCAATTTTTCTTACCTGGTCAATTCCGTATCATATCAAAAGCTCGAAAGTATTACAGATTTTGTCACAAAATATTTGAGAGAACCAAAACCTAGACGTAGGTACTTGCTCCTAAAGTAGCTGGCAGATGAGAACATCAGACATATCGAACCAGTCGCAAAAAAGATAGTAGAGAATTCTATAAAGACACTCAGTTCAAGCCCTAGAATAAGCACAGATGGAGCACGCCGGTGCCGCTCTTTGTGATTTTTCTTAGAAGTTCAAGCGACCTTTTCCTATGGTGTACCCTGTCCAATTGGGATTTTTCATATGAAAACTAGAAATAAATAGATCCAAGATATTGGAACTTATTATACTCCACCTTTTATGGTCTGTTAATTGAGTACGAAAAATATGTTGAGAAGTCGAGCAATAAATAAATTTAGTTTTTCCTACTTCCCTATAAACTTCAATAATTTTTTAAAGGACATATAATAAATAGAGTTTACCTTCTTCACGGGGAGTATTATCATTTCCCCACATTATTTTTGACTAAATGATGTGGTAATTCTTGATTTCAATACTTTCTAACTTAAAGCCAAAAATGGCCATCAAGATTGCTTAATTAAATTATCAAAATTCCAGTGCCTCATTATTATTAGATTTTTGTTAGGAAAATAGTAGTATTGGTTTTGTTTTAGTAAAAGTAGGGTTGCTAAAAAAACCAAGCTACTCAAATCTGAGCTCGGGTTCCTTTGTTAAAAACTTGTTCACAATTGGTTTGTTACATAAATAAACCAAAACTTGAATATTAATACCAAACCCAATTACCAAAGGCATTACCAAACAATTCAAACAAGATGAAAAAAACAACAATCCAGGCCATCAATATAATATTCCATAATGCTTATTTAGAAATTAGGACTATATATATACACATATTCTTTCTACGAATAAAGTCTTCTATGGTAAGAGCAAAATAAACACATCACCCTTCAAATTTATTTAAATTTAAGTTCTATAAATACATCATACAAACTCCGGGAGAGAGATCATTTTTGGATGCTCACAATCTTGAGTACTGCAAATAAGTGATCGAAGTATTTCGAATCAAATACCCAGTAATGCTTTAAAATTATGTTCAAATGTTTGAACTACAGAAGTAATTTTTATTAAAGTCCAACGTTTTCTTTTCTTGCGAATTGATGCTTAAACCGTGATGGACGGTGGAGATTTAGCGCCTACTTAATTTACATATTCCCATTCCATTCCAATCGATTCCAAAGGTTAAAATAACATGATTGAAAATCAAGTACTGCGGGGCAAGTAACAGGCCGGTTCCCTCGAGATTTGAGCCATCCAAACTAGGCCGTGGAGCCACTGGAAGACGAGCTTGAACTTGAAGGGTACCCAATCCCATGGCGGGTGTACGGGAACAAGGCAAACTCCGTGCCGGGTGTTTTGAAAAACTTGATTTTTTATCGGTGAAGGACAAGATAAAATAGCAGGGTGCTTTGCAGAAAATAAATCTTAAAACTCCATTAAAAAATAATAACGTAAGTCCATGCATGTGCGTTTGCCCAGCTATGAGCATTGAATTGGCTATTTATTCGAGAAGACCACAAATCTAGTGTTTTTGGTTAAAATACTTACAAATTAAATCGAATTAAAATTACATCAGGTATATAATCGCACATAATGTTCGGTATATAGTAATGGGTATAGTATTGTTAATTCTATTAATTTACTAATAATTCCATGGGATATAAAGTTTTATTAATCCAACTGCACATTTTTACCTCAAAATATGAATTTTTTTATTTTTTTACTTCTAAATATGATTCAAGAATTTTACCGAGGGCGAAAAATTTAGAGAGAGAGAGAGAGAGAGAGAGAGAGAGAGAGAGGATCTGCAGATTTAGCATGTTGAGTAGTTTTTTTTTCTTTTGATGGTTAGCAATAAGCATGCGATTAGACTGCCCCCTTTGTGCTCACAATCTGGAAACACCTACACATTTGTTTCTACATTGTCAATTTTCATGGGCTGTGTGGTCTTTAATTATGGAGTGGTGGCATGTTAAATGGGTCTGCCCCTCAACGATGGAGGCTCTTGCTAGTTGGTGGTTTGTAAATAGGCTTCGAAATTTGGAAAAAACCATATGGGAATCATGTTTTTTTGCAACTATATGGTCGATCTGGCTTGTGAGGAATGACTATATCTTCAATAACGCATCAACGCAAGTTTGGGAAGTGGCAGATCTTATCAAAAGCAGGGTGGCTATGTGGATGAAGACCAAGCATGACCTCAAGCTATATACGGTGGAGGATTTTAAAGGCTACCTTGATGGAATTCGTAAGCTAAGATTATAGTCCTCTTATGAGGTGTTCCTCATCCAACTTTCTGTTGGATGAAGTTTCATTTCTTTTATTGTTTGTTCCATCTCTTTTATTTTCAGTGAGATGTTCTTTTTATATCTCGTTTTTGCCTCGATGTACCCCTTCGAGTTTAATAAAATTTCGTTTGCCGAGCAAAAAAAAAATAAGCATGCGATTAGTCTGTGGTCCGATATTTGCATGGTTGTAGCTACTATTTCACAAAAGCCAGGTCTTCTAAAATTGGAAATAAATACGAAAGGAAACACTGGGATTATTTAGCATGCCCTAACAAATGAGAAATCACACCTTTTTTATTTTTTCTTTTTAAGCGTTATTTGCATGAATGATATTGAAAAATTGTAGAGCTCTGCGTGGTATAATAATAAAAACTTTATTTTTTTATCGGTGATGAACAAGATAAAATATTTTCATTTTTCCTCAAGTTTTTTCAATCCATTCATCAAACTAGGACTCGAAGGGTACCCGATCCAATGGCGGGTGGCCAGGTGCTTGGATACAAGGCAAACACAGCTCCAGAGATAGCACCAATAACCAGGGGCAAAGCCTGGAGTAAATCCTCAGAATGCCAAGATGGATAGAAGCAATCCCTTGTGTTTTTGTCCAAAAGAGCTCCCACGGCGAAAAGTAAAACCAACCGGGAAAAATATGCGTGAGAAGACTCAAAGCCTTGAGTCTTTTTGAGAAACTATGAGTGATAGTGAAGTGCATGTGTGGTGATAATCTGATAAAAGATTATAGGTTGGAATTCATGGGCGGAACCAGAATTTTTTTTTACCCTGGGTTAACCAAATTATATATATTCTTTCCGTTCCATAATATTTGTCTAGTTTGCAAAATGAGAACTTAAAAACATTAGAATTTTTGCAAGAAAAACTTCAATTTTTTCAACAATTCACTAGATATCGACGAGTTCTTGAAGTTTATGACAAAAATTGAATTTTTTCTTGAAATAAATGCATAATTTTTGAGTTTTTGTGGACCGGACAAATATTTTGGAACGGAGGGAGTATATATAAACCAAAAAAAGGCAAACTTGTACATAAATACTCAAATGTTCAAAATAAACAAAAGAAAAGTACAAAAATGTAACTATTGAAATTGTACCCTACGATGTTTCACAAAGTAGAATTCATCTTTTATCGAATTTGAGTCGATATCTTGAACAAATTCTCTTTTAGGGCTGCAAACGAATCGAGCGGCTCGTTAGTGGCTCGTTCAAGCTCGGCTCGGAAGTTAAACAAACAAGCTTGAGCCAATTTTTTTAGCTCGTTTTGTAAACGAGCCAAACTCAAGCTAGGATAAGCTCAGCTCGAGTCGGCTCGCAAACCGGGGTATATATACTTAAGTTTAGAATTTTTATTGTTATTTCATAATTTGTTCTTTCCGTTTTCACTTTCCAGTCAACCAAGGGAGGCGAGAGCACACGCACACCAGTACACCCCCGCAGTCCCGCTCCAAAGGAAAATGAAAGATATATACCTTCACATGCAATCAAAATATTTTTGGTTGTATTAGGCCTATGCAAGGATATATTTACATTTTTCATTGCTCCGTTGAGGCTCGTGAACGAGCTCGAGCTCGAGTCAAGGCAAGGCCCACTCGGCTCGACTCGTTAAGTTTTCACTGAGCTTGAGCTCGAGCTTGGGTTCGTTAAAAACTTAATTAATAAATAAACTTGAACATTGTAAAGCTCGGCTCGATTCGTTTGCAGCCGTATGAATTTCTTTAAATGTAGATAATTATAGAATTCGCACAAAAATACGTCCTCCATTTTGTTATGAAGATTGGGCATTTTTTAATCAGCGGAGAATGGAAGCCGATTATATATTTTAGAAAGAGAGAGAGAGAGCGCGCGCGGTGCACAAAGAGAATAAATTTTTTACACCGCCGGTGTTAACATTTATTTCTTCCAAATCAATTACATTACACCACGTTACAAAACAGTTGTCCTAATCAATTAAACATGGCGACATGGCGCAATATAATTAATTTAAAGGAAAGAAATATTTACACCGATGATGTAAAAAATTTAATCTTCTGAAGAAAACCGGTTAAGGGTAAACAGGAAAAAAACAAAAGAAAAAGTTAAGGGTAAACATTTGCGTGTTTAATCAGCGGGGACAAGTCGGTGTCACTGAAAACAAAACCGGTTAAGGGTAAACAGGAAAAAAAATTTTGAAGGCTGAGCTAAATAAATGGGTTGGTGACTTGGTGGGTTGGGCTAAACAATTAAATGGGCTGGGCTCTAAAAGCATGGACAAAATTTTTTTTTTTTTTTCTTTTTGGGTTTTCTGACTAAAATCAACCTGGGCTATAGCCTCCCTCACGGTGGCTGTAGTTCCGCCCGTCGGATATTTTAGTGAAAACAACCCCAACATATAAACTTAGATTTAAATTTTATGCCATTGGTAAAATAGCTAGTAGCTAGCTAGCTAGGCTCTCTCTTTTAGTTTGTGGGTTGGTAGTTTCTTTAGGTTTGTTCCTCCGGTGTCGCCTTCACGACGTCGATCTGTAACTTCATGGTAAATATTAAAACTACTTGATCACATCATGCGACTGAAATGGTAATGGATCGAACATGGACGCTCGGAGAACCACCGATAGTTGCATGAGCACCATGCATGGTAATGGTAGCTAGGGTTAAAATGTCTAAATTTGTCAACAGTACTGGAATGTTGAGTGACAAGCTCATATATGTTCCATTAATCAGGTGATTTGAGATTTGTGGAAGACTTTGTATTAGATAAAAATAGCCAGTTAGGCTCCGTTTGTTTCGATGTAAAATGTTTTATATTGTAAAATATTTTCCATGTAAAATGTTTTTTCAGAAAACAAACTCCAAACTTTTATTTTTCGGTATTTGGTTGGCATTTGAAAATATTTTCGGAAATCAATAAAATAGTATAGAGAGGGAGATGTGGAGTTTAAACGGTGAAGAGATATGAGATTATTGGAATTGAACGTGGGTCAGGACTGACGATCGAGGAAACTGAGCAGTGAGAATTGCAATAGAATGCAGCGGGTTCATTTGGAAAATAACTTATGAAAGATTTAAGGGTAAGTCATTTTCATTCAATTGATGGAAAATGTTTTACATCTAAAATATTTTCCTCATTTTTTATACAACTAAACACCTAAAAATAGGTAAAATATTTTACCGAAAAATATTTTACATCCAAACAAATGGAGCCTTAATGTATTTCTTTAAAACGACTTTTATATGCTCATTTTGCAATCCAGTTGAATCGATTGGCTCTCCATACGTCTGTTTTTTTGGTGACATTAACTTGACCTTGACAAATAAAGTTAAATAAAAGGAAGATGAAATTGTTCGGCCGCCAAGAACGACTCGTTTACCTGCAGAGCATATCGATCTTTATCATGTTGGTTGAAACTTAATATCCAAATTTTCTTATAAGTTCAAACAACCGAGCAGCATCTCCTTGCAGAGTGGTGCTGAGCAGTCGATAATCAGAGCGCATATAAATTTGAACCGCTCATTACTCGGTTAAAATCTGAACTGTTGATTGCCGAGATGAACAGATGGATCAGCTACTCTACATCCGATTTCCAGGGATGCCCATCATCCCCCATTCCCCTTTTCCTAGCTAGGGTGTAACCTGGGATTGAATTGATTATAAAGACAAATTTCATATGAAAACAAGAAATAAATAGATAGAAGATATTGGAACTTCTTCTTTTTTGGTACGAAAATGTGAACTTATTATACTCCCTCCGTCCAGATTTAATAGTCTCTCGTTCAATTCTAACCGGATAAAAAATGAGTTATTATATCTTTAAATTGATAATAAATTTTATATCCAATATGGATCTTATTTAATAGATCTCAATTAGTTCTATAAGACAATATTTTCAAAATTAAATAAAATATTATAAATTACTCTCACAAAATATAATCGATTGAAAAATGATACGAACTCCCAAAAAGGAGTATTAAATCCGGACGGAGGGAGTACCTTTTATGATCTGTTGATTGAGCACGAAAAATATTGTTGAGAAGTATCTATTTAATTCGTTCACATTTTGCAGTCAAATAATAAATAAATTTAGTTTTTCCCACTTCTAATAAACTTTAATAATTTTTACAACCAGCTTAACGGCCGGGGAGTATTATCCTTTCCCCACATAATCGATGTGGTAATTCTTGATTTTAATATATATTTTATAACTTAAAGCCAAATGGCCATCAAGATTGCTTAATTAAATTATCAAAATTCTAGTGCCTCATTATTATTATTACTTTTTTTTTGGTAAATAGTATTAGTTTTATTAATTGGTGTAAATAGGGCTGCTAAACAAGCCAAGCTATTTGAGACTGAGCTCGGAATTCCTTCGTTAAAAACTTGTTCAAAATTGATTTGTTACATAAACAAACCAAGCTTGAATATTAATACCAAACCCGATTACAAAAGGCATTACCAAACAATTCAAAAAAGATGAAAAAACAACAATCCAGGCCATCAACACAATATCCCATAATGCTTATTTAGAACTACACACAAAATCTTTACACAAACAAAGTTCTCTATGGTAAGAGCAAAATAAACACATCATGACCCTTTCCATATTTTCTATAAAAAAAAATACATCATATGGACTAGATTTTTGGATGCCCGCAATCTTGAGTGCAAATAAGTAATCGAAGTATTTGAAATCAAACACGCAGTAATAAAATATTTATTATTGTTCAATTTTCTCTTTTCTTACGAATTGATGCTTAAACAATGATGGACGGTGGAGATTTAGCGCCTACTTAATTTACATATTTATTATTATAGTTCAACGTTCTCTTTTCTTCGGGCAGTTGCTTGCGGGGCAAGTTACAGGCCGGTTCCCTCAAGATTTGAGCCATTCAAACTAGGCCGTGGAGCTACTCGAAGACGAGCTTGAACTCGAAGGGTACCCAATCCCATGGCGGGTGTATGGGAACAAGGTAAACAACGCTCCGGAAATGGTACCGATAACCGGGGGCAAAGCCTGGAGTAGAAACGCAGAATTGAAAGACGGATAGAAGCATTCCTTTATGTTGTCATCCAAGAGAGAAACCACGGCGAATACCATCAGGGAAAAAAACGCATGAACAAAGTCCGCAAATTTGAGCTTATATGAGGATAAGTTCGCCGACGACGTACCGGAACTTGGCCACAGACCCGTTAGGGTTGCAATACCTGTTTTGGAAATAATATAGACATCAAATTAATCGATGATGTGCAAGAAAATTAAGAATTTCAATATCATGGGAATCATTGAAGAATAATGAAGGAACAGTTCGTTAGAAAGGCTCCGTTCTGCTAAAAAAATAAGTATTTATTGTGAAACAATGGCTTGCCTCGTAAAGCAGAAAATAAGTATTTAAAAAATAAAAATTTTAGCGGAATGGTTAGTAACATTGGCATTAGGAGAACTATTATGTAGTTATGGCGTGTGTCAATTCAAATGAACATTTTTACCTTAACGGCGAAAAATTGAGAGAGAGAGAGAGAGAGAGAGAGAGAGAGATTTGCAGATTTAGTATGTTGATTAGTTTTTTTTTTATCGGCAGCATGCGATTAGTTTGTGGTCCGATATTTGCATGGTTGTAGCCATAAACTCCCTCCATCTGGATTTAATTATCTCTAATTCTATTCTAACCGGCTAAAAAATAGTTTATATCTTCGAATCCGTAATGAATTTTATATTGAATATAAATCTTGTTTGATAGATATCGATTAGTTTTATAATACAATGTTTTCAAAATCATGTAAAACATTATAAATTGGAAGACATAATCGATTGAAAAAGGCACGAACTCCAAAAAAAGACTATTAAATCCGGACGGAGGGAGTATTATTTCACAAAAGTCATGTCTTCTAAAATTGAAGATAAATACATAAGGAAGCACTGGGGTTATTTACCATGCCCTAACAATTGAGAAAATCACACTTTTTTTTTTTTAAGCGTTGTCTGCGTGAATGATATTGAAAATTGTAGAGCTCTGTGTGGTAATAACAAAAACTTGATTTTTGATCATTGATGGACAACATAAAACTACTAGGTGTTTTGCAGATGTTGGGCCCGGAGTGCTCCCACGGATTTGGTTACACAATGTTACTCCTTGCGACCGCTCTAAAAGCAGACTTACGGGTGCGATATCGAATTCCATAAAAGACATAATTGAAGCCCTTCCTACCACCAATTGGTTTTAAGAGAGATGGTGAAAAAGCGATCCGACAGCAGATAATAAATCTTAAAACTCCATTAAAGGATAATAACGTAAGGCGTCCATGTATGTGTATTTGACCAAAAATGAGCATTGAATTGACTATTTATTCGAGAAGACCACAAATCTAGTGTTTGGTTAAAATACTTACAAGCCGAATTAAAATTACATCGGGTATATTATCTCACATATTGTCTGGTAGTATATAATAATAATGGGTATGGTATTGTTAATACCATTTACTAATAATTCCATGGGATATCAAGTTATATATGTATATATCCTTCAAACTATTAGATACGTCAAACGGACAAACCCTGTCAGATAAAATTAAGAATCTAGTAATAAGTTCGAGTATTGACACACAATACCATAGTGAGTTGTTCCAGCGGAGTCCACGTAGCTATCAGTGAAGGTGGAGAAAAAGCAAGAAAGGCCACAACCAACCAACAGTGCTGCAGACAAGTACTTGTTGATGTTGTTTTTGCAGTCGCCTTCGTTGGTCAGAACAGGGCTGAGGAACTGAAACAGGAAGACGGTTCCGGTGGGAAGCACCTTGATTAGCTTTCCCAAACCTGATAATGTCTTGCCTGTCATGGTTTTAGAGCTTGATGAGGAGGAGGAGGCGGAGGCGGAACTGCTTGCCTTGGCCATTTTTGGCAGGTTTTTTCTTTTGGGTTTTTTTTTCACTAGTGGTTATATTTCGGGTTTTCGTAGGTAACAAAATGTGGGTATTTGTAGAGGGAGGGAGAGAGAGAGAGAGAGAGAGAGAGAGGAGTTTGCTTGTACGGAATGTGGTTCTTGGGGATGGACTATAGAAACAGAATTTGGTCTTGCTTTTACTCTTCGGAAGGTGGTGGGTCTTCTTCTAACCTTCAAAGATAGGAAATTATAAATCGTCACACGTGAGATTTGAGTGTACACAACCCCATGTATGCATCACATTTTTTTTTTGGTCAACGAAAGAAGCATACCTATTAAAAAAAAGTCATACAGCATCAATTTACAAGATTATCACCGAAATACAAATCAAGCCATACAAAATTTACAGATTCCCACCCGAATACAGAGACACAATCAAATCCTAAAACTAACAATTAACACCCTCCTACTGTTAGGAATCGAACTTGGAATCTTGAAAACTGCGGTCACAGAAATCAAACAGCAAAACGAAACGGAGTGTAATTAATGAACAAAAAAGAAAGAACACTCAGATTTATATACATGGAAAACCTCAACGCAAAGAAAAATCATAGAAGCCACACCAGTCACATATAATCGAAGAATATGGAGTACAAACCAATGGCCAAAAATTCACAAATTGCAGCCCCCACACCCCCGAGCACTAGTGTTGTTGAAAGTTGTCTGCATTCCTAACACTTACATAATGTGGATCCTATTCCATATGAGAAAAACGTTGCCAATAACTGTCGGATTTAAAATTTTCTCCGCTATTTGGGTTTACGCACAAACATGCATGCATGTGTTAGTTTGGTACCAACCAGCGGCTATGAACCTAAAAGGCTTGGGACAGACTTTTCAAGGTGGGCTGAGGCCCCGTTCCACAACTAAGAATAAGAACTTATTTTTTAATAAGGCAATTTCAAGCTTAAAAATAATGTGTTTACGCAAATAATTTTCTTAACAATATGGATCTTGTTTGATAGATCTTATCGAGATCTTTTATACGATGCAAAAAAAATAAAATAAAATATTTTTATTTACATTATTTTTGAGTTTGAAAATGTGAAATAAGTACTTATTTTTTAAGAAGGTGTTCTGGAACGGGGCCTGAACTGAATTCGATCAAAATGGAACCCGTACTAGCATGGAAAACCACGAGAAGAAGATGGACATCAAATCTGATTACTTTGATTTGTTCGTAAAACTATTCAATATCGGCACAGAAAGATTTCGGAGGGGAGTGTGCTGTGATAGCTTGGTAAAGAAGAGGGTAAGAGCGTCGTGGTAGTGTTTAACTCCAAAAGTATACTACCCAATAAGAAAATTATATGTGGCACTAAATAGGGTGCGGACCAATCAAAACACGCTATAATTACGCCTGAGATACATGAGATTGATGGGTTTAGTTGTAATTTATTTTAGTACTATACGGTATCGTTTAGATTAGAAACGGCCACATGTAGTCATAAACCAGAAATCAAAGTAATTAATGATAGATGTCAAGAGGAGAATTAAGTCTAATAGTTGATTAACTCATTAATCATCAAACGATGTCATTTAGAGACATCTCAGGGGAGGAATCAATTATACTTATTCGCATCTGTTTGTGAAATTGATCATTTCGAAGCAGTAATCCTTGTTGCATGAGAATAGGAAGCCCCACCATCAACTTGTTCAGCCACGACTTATAGCAATGAATTAATGTGGGAAGTTTGCTGAAAAGACCAAGTCAACAAGCAATTTGAAGGTAGTTACAATCATTCTTGGAGGGAATCAAGATCTACATTTCAAATCAAATTTGAACAAAGACTTGGACGTTCAAAGAAAACGTGGAGAACAGGAATTATGAGCCCCTTTGTCTATAAATAGAAGAAGCAATTGAAGAAGAAGCCTGACAAATCATTATTTGACAATCCATACAAAAATGGTTGCTCAGAGATCTAGAGTAGTTTTTAGGACTTAGGAATTAGTTCGAAGTAGTTGTAGCTTAATATTTTGCAGTTTGAAGACTTGTTCATGCGTAAGTTTGCTTTTGATTAAATTCAAATTATCTTACATTATTCTGTCTTTTGCTTGTTGAAATCCTAAGAGTAATCGTATAGGAGTTTGCTTTTGATTAAATTCAAATGTGCTTATATTTAGTTATCTTTTTTATTTCTCTGTTTGAAGTGTGTCGATTCAATTTGATTGATACCTTGTAGAAAAATCCTCTTCGTTAAGGTAATTGAACGGATAATCACAATTGTCTGATTAAGTTAGCTATTTCTGAATTAATTTGAAAAAGGACAGATTTATATTCTTTTCTGGCATGCTCGCACACAATTATTTACCAAAGTTCAGTTCATTTAGCCCAAACAGGTAGTCAGTGGCGGAACCAGAACGATGGCCGACTTAATTGATGTATTTCACGTGTAAACTAAATTATCATACCACAATGTTTTTGTTTTCCAATATACAGACTGATACATTTGTATATTGAAATTACTTTATCCTTATCCAGTAAAAGTATATTAACCATCTTAATTCTTCTTCTAATAATTTCTTTAAGTTAAGACAACACTTATTTCTTTAAGTTATGACAACACTCATAAGCTTCTTTTTTTTTTTTTGTTAATTGATTAGTAGAATAGATCATTTTGCATCACGTATGATGTATAAAGTACAAACTCAATAACTCAACCAATATACGAAATAAGTCCATCATATGAAAGAAACAAATTGGAAAGAAAGAAAATCACATATATATACGGGAAGAACACCCACACATAGGTGGAAAAATTCGAACTTCTAATCACCTCATAAGATGCAAAAGTCCTGGCCAACTGAACTAGCCTCAGTTAGCTCTCATAAGCTTAATTATTTGTTCTTCATTGAAATAAATTGAGAAATTAGAACGGAAAATAACATGTTTTTTACAAGATCAAATAAAATTTACTCCATTAAGATTATAATAGTTACTACACCAATAACAACCATAATACTCAAAAGTTAGATACCATTTCCAAAAATATTTCAAGCAAGCCCCGCCAGGCCGCAACATAATTCCGCCTCTGTCAGGATCGGCCGTGACTTTTCGGGAGCTTAAAGCGAAAATTAAAAATAAGACCTCTTTTGTTGGATTATAATAAAGGATAAAAAAAGTACGAGAAGCTCATACAATTCAAACAAATTTAGACGCCTAAAGCAGCTGCAACACACGCTTTAGCTTAGGTCCGGCTCTGACCCTCTGCGTATTGAATCAAATTTATGCACCATATGATACAACCTGTTGTTAATTTGTACGTCGCTATCCCGCTAGCCTAGAGAAAGAAGAACGTGAACAATATAAAACTTTCAAGTTTCAACAATGTAACAAGGGCGACCGTGTTCATCTTGTACATTACCACTCACTAAATAAAATACTATACTTGCGAGTCAAATACCTATCTTTTCTATCACGTTTTATAGTAGGCAATGCACTGTTTAAGGTAGTACTGGCTAAGCTGTATAGCTAGAAATGTTGACTTGTTGGTTCCTTGTTCCAAGTATTGTTTCATCATTTCGTGCCCCTCTCAATTTCGTGATCCGATGTTTTAAATATTACGAGTAAAATATTTTGTCACATCTCATGTGGTAATATTTTCTTGCCATAGTTATTTATCCGGGGATGCTGCTAAGCGGCCGATCCGGCCGCTCATTTCGGCACGGACTAATTGGATCGAATATTCTGAGTGCATATAAATTAAATTTGAACCGTTTATTACTCGATTAATATCCGAGTTGTCAATTATCAAGATAACTGGCTGAATCAACCGCTTTGCAGGATGGTAGCATCCTGTATTCCAGTTATCTACATTCTACAATATATCATATTATATTATCACAAGGTACATGCACGTGGGTACGCTTAATTTGTCAACAATATTGGAGGAATGTTGAATGTCAAGCTCATATATATATATATATATATATATATATATATAAATAAATAAAATAAGTTTAGAACCACAAATAAAGACCCAAAGATTTACACACACTCATAATAGAGGTGGACGCCAACTAGTTTAGAACCACAAATAAAGACACAAATATTTACATACACTCACAATAGAGTATGGTGCCCATCTCTATTGTAAGTGTGTGTAAGTGTTTGTGCGTGGTTGTGTGTGTGTATAAATATATATATATATATATATATATATATATATATATATATGTGTTTTAGATAGTACTAGGTACGTACGTAGCTTAGTAGTACAGTAGTATTTTGTTATCAAACGACTACCTAATTATTATTGTCAATCCGGTTGAATACTCAACAAACTCTACTCCAAAAAAAAAAAAAAAAGGAAAGGAAAAAAGATCAAGAACCCATTGGCTGGCCTCTACACTTTTTTTTTTTTTTGGGTGACACTAATTTGATCTTGACAAATAAAGTAGTAAAATAAATGGACGGTAAAATTAGCCCCCAGGAACTTATATTTAAAGCTCAAAAAATCATACCTGTTGTTACATCTTTCGTGAGGGTCAAAACTTATTGACAATTTTTTCGAAAAAAATCCCAAGCCATCTTTTCCTATTGGTCTACCTTGTCCAGAGGTGAAAATTAAGCTTGATTTACTTGCTACTTTAACTTGTGATTTAGACCCAAATCTACCGATGGAAATGCGCAGCTACCAGTCTAATTAGAAATGTTTTGAACAAGTTAATTAGAAAATGACATGACGTGAATTAATACGATCGGTTTTCAAAATTTCCAAGATGGCTGTGCGAGGCTGGAATGGGAGATGCTGCCGAGCATCTTCCTATAGAGCGGTGCAGAGCGGCTATTTTGGTTGTTCATTTAGGCAATTGACGGCTTGAATATTAACCGAGCAATAGACGGTTTAGATTAGTATTCGATTTGTAAGCGTTCAGATTCGATTGGAGCCGTCCGTGCCGCAATGAACGGCTGGATCAGCCATCCGCTCTGCAGGGAGCTGCTCGACAGTATCATCAGGCAGTGTCAATTAATTGCGTGTTTGTATTGAAATATTAGTCTGAAACTCTGACGTTGGAACAAGTCAGAATTTTGATTCAATTTTTTTTTTTTTTTCTCTTTTCCAGCTGACAAGAATGTCTGAATTAAGTTTGGTCATCCCATGTAAATCATGATGAAGATTATTCGGCCCAGGAGTAAAGCCTGGGATTATTAATTATTACAGTAGTACTAGTGTTTGGTTAAGAGTTTAATTTAGTTTAGTTTTGATAGTGGATGGAGAGAGAAATAGGGTAATAATTAAAGATAGGGGTAATGATTGGAGAGAGATAGAGAGAGATAAGAAAGTAATAATTGAAAAAATAGGGTAATGATTGAAAAAAGATGTAGAGTAATGATTAGAAACAAAATAAAAACTAAAACTAAAATGGCGTCCGAACAAAGCCAGTACTATTATTTGATTCCTTCAGGCTCAAATTAAACATGTGATTTAGCTGCATGCATGGGAGTAATAAAGTCTAAACTACTTTAACTTTTTTGAGGACATAATATGTTTTTTTCGAATTGCGAAGGTGGTGTGCAGTGGTGTGCGCAGCACTGTGCTGCGCACCTCTGAGCCATCGGATTGTGTATTTGATAGTTCGGATCTCATCTCGGCAATGAACAGTTATCGATATATCGTTGGTTGCCGAGATGAGATCTAAGCTGTTGGATTCATGATCTGACGGATCATAAGTGCACAATACTGTGCGGGGCATGTCACTACACAGCACCAACCCGAAGTCTGTATTTTCCTCTCAACTGAGTCATAATATGTGTATTCAAAATCGTCCATATAATGTCCTCTAGTCGTAAGAGTTTGCGACCTTACGATATAATTGTGTTGTGATGCTCTTTTATAGGTTACGGGAATCGATCCTTTTAAAATAATTGGAATAAGTTTGTCTTTTGAAATAACTGGAATAAGTTTGTTAGTCGACGATTCAGTTACTTAGGTGAAGAGCTCTCTCTCTCTCTCTCTCTCTCTCTCTCTCTCTCTCCAATTGTCAATATTTTGTCATTTGTGATAAGAAAATGAAAATCATTTGTGATAAGAAAATAATTACAGATTTCGAAACTTGAAAATCATTTGTGATAAGAAAATAATTGCGTTATTATCCAAAATGACAAGTGTTTTAATTTAAACATTTAAAAAACTATTTTTTTAGAAAACTGATTACGAAGGCCCCGTTTTGCTGAGGTTCTTATTTTTAAAGTACTTATTTTTAGTTTTATGAGACAAGTTATTCTCTCACAATTCATCACTTTTAATTAAAAAAAATTACAATAATTATTTGAAAAATAAACACTTATTTTAGTTATTGAAATGGGGCCGAAATATGGTTTCTTGGAAAGTTTGTGAGAGGAACAGACAAGACCAGACCAGCTCCAGCTTAGCTATTCCGGGTCTCTATCTATGGGTTGGGTTGGGCCTTCGATTGGGCTAGACCATCAAGCGTTGGGCTGAGAGGCCCAATTCAATGACAAAGATTGAACCAACTACAAAGGCCCACAAGGGAAGTCAAAAAAGCATGGGCTTTCGGCCCAAAAAAGGGCTAAAATTAAATATATACTTATATATATGGCCTAAATAAATTTAACTAAGCATCCTTTACACAAAATAGACTCAATTGAAATTTATAGACCACAAGACAGGCCCAATTAGATAGAAAATGGTGGAATTAGAATTACATCCCATTACAGCATCATGTTCAAGGTTGACGACAAACAACTGGAAGGGATCTTGCCTTCTATGGGTTTTGGTTCTAGGGTGGCGTTTATTCGCCGGTGTGTCCGTGATCCGTTTAATCTTTGTAATCTTTTCAAAAATTAATAAAATCTTTTTGCTTAGAAAAAAAAAACTCAAAGGGACAACGACGACCGTGGACAAAAAAATACTTGCATGTGTCCTACTTATTTTTTTGATCTGCGCATACGGCATACCTTGAGGCCCCTCTTTTACCATCTCCAACTCTCCACCTCTATCAAGCAAGTTTTTTATTATCTTGACCTGATTGGTAAAAGTGCGAGAAGACGAATTCTCAAATGATGGATTTCGAGATATTGTAATGGTTGCATTTTTTGGGATAACTATATGCTTATATTTTGTAAAGGTAAATCTTTTTGTATGAAAAATATAGGAAGGCCTCATTCAAAGGGTTTACTTCCGGCCCCCAAAACTTAACTGGAGTGGATATTACCTTCACTAGCATAGATTTTAGCAACGATTTTAGCAACTTTTTTTTTTTTAAATGATTTTGCCACTTTTTTTTGTTAACGACACTCCCCTGTAAGTGTACCAAAAATACACTTGCAGGGGAGTGGCGTTAACAAAAAAAGAGTAACAAAATTAGCAGCCTTTTTTTTTTTTTGGTAAACCAACGATGCATTAATAAAATATAATTAAGTGCTAACAATTGAGTGGCCGAATGCACATATATTTACGGAGGAACTTCAATACATGGATCAAGATTGATAAATAAATCGAACGATGCAAGCGCCAGATTGCTCAAGATTAGATAAATTGAGAACTTAACTTGGGCTCGTTCGAATGAGTCAAATTTGACCCAGTTTTAATCGAGCTAATAACGGGTCAATCTCTAGCAGGTTGAATTTTTCAAAATCAAGATATGAATGAGTCAAAACTTATTCAAGCTTTGTTTGTCATTATAAAAAATCGATCGGCAACAAGCTTTTAAAGATGCACGTAGCACGCGCTTGAATTCGAGTAGCTCGGTTTTGTTTATTAACTACGCACATAATCTTGATTACTTTACTGTTCAAGTTCTTAAATCTCACCCAATGTGAAGTCACAAACTATTATTATTTAACCTAAACACAGACAATTAAATTGGCCACATGTTACCACCGTCCAAAAAGAAGATACATATATTGTTGGCCACAAAAAAGAAATACTCCATAAATTACTGTTCGTTGACAACCACCACATGTTATTTTTACCAACCTTTTGAATGGTCAAAAGAGAACTATACGGTAAATATTTAATGGTCTCTCTACCCCTATTATTTAATACTACTAGTATCTTTTCTGCACCTTTTCATTGAGACTTCTCTCTACCCTATTATGACTCATTTATGGCCATAAAATAATATAATAAGCATCAGTATAGTACTGAGAGAGGACACACGCAAAGAGATCAATTTTGTTCGTCGCCCTTAATTTCACCCTTGTGAAGGTGTCCCTATTTTGAATTTCATTTCAATAATAAAAATCGTATATTTTTGTCTATGCATGTGTATATATATGTGTTGTGTGAGTGGGTGGGGAATCATGCATAAATTAAAGCCAAGCGGATATCGGTAACTGTTTGACCTAATCCAATTATTGAGTCTAAGAATTTTGAAGCTAAAAGATAAATTTTTAGATCACCCACTCACCGGAATCTAATTGAGCTAGCTAAATTTTTGTAAAGTTTTCCTAATAGATGAATCCTGACAAAATAAACAGTTCTAATTATCAAAGTATGTCCCAGAATGAGGCCCCGTTCCAGAAACAAAATAAGAACTTATTTTTTGTGTAATAAGAAGGCTTGTTTCTGAAAAATGAGAAGGTTGGTACTTATTTTGGAAGAATTTATATAGGTACCGACCAGCTGGGGAGGGAAATCGTACCGGTGGCCGCGCCGGGCCATCTCCGGCCATCGGACGACCGATCCGAGCCATCCAAAAATTCTATAAAAAAATCCGAGGGGGCCTAGGAGGGAATCAACGGCATCCGAGGTGTGTAGGGTGCTTGATCCAAGCACCCCTTTTCCGCGTAAGGTGCTTGATCATATATACACAGAAAAGGGGTGCTTGGATCAAGCACTCTACACACCTCAGATGCCGTTGATTCCAACGCTAGCCCCCTTGCTTTTTTTTAAAAAATTTTTGGACGGCTCGGATCGGCCGTCTGGTGGCCAAAAACGGCTCGGTGCGGCCGCCGGTACGATTTCCCTCCGCCAGCGCCCATTATCATAGCAACAGTCTTATTTTTTGTATAAGGCAACTTCTAGCTCAAAAATCATGCGTTTACGCAAATAAAATTCCTACACTATGGATCTTGTTTGATAAATCTCATTGAGATCTTTAATATGGTGCAAAAAAAATTGATATTTTTTTTTTCATTTACATTATTTTTGAATTTGAAAATGTTGAAGGAATTTTTTATTTGGGTTTTGTGGAATGACCCTTCTTATTTTTGAATGAAAAGTGGCAAAATAAGTATTTATTTTTTAAGAAGTTTTTCGGAACGGGGCCTGAGTACACTTTCGTTGAGGCTGAACGAAATTTCTCTCCTACTCAAGGTTTTTTTCCTTCATAAACAGCATTCATGGGCTAATAAGCTAGATTACTCAAAAGAGAATAAATTTTTTACATCGTCGGTATAAAATATTTGTTTCCTCCAAATCAATTATATTGTGATACGTGTCAAAATAGTGGTCTCAATAAATAAAATATGACGACGTGATACAATACAATTAGTTTAAAAGAAACAAATGTTTAGACCAACGATATAAAGAATTTAATTCTCCTACTAAAAGGGTGTCAGGGTTTCTTCATCAACTTGAACTCAGAATTTTTCCCCACTTAACTACTAGTACACGACAGGTGATTGATGATCTAAAATGTTGCATTTCTTTTTCTTTTTCTTTTTCTTTTTCTTTTTCCCTTCTAGAAAGTTTCACCGATTCTACTTTTTGTTTGAAAAGCAAAAATAACTTTCACGAAGCTAACGAGAGCAGCCCCCGAGTCCAAAAATAATACATGTTTGAATAATTAGTCTGTAGTTATTTTTTGTTTACATTTTCCCATAATTTTCCATAGTTCTTAAAATCATTTCTTACAATGGGCAAGAGATAGTTGCACGTATATATCATTCCTTACAATTTGTTTAAACCTTTTGTCCAATTTCTTTAGTTAAGTTCGAGGGGACAACAAACTTTATAGTTTATGGGAACAAAGCCAACTAATCCTCTAATTAGTTTCAATTTCTTCCCTTAGGCATTTTCCTTTTACTTTCTTTTTGCATTCATTTCACTGATATCCCTTGATGAATACCATAATCACACTAATCTCAAAAACTCTTCATTTATGTTTATTTTTGTAGCATCCCACATCGGTGGGATATAGAAAAGTAAAGTAATATATAAATGATTGCGAGCGCAGCTACTGTATAACCTAAAATTAACCTTCTGAGTTACATGGTTACGTTAAGGGCACGTAGTTACGTTGAGAGTAAGCAGAACAATTGGCTCGGGTCGTTACCATTTTTAGTCTCCCAATCAAACAAGACCTAAGTGATATGGTTCCTTAGGCATTAACCTTTTTTTTAATCATGCTTGGGCATTAACCTAGATACATTGACCTCAGCAAATTAAGAAGGGGTGGATGCACCTTTGCAAGGTACACACATGTAAAGAGTCTCTTGAGAATATTTAAAAGCTTTATTTAACTTTTATTATATTTGTTCATTTTGTTTCTTTTCATGAGGATGTTTCCACTAACCCCTTCCCCGAAGGAACAACAATTTGATAAAGCATATGGACGAGACAAGATAGCATTATTGCTTCCTTGCAATTCACTTCTGATAAAAGAAGTGCATCGGACCCCACATTCTTCAAAAAGCATCCTACATTTGTTCCCTCTTTACTTTTCATTTACAACCTTTTCTAAGTGGAATATTAATTGGGTATTTCATTTGTGGCCAAAAGTTGAGGTCCCCCCCAAAATTTCTTGCTCATGAATGATTATGTAGAACAAAATATGAGTACTAATGTAAAAGCAGAAATTCTAGTGTTAAAATTTTAGTGCATAAAAGCAAAAGCAGCTGAGGTTTGTTTAGGTGATACCGTATTTCAGGTAGGATGAGAAAAGAGACTTGTAAAAACGGATACTTGTCTCAATTTAAGTAGCATGGACTTAAATGGTAGAATCCTTAACCGAAATGCCAAATCTCAATGTGTGTGTGTGAGAGAGAGAGAGTGTGTGTCTTCTAAACAATGACTACAATTACTACTCCTTCCGTCCCGATTTATTTGTCCCTTTTTTTTATTTTTTGAGAGTATTTAACCTCTAAAAAAATTGTCTATAATTTTCAATTCATAATATTTTTAATATGCAATATGGATTTTATTTGGTAGATCTCAATTAGTTTTATTATACAAAATCATAAAAAAATATTATAAAATTTAAGATATAAAGTATATTTTTTAAAGACACGAATTTTGACAATTAGACAAACAAATTGGGACGAAAGGAGTATAATGTTGTCGTCTCCAATGATTTAATGCTTTTATAAGATGGAGTACCTTTAATTATGGCTTTTGAAATAATAGATAGATAAAGATTAAGGACGTGGGGTTTGATGAGAGAGAAACAAATAAATAGGAAGCAAGGGGGGAAGCTGCGAGGGACCCGTAGAATGTGCGCTTTAGTAATAATACAGGCGGAATTTATTGCCACTTGTATTTATCCCTTCTTTTTCTTTTTTTGGTAATAGAGAGTGTCCCAGACTCCCGAGCCAGCTTGTGCACACCTCGGACTAATTCCTACAGCTCCTTCCACAGCTGTTTCATACGCTTACGCGTGGGGGCGAGGTGGTCCCAAGAGTTATTAGCAAGACAAATTGAACCTGAAACCTTAGAATGAAGCAAATACTTAAGTCTCAAGCCAAGACCACATGGCCAATCCCTTGGGATTTTGTATTTCTCCCTTGCGTACTTCTAACTTAAATACTAGAAGGAAATAGATGTAAGTAAAAGTCATTAAAGGGCATTTGTGCAATTAGTTGTTATTAGTGGTGTAATGTTGTTGTTAGTGTTAGAAGTTAACTGCCAGCTGTAAATTGGATTAGGAAAGTCGGTTCAAGCTCTTCTGAGGTATATAACAGAAGTGCTTAGCTTGTAAGCGAACAACGAAACACGAAAATCAGAAAATGGGGAATACAATCTCTCTCTATCTTGTTCATCTCTCACTCGATCTCTCTCTACTTCTTGTTAATTACTGTGATGCATTGCTTGGATTATGAATTTCTTCATGGTATCAGAGCTTTCTAGACGCAAGTCTTTCGGTCCTGCGATCTCGTCTTCCGCTGAAATTCCTCTGCGACTTCATTGTCTTCACCGCTGGTTTGAAACCCTAGCTTAAAACTCTAACTTTTGTTAGCTAGTTTTTGTCTTCAATGGCAACTATTACTGTTCAATTGCCTGCATCTCTTGCTTTTCTCGTGTCTAATTTTCATTCTCTAGTCAACATTAAACTTGATGGTGCGAATTATCTGTTGTGGCGCATTCAAGTTGAGAATGTTATGATGGCCAATGGTTATCTCGAGTATCTCGAGGGAACTGTTCCTTGTCCTTCCCCAAAAATTCAGAGTACAGAAGGCATAGAATCTGTGAATCCGGCTTTTACGTTGTGGAAATTGATTAATACACAACTTCTGTCTTGTTTGACTGCATCTATCTCTCAGGCTACCTTGCCTTATGTGCTTGGTTTACGGCATGTTCATGATGTTTGGGATTCCTTGTCCAATCGCTATAATTCCTTGTCTCATAGTCATGTACAAGAACTAAGGACTCGTTTGTATAGTGTAACCAAAACATCTACTATGGAGAAGTATATAGACACTATAAAGGAATATGCACAGAAGTTAGGTGCTGCTGGTAGTCCAGTAAACGAGGATGACTTGATTTTCCACACACTAAGAGGATTACCAAAAGTTTTCAATGGCTTTAAGACTGCTGTGCGAACACGTGGGGGAACAATCACCTTTGCAGAGTTGATCAATATGCTTAATGGTGAGGATCTTCAGTTATTACAGGAATCAGACACTGAAATATCATCTGTGTTGGTTGCCACTCATGGCAACAAATCTGTTCACGACTCCTCTACAGGGCAAACCTTGACCTCTACTACTGCCTTGCCACACATGCAGTTTCAAATGCCTACTGTATCATCCCAATTTGGGGTACCAATGCAGTCACAACAAGCCTCACACGTTATGCCTTCTATGTCCCCAATACTGTTACCACAAAGTTCTCAATTCTCTAATACATCACCTGGTTTACAACCTGTAAATCAATTTCCATCTTTTCCCTCCTCCTATTATACACCACAGAGTTTTAGGCCTTTCTCTAGAGGTAGAGGCAGAGGACCAAGAATGCCCTGTGATATCTGTGGACGATTGAATCATTCAACCAACTTCTGTTATTATAAAGGCCAGTCACAGTTTCCTTTTGATCAGTGGAGAAGTTCTGCTCCTCCTCCATGGATGTATCCTGGATACCCCCCCGGAATGCCCATGTTTAGACCTGGAATTCCTGTGCCTATATCTTCTGTACCAAGACAATCAATGCAAAACCCTTCCATGGTTTCTCCTTCTACATCTCAACCATCATTTGCAGGGTTTACTGAGGCCTATACCTTACCTTACATGAGTCCAACACCAACTGCAACAACTGCTAACTATACTGGAGTCCCTGGGTTTACTGAAGCATACAATGCTCCTTATATGATGTCAGGACCATCAAGTTCATCATTTGGTTATCCTGGTATTTCTCCTCAACTGGCACAGTTAAGTCAGGGTACTAATGGGGACCACAATACTGCTCTCAGTGCTAGCTCTTCACATTTGTCTCAGGCTTCTCATCCTTGGTATTTTGATAGTGGAGCTACCAACCATATAACCAACAATATGCAGTATCTCAATCAACCACAGCCAGCACATTCTGGAAATGGTATCTTGGTTGGAAATGGTTCAATGTTACCTGTGACTCATACTGGCAAAGGTTTACTCCCAACCCCTTCTACTACTTTTCAGTTATCACATGTGTTACATTCTCCTCACATCACACACAATCTGTTGTCTGTCTATAATTTTGCTAGAGATAATCATTGTCTGCTCATCTTTGACTCTTCTGGTCTTATTATCCAGGACAAGAACACACTCCAAATTCTGTACCAGGGCCCCTGTCACAAGGGCCTATATCCACTTCTGACCTCCTTTAAGCACTCCTCTGATGTCTTTACTCCTGGTGTGTCTCCTTCTACTGCTCTTGTGAACACTTCTTCATCAGCTATGCTGTGGCATTGCAAACTTGGTCATCCAAGTCTTCCTTTATTTTCTGCATTAATAAAACAACATGGCTTGCCTGTATCTAAGCCTCAAACTGTGAATTGTAGATCTTGTATGATGGCTAAAAGTCACAAACTTGTCTTTCCTTTGTCTGAATCACATACTAAAGCTCCTTTTGAGCTTGTTCATATGGATGTTTGGGGCCCTTCTCCTATTCCTTCTCATAAAGGTTTCAGATTTTATCTTCTTATTATGGATGATTACACTAGATATTGTTGGCTTTTTCCTCTTCATTACAAGTCTGAGGTTAAGTTTGTGATTGCTAATTTCAAGACTTATGTTCAACTTCACTTTCACACTTCTATACAAACTGTGAGAAGTGATAATGGGGGAGAGTTTATCAACAATTTTCTTCTCAATCTTTTCCTTTCTAGTGGGGTGTTGCATCAAACTTCTTGCCCTCATACGCCAGAACAAAATGGTACAGTTGAGAGAAAACATAGACATCTTATAGAAACATGTATTACTCTTCTTCTCCAAGCTGGTTTACCAACTACATTTTGGCTTGAAGCCTTGGCTACTGCAGTCTATCTTGTTAACAGGTTGCCTCACTCTTCTCTTCAGTTTCAAGTTCCTTATACTAAGCTCTACAAAACCTCTCCACACTATCATTCCCTTAAAGCTTTTGGGTGTTGTTGCTATCCTTGGCTTAAACCCTATAATAACAATAAACTTTGTCCAAAATCCACACCTTGTGTCTTTCTTGGCTATTGTGACAATACAAAGGGATATAGATGCTATGATCCTAGCTCTAATAAAGTGTATATTTCACGCCATGTTAGATTTGTTGAGCATGAGTTTCCCTACTCTTCTCTTGTGTCTTCTTCTTCTCCTCAGTCTTGTTCTTCTTCTACTCTGTCTAAGTTTTCTGTCCCTCTTACTGTATTTGATGATATTTTCATTCCAGTGTCTGTACCTCTTCCACCTTCCTTAGACACCTGTACTGATTTTGCATCTTCTTCAGTACCCTCTTCACATATGCCTGCTCCTGTGTCTGCTACATCTTCTTCACAGTCTTCTCCTTTAATGCCTGTTTCCCAAAATTTCTTCATATCCAAGCAATGCATCACAGTAATTAACAAGAAGTAGAGAGAGATCGAGTGAGAGATGAACAAGATAGAGAGAGATTGTATTCCCCATTTTCTGATTTTCGTGTTTCGTTGTTCGCTTACAAGCTAAGCACTTCTGTTATATACCTCAGAAGAGCTTGAACCGACTTTCCTAATCCAATTTACAGCTGGCAGTTAACTTCTAACACTAACAACAACATTACACCACTAATAACAACTAATTGCACAAATGCCCTTTAATGACTTTTACTTACATCCATTAGATATTTTGTAGTGCACATCTGGAGTGACGTGGCTAACTAATTGGTCAATTTCGATGATTCGATGATGATTCTAATTGTTCATATTGTCCAAGTTCTATGATATCCTTGTGTCTCAAAATTGACCAAATCGATCCAACAGGGGATCAGTGATGTGTGATGGAATTGCGTTTGTCTTGTGAAAAAAAACATTAGGTATAACAAGATGTTACGCTGTCAATATAAACTTCTATATCATGATACGGTTTCTAATGTCCACTTGAATCGAGCTCTGCAAATCAAACGATTCGGATCATATTTCCGAACTCCATAGAGCCCATTTTAGGGACACAAACAAGTCCCTCAAAAAACATCAATTTATTTTTTTGTCGGATGATGTGTTATATGAGATAAACAACTTAGATTATCAAGGTGCGACCTATCACGATATTGTCCCGTAATTGGACTGCATAAAAATATTGCGTCCATGACTAGTAGTAGCTTTTAACGGGGAGCTAGAAGGAGCAATTTATAGGCTTTGGTATACTTAATTTTCCTTCGTTAAAAAACTTAAAAGGGAATTTATAATGTTACTCCCTAAATTTATAATGTCACTTCCAAAGGAAATGCGGCTATCAATTTGGGGAGTGACATTAATATTATCAATCCCTATATTAAATTGATTTTGCCACTCCACAGATAGTGGCATTATTAATTGAGTAAATTACAGTAAACCCCCCTCAACTAACCCAAATTTTCACTTAACCCCCTCCGATTACAAAACCTAACAGTGTGCACCCTCTAACTATCCAAAATTGACACTTAACCCCCTTTTGTTAGGTCTCCGTAGGAAAAATGCACCGACGGCCGTCTCCGGCCACCGGGCGGCCGATCCGAGCCGTCCAAAAATTTTTAAAAAAAAAACCGAGTGGGCTAGCGCGGGAATCAACGGCATCCGACGTGCGTAGGTGCTCGATCTAAACATCCCAAAAATTTAAATGAAGTGTTTAGATCGAGCACCTACGCACGTCGGATGCCGTTGATTCCTACGCTAGCCCACTCGGTTTTTTTTTTTTAAATTTTTGGACGGCTCGGATCGGCCGCCCGGTGGCCGGAGACGGCCGTCGGTGCATTTTTCCTACGGAGACCTAACAAAAAGGGGTTAAGTGTCAATTCTGGATAGTTAGAGGGTGCACACTGTTGTGTTTTGTAGTTGGAGGGGGTTAAGTGAAAATTTGAGTTAGTTGAGGGGGGTTTACTGTAATTTACTCTTATTAATTTGGAAAGTGGTATTATCACTGTCCAACCCAAAACGTCATAAAAACAAAAGTAATGCCTCAATTGGAAAATATCCATACAAAGTTAAAACCAATTTAAAAGTCAGCACAAAAGTTAGCAAAGCAAAGCATCCAATGCTTTTTAATAGCTCCAAGCCCGAGGAAGGAAGCCAAAGGTCCTAGTAGTTTTTTTTCCGGGTTAGGTCAACTTACGCGTACTTTAATTAATCTTCTCCTTGATTCACTCAAAAGCAGCTATCCATGTCAAAATTAAAGAATTCAGAAAAAATTACCTCTTGCATGCCGACTCCAAATTGAAACTTGATCAAATGTGTGAAGAGGAAACTCACCGGCCAACCGGCTTGAGGCAAAGCTCCTGACGATTTTATGAACATGTAGAAGGGTTTTTTTTTGCGTCCTTTGACTTGCTTATTTTAGGTTCAACTAACCAGTTTTGTTTAAGTTTTGAGTTTAAATAAAAGGACTGTTTTTGGTGGGTGAGAAAACGAAGGAAAGAGGAAATTAATGAGATGGAATTGAAGTCTCACACAAAGGGAATGGGACCTGTAGAGCAGTGCAGAGCGGCCTCAGTAATCTATGGCTTGAATTATAACCGAACAATGAACACTTCAAATTTGTATACGCTCAAATTTAAATTGAATCATCCATGCCGAGAAACGGTTGGATCGACCGCTCGGCAGGAAGCTACCGAGCAACATCCTAGGTAATTGACTTATAGATGGTTCACTTCCCTTGATTTTTTATGCAGTTCTGATTAATGATTCCAGATTCAAAAATCTTCGTAACATAAAAATTATTTGGTCAAAGACTCAAAGTCAAGCTAGTGATGAAAGGGCCGACCTTGAATTGATAGCCCATTTGATGATGATAAGCTAAAAAATACAAACAAATAAATAAATAAACAAATACTTCACATTTTACATTTCTTAATAAACTTTTACATAATACTGTATATTCGTTCACATATTTGAACATACTTTTCAATATTAATAACAACCCAATAGAATGTAATTTAGAAAATTACTAATCCATAAGACATTTTTTTCTAATACAAAGGTTAGTGGCTACGTAAAAAACGAGACATATTCAATCAACCAACAAAAGGAATATTACATTATCATCCACATCGTCACTAACATTCCAATGAATATATGTAACAAAATGTACGTCAGAATTTGAAATAAGAACGGAAAGTATGCATAAGTTGATCGTATAGTGAGGTCTTCAGTTAGAAGTTATGGAATAAAGAAGAAGTAATTTTAAGTGACTAACCTAATTATATTGTAGATCATGAACCTAGTTAGCTCGATCACGTAGTCTATCTCCGTAAGATTGGATTTTAAGATTGAGGCTCGAGACTTAAAATAATAGAGCAACATCGGTGTTCTTTTAGTAATTTAACTTACTAAAATATCACTAATATCCTATTCTGCAGAAATAATAAGAACTACTAAAACGCTTGTCGCTTAAAAATACAAGTGATAATACAAGTAATGTTTTTTTTTTCTTTTTTCTTTTCTATGCCATGTATTCTAGGTATGCAAAATGTCTCTCTAGATTCGAATTGTTCTAAATAATAGGGCTAGTAGTCTTCAACTGTAGACAAGAACAGCACATAATAAGATGAGTATTAGGTGAGCCTCTCAACCAAAATTGAAGGAGAAAAAATGGAAATGCATACAAATATAACAATATAGAAGATGGGTTGTCTCCGGTTTATTAGTGGACTGAACGGCGTACTATCGGAAACTTTTAACTTTATTTTGGTTCTTTTATAATCGGACTAATTTATACTGCGCAGCTTGTCACATTGAACAACCATATAAAAAAGGAGATTAATTAGATACCAATAAATATGATCAAATGCTTATTTTTGTAAAGAAATGTGTTGTTCAACTCCAAAAATCCATTTTTTACAAATATCGACTGGTATCGAATTGTCATCATTCTGTTACGTTCGGGTTCAGCTCGACGAGCTCCACAACATTGAACGAGTTCTATCATGAAAGAGAAACCGAAATGAAGCCGGAAACGGCATAATCCGGAGACAATCTGTCTCCTACAAATTCACCTACTGCTTGCGTAAATTGATCCAAACATATGACATGAGGGATTCGAAAAATTCTTCGCCTACTCCTGATAATATGTCGACGTGGCGATGTACCACTGGATAAAGAAGGCAACACAGAAGATTGTCACGGGTAGTAGATAAACGGTCCAAAAAACTGTGGTCCCACCAATCGTAAATAATTACCCAATGGAAAGAGAAAGCGACAGCCCACCGTTAAATATAACGCCGTTACGTGATGTAGGAAGACCAAAAGGGACAAAACGACAAAATTGACGGAATACCAACAGTCCCCGTCAGACGGCCACCCACGAAGCGACCCGATCTAGAGGTCAGGCAGGTCAGCAACTCAAACCAGGCGGCCCTATCTCTCTCTCTCTCTCTCTCTCTCTCCCCTTCACGCGTCAAGGGGAAGGCCGGTGCGAACGCTCCCCACCCACCTTTTTGGTTAATTTCACTTTCAATCCTCTTAGCGTATTTGAAATTTGCTTGCTTCATCCTTCAACTTGTTGATTACCGCTATTTCATCCCTTGATTATGCGATTTAAACCGGCTTCTAAGATTCAATTGGCAATATCCATAAAAAAAATTCTCAGACAATATCCTCCAACGTCACATGCACAGTATTTTAGCTTGCTAACTTAAGGAATTTATGTTGCTAAAAGTTACAGATTGCGAGTAAAATTTACTTTGAAATATGGACATCGTGGATAAGTTAGAAATCGTACAAAGAGATTCAGGTACTAGTTTAGTTTCTTATAAATTTCGAGCGTTGAACACCTTGCGTATTAAGGGGTTAAGGATGATAAACTAATTGAACGATCCAAAGAGTTGATTGTTTAAGCTTAGTTTGAAATTTAACGAGCTTTACAAATATATTCGATATCGACTTGTTTAATCGCAAATGAGCTTTAATCGAACAGATAACGAAATAATCTTGGACAAGTTCAATTTTTTAACATCATATGTCAAACGAGCAGATCAATAATTGATTCGAGCTTGGTTAAAAGCTTAAGAAGCTTCACAAAGATGTTCAAGTTTAGTTTATTTATAAAATGACTCAATCTCAAAACGAAATTTTAATGAGTGAACACAACGATCCCTTAAGCTTGAGCGATTTATTTCTTTTATCAGCCCTATAAGTGGTTCAGCTTTCCTCCAGAATAGGGAAGCATTTTACGGGGTGGATCGTCGAATTCAAATCCCATGGTGGAGGGCAGAAATCTGATAGTAGTTGAAAGTCAAGTGCCAAAAAGGACAAAATTCGAATTATTCAGGGTAGAAAACTGAAATTAACCCCTCTCCTTTTCCTGACCACTCTCTCGCTCTATATTAACCCACCATTTCTCCTACACATCCACAACCTATACATACACAGAGATAGAGATATATAGATAGCATTCCAAATATCACAGCTTTTTCTTTGTTTTCCCAAATTTTCCCAATTTTTCCCAAGAGTCCCATCCCTCTCCTCCTCTTCCTTAAAGCAGAGGAGAGAGAAAGAGAATCAACGACTCAAACCCATCGCTCTGTGTCTCTCTCTCTCAACGACTCAAACCCATCTCTCTCTCTCTCTCTCTCTCTCTCTCTCTCTGTGTACCCAATTTAATGTGTGAATAGATTTTAGGTAGAAAGAGAAATTTTAAGCGATGGGGACAGAGGTGTTGCGTCCACAGGACTGTTTGATCGAGCGAATCAGGGTTTCTCCGGCGGTGTTCCAGCACCACCGTCGGAAAAATCTCGGAAATGGAAGCGGAAACCCTAACCCAACCAGGGTCGCTCCACGGAAACCTGTGGTCCGGCCAGACCAGAAGAAGAGGAACGGAAAATCTCAGCCGTTGATGACGCCTCGCCGGGCGGCGAGTTTAGATGATCTGAGGAAAACCCATCAGACCTCCAACGGAAATCTCGTCATGGGACAGGTGACGATTTTGAGGAGGGGCGAGTCGCTTGACTCGACGTTTAACGGCGGCCGTCAACACACGGCGGAGAAGAAAACGGCTGACGACGATCTGGTGTTGTGCGGTACGGAGAGGTTGGGCCCGGATCCCGAGCGGATCCGGATCCGTGACGTGAAGTCGGCGCTTCTGTCTCCGTCGGGTTCTCCGGCGGCCGGAGAACGGCGTGATGTTTACGCCGGATCGGCGGTGTCGATGTCGCCGTCGCCGCGTGCTCTCCCTCTCCCGTCGTTTTTCAGTAAGAAGAAGGCCGTCGACGACAACGCTACTAAAGACCTCCGGCGACTTCTCCGGCTCGATTGAGGCTCTTAACGGTGCCGTTTTATCTAGATCCGTATAGATCTGGAAAGCTTTCTAAATCCGTATATATAAGTATCTATCTCTCTCTCCCTCCCTTCTTTTTTCCTCTCTCTACCGAAGACCTCCGGCGACTTCTCCGGCTCAAAAGCGTTGTCGTTTTCTATTTCTAGATCTTGAAGTATCTTAATCGCGTATATATAAGTCTCTCTCTCTCTCTCTCTCTCTCTCTCTCTCTCTCTCTACCTTAGACCTCCGGCGTGTTCTCCGGCTCGACTAAGTTCTAAAACGATGTCGTTTCTAGATCCATATAAATCTATAAGTACCCTAAATCTCTCTCTCTCTCTCTCTCTATAAATCTCTAGGAGTACCCATCAGCTCATCTTTCCTTCTCTATCTGTTTTCTTTTTCTCTCCGGTATTTCGCTTCGCTCGGTTCTCCAGGGTCTGGTCCTTCCGTGATATATTTTTTTGAAATGGAAGGGTCGGAGCTCTGATTATCGAGATTAGCTATCTATGAAAGCGAAATCAAGATATGGTAATCTAATCTTAAGTAAGTTTCTACTCTGTGTGTGTTTGGGGGATCTCAATTATGGGATTTTGTCAGGGGGTAATTTAGGTAAGGTAAGGTATGTATGTACTGGAGCTGGGGAGGTAATCGTAAATTTGAGTAAATGAATGGACTTGGGATGTGAAAAATGTGTTGTCGATGCCGTTGGTTGTTGTTTGTTGGTGAAGTTGGGGGGTTTGTTTGTAAGAGTGTTCAATCGGTACTGTGTGAATGGATGGATTGTGTAGATCAATTCTGCTGGAATAAATTTGAGAAGAATCTGGGTTTCTCTTTCTAATCTGGGTTTTCTCTTTCTTCTTGATCTGTGTCGTTTTGATTTCTGTTTATGTTTTTGGATTTGGTTTCTGGGTTTGGGACTTGGATTTTGTGTACTCTACTTCGCAATCATGTTTTGATCAAAGAGATATCAATCGAAACGATCAAACTTATCTGGATGGAAATTGATTTGATCTACTGTAGCTGGTATTGATTTACTATTGAAACATGAAACCAAGCACGAAGCATCTACGAAAAATCTTTGGCCAATGAAAATAAGGGATTGTTCTGATAAATAAGTCAAAGTGATTTATTTTTCTGTCCTTATTCGAATTTTTTTCGTATCATTTGGTTTATTGTCAATTTTTTGGAGATTATTGTATCCTCATGATAGGAGGAATCTAAAAAGTAAATTATTTTTTACCAAAATTCAATTTTTTTGAAGAAAGACGAAACAATTAGTTTATTGGTTTATTTTCGTTTTTTTGTTGGTTTATTTAACTCATTTTTAATGGGAAAGCGATTGAATTTTTTAGAAGAACAACCCCAACTCCTGGTTTAATTTTCACAAAGGCCGAACTTCTCAAATTTTAAGGGCTACCAAGGGTTATATCGGTCATTGCGCTCAGGTTTCGGAATTAGTTAATGATGTATGAAGGTTTTGGAATTAGTCGATGATGTACGCGTGTGCAAGTTGATTCGGATATTTGGTTATAAAAAAAATAATCTTTATCCTCAAGAGTCCTCAAATTATTTTTCTTTTTTTAATTTGGTGTTTTTTTTGTCACATGGAGTACTACAATTAGCTGTTATCACAAATAAGTAGTAGGTCCGCGACTCCGCGTGAAAAGAAAGTGACAGTTAAGTACATCTGCTCGGCCAACTCGTCTATCAACTTTTGACCTAAAGATTACAGAAATGCTGCACCAGCAGCAGAAGTGGCATAGAGATCGTGTACAGCTCGCGTTTGGGACCAACAAAAATAATCGAAGTCGTTTATTTTGTTCAATATATTTTTCTTAAGGTTCCCGTAAAAAATTAGCCCCATCCGACATCAATAAGAATGTTTACGAAGCGTCAAAAATCGCTTTAGAAATTTTCATAAGCAATTTTGGATGCTTCGTCTACGCTTTTTCGATTTCGGATGGAGCGAAATTTTTCTGGAGACCTTAAGCAAAATATATTGAACAAAATGAGCGGCTCTAATTATTTTTGTTGGATCCGAGATGGGGCCCAAACACGCGCTGTATGCTTTGTTTGTGCCTACTTCTGCTGTATCAGTAGCATTGCTCTACGTAGAGTGCAGAGTCGGTCATGGTTTTTCAGGGGCTTCAACACAAAGGCCCCGTTTGATTACGGGTTTGGGGGTTGGGATTGGAGTAGTAATCCCATGGGACTATTAATACTCTGTTTGGTAACAAAAAAAGGTTCGGACTATTAGTCTGTTGGGATGTCCAATCCAGCCTTTAGGGGGTATTAGCAATACCCCGTGGGACTTGGTATTCGTAATCCGATCCCAATCCATTCTTATTACTAATCCCTTCTCTTTACCAATTTCTTCTATCAATTTAATCTCATCTCAAACAAACATGATATTAATAATCTCATCATCTAATCTCATCCTAAACAAACAAACTCATTATCAATCACATCTCATTACCAATCACAATCTTAATTTCATCTCCTTACGAATCTCATCCATCTATCACTGTTATCAAATGTAACCAAAAAGTAGAGGGGCTCTTACAATTCATAATAATTTTTTTGAAGGCATAAAGAGACCGCAACATTTGTTTTAACTCAGAACCGACTCAAATAGAGTGGTTATTGTCTGGTTTAAGATTTTGCAAGGCCATTTTTTTTTTACTATATGTCCCTCTAAAGAGTTGGTAATTTTAGCGAAAATTTTGACAAGTCATTTGGGATTTGAATTGAAAGCTCACCTAGCCTCTATAATGTTTAAAAACTCAACACCGATACAAATTTGTATGCAACTTGTCATATGAGCAAAACATAACATGATAAATAAGATTTGTGATGATAATACCATTTTCATCTTCATCGAAGGGTAAGTTTTCGAAATTAGAAGAGGTCGAGGAGGGAATAAAAGAACCTAAATGTTTTTTTTTTTTTTCACAGTGAAAGTCAACATTTTTAATTATAGTTTTTACGTTTTGAACGCCTGTCAAATGCATAAGAGTATATTATGCTTATCACTTGACTAGCTACCACTTCACTTGCAAAAGAACGTTACAGTCGGGATTAGGTGCGGGGGAATCGTGCCGGATTTGGTTTTTGATGCGGTGGTTTTAGAGAGGCTATGGGTGAAAGATTAAAGATTAAGGTGAAAAAAATATGGTGGGCTGAGATGATTGACGGGCAATAAGGTAAAATTTTGATTTTCCCTCGACACCATATTTGACTTCTAGGATTTGTATAGTTTAAAAAAAGGGTTAAGTAGGAGTAGAATTTAAGGAGGTTAAATTAAAATCAATCATAGTTGAGTGGGTTTACGTGAGAACCCATTTATGAATCCCGCTTGAGGAATTCTAAGGAAAAATGAAATGATATATAAGGAATTTTGATCAGTCGCGTGATTAAGGTAACGGTTAAGCAGGTTAGCTGGGGCGGGTGGTTAATAGAATTTACTCCACGGAAATGAATTTAGAAGGAGAAGCTATGGAGATAATTGGTCTGTCGGTGAACCAACATATATAGTACATTGTCTTAATTTGTTGATAAATCCATGTTAATAAGTCGGTGATGAGCAACCCTCGTCACAAAGTCATCAATTATCTTTTGTGTTTGCTTTCATTGAACGATATACAGGCAAGTATATAATCTATCTATGCATCTTAACCTACCTCAAGTCCGCTTGTCGGGTTGTTTTCTAGTTTCTTATTATTGTATCTCGGATGGAATCTAATTCGTAAATGAAATTCGGTTTCGTTGATCGAAAAAAAAATAAAACGGGCCGGCCTCGAATAATGTTTGATTTTTTTAACATAAAAAAATGGATGTAGATAAGCGATATTTAATTACATGAAGATGATGCGCGAACAACGCATACAAATTCGACAATATCACATAACAACTCCCAAGAGAGGAGAAGACGTAAAGTTTCGACGCATAGAAGATATTCTACTCGATCTTGGCCTACTAATGAGGGGCAAAGGTTTTGCTCGATCAGGGTAATCATAATAGTTTAATATCATCATCATATTGGTTTCGACTCTTAATATTTACAGAAATTAGGAACCAATTTAGGTTTGTCAAGTAATTTCCAAGTTAGAAAGGTCAAATTGATACAAGTCACAAAAAATTATATTTTTTAGTACCTGGTGGGTATATCCCACGTGGTATCTGCTCGGCATATCCAGGTCGTCCAATACACTTTTAAACGGCTTGGATTGAAACTGTCTTTCTCCTCTCATCTCAATACTTTCTCTCACCTTTTTCTCACTCCAAATCCGAGTTGTCCAAAAATACAATGGACTGCTTGGATGCGCCGAACGGGCACAGCATGCTACCCACCCGGCACTGAAAATTTTTCCCAACTCATGAGCCTCTCGATTGTCTTTGGTACAAAGTACAAACCTTACCTCTATCTGAGATGCACAAGGAATCCAACCACTGCAGCACACCAATAGTAGGCATTTACAAAATCCAGCCATAAACATATGAGTTTTTTTTTTTTTTTTTCCATACTTTATACATCAGCGATGGTTATCGGGGCGTTAGTATGTTAGTCAATGAGCGTTCAGAGACTATTCATAGTCCTGAACCCCAAACCTACTCCTCGCGGGGCTTGAACGCTGGCCTCCACTGTAGAGACACATGAGCAAATCAATTCAACTGAGCTTCATTTCTCAAATAAATGAGATTTGTATATTGGAATACAAAACTTTTGCCAGAGCATCAGGTTTAGCGCCCGAGTGCACATGAGAAAAACAATATAGTAATTAAAGTGTTTATATTGCATAAGGTCATGTATTCGAATTTCACGGAGGTCTAACATTCCAAACTTTGGGTCACTGGAGAGTCTGCCCAATCGTTAACTTCTTCAGAATCTGTCAAGTTTCACGTAAATTGGTCCAGACATCCGGTTATTAAAAAAAAAAAAATACAAACTTGCCACCTTGTGACCTCTACAATTACGGTCTGTTCGGTTATAAGTGTACCTTAATATTGGATTATCCATTGCTGACCAAAAAAAATGTTGGATTATCCAATTATGGTCTGTTTAATTTTAGACCTTTGCACTGATATTCGCAAAAAAAATTTGTAGGGAACCATGCAAGGGAAAATGAATTTGGGATCATTCCGGGTCCCACAAAAATCTAGAAAAATATCCATAAACTTTTGAATATTATTTTTTAAGGCCCTATAAAAAATTAGCTCCAACAGACATCGGTAAGTATTACTTTTGAATTCATAGGGACGAAGCTGATTTTTTACAGGATCCTATAAAATAATATTTAAAAATTTATGGATATTTTTTTATATTTTTGTGAGATTTAGAATGAACCCAAACACATTTTTTCTTGCATGATTTCTGCAAATCTTTCTTGCTATTAGAATTTCCGCCAATCAATTGCTTGTAAAAATCAAGGAAATGGACAAAGAGGGTACAGCCGATTTTTGGGCATAAAATTCCGGACACGGTCGAAATAGCGAATACTTGGTGCTCAAAGAAACATACAAAAACCATTTCAACCTCTACTCTCTCTCTCTCTCTCTCTCTCTCTCTCTCTCTCATATTTTGACGGTTGCCCCCCATTTTGGCTCCATAGGATTCCCTTGTTCAGCTGCTTCTGCCAATTCCCAATTCATGGAAAATGTCCCTGAACCTTCAACCTCCCCATGGTACACTATTGTTAATTCCTTCTTAACTTATTCATCTCCCATTGTATATATACTTGATCGTATCATATGCAATTTGCTCTCTCTTGCGTTTTGTTTCAGTGTATGTATAGACCCTTTTTTCCTGGTACTTTATTGGGTTTTACTTACATTTGATTTTCATTGCTTGTGTCAACCGTGGTACCTCTTGGGAGTCGGGTTGGCATATGATTGTCGAGCGTTTGGGGTGTAAACATAGTTGAGATGTTTTCGCTCGTTGTGATGCCTTCTTTCCCTGCTCCCCCCTCTATTGTACTGTTATTTTGGTTATCGATAAAATCATTCTTTTCGCTCTTTAAAAAAAGAGAGAAAAGGTGGTATCATTGTGCCATTTTGATCTATTTTAATGCCTCATTGGGTTGCCATGAAAATACAGGGGAAAAAATGTCTTCTAACCACCGCCCACGCTTTAGTGGTGATGATATGCATATACTGCCAAACAAGTTAAAATTCAGTAGAAAAAGTATTCCTTTCTTTTTCTTTTTTTCCAACTCATTTCTATCTAATTTGTTGTTTCTAATCAATTTTTTTCTTGGCATGGCTACGTGGGATAGCCGAGCCATTCCCCTTTCTTTATCGTACCAGTCCACTAAAAACTAACAAAGAAAGCAAGAAAGAACTCCGTTAACGAGAAAAAAAAGGAGAAAGAAGGATTTGAACCTTCTCACAGATGTCAATACAAATTTACGGATATTAATACACTTTTCTTGGATATCGATACACCTCTACATATTGTCCAGTTTGCAATTTTCGAAAAAAAGAATAAGGCCAATGAATAATGCTTCACTGGGATGAAGCTCAAATTGAATTGCCAATCCCAAAGAATATGATCATACCAATGCCAATGTTTGGTTCGTTAGAAACAGGATGGAATCCACGTTGCCAATGGATTTTCATTATATGGGCAGGCCAAAGAATGACGATTCCATTCTGTTACAAAATCATTCTAGCCAACCAGAAACTACCTTAATATTTCATCGTGCATTATCGGGTTTTATGTGTTCAATGTGCTTTTTCTTTGGTTTTCTCCTCTATTTAGTTACAAATGTTACAATGGTTTTCCTAGTTTTCCTCGGTTAGACATATTTCCCTATCCTTTTCAGCATGTTTTTCCCAATACTTCCCTTTGCTAACTTTTGTCACTTCCACATTAAAGGGTCTGTTTGATCCTTTTTATGCTTTTTCTAAGTTTCTCCATTCTGTGTATGAACTCATGTTTGGTTCTGCATTGGCAGCAACAATGCTCACCACATTGCTGCAGAAGATCCAGAAGGGGAGTTTTTCACCATGGGACACAGAAGGCTATTTTCTGCTCATTCTTTCTCTTTTTCTTCTGAAGGTAAAACCTACTCCTGTCGGTACAACTCGTTTTTCTCTTAAGTCTTCGCTTTTAATTTGCAAGAATTCATGACAAGACTCCAAGCTTCCATTTTCTTCCAATGCATTGTTTCCATTGGGAGCTGTCTTGTATTTTTGAAAGCCACTAAATTGAGAGTGTGGAGTATCAAAGATAGGCTTATTGGTCATCCTATCTCGGTGCATGGTCAGGGATAAATGGGCTAGTAGAACCGACCTGGCATTGAGACGTCTGAGCTTTGTAAACCCTTCTCCGGGAGATATTCTCCCTCTCTGCATAGACTTAGGCACACTGCCAAACAAGATATATCATCTTTTCTACGTGCTCCATTTGTTTTCTTTTTGGTTTTTTTGTGTGTGTGTGTGTGGATTAGAATCATTTTGGTTTTTTGCAAAAAAATTGTCCTTCCATCTAATATAGTTTCCGAACTCTTCATCTTTCTAGACTTGAGATCTTTAGATATGGATGATGCCAAACTAGAAGACCCCTCCCTAGGAAGAGGTGTTTCGGAGGATGACCCAGAATCCGAAACAGCTTCTTCCAAGGCCAGTACCTCAGATTCAGATGGTCAACAAAATCACAAATCCAGTCCACAATGGCGTGGATTTTTTCGTAAATTGAAAAAAGGACCAGCAATGGGATTCCATACCTTCCATCCCAGCATTCCTGCCATTAAAATGCTCTCCAGGAAAAAAAGCAGAAACTCAAGAAAGAGCTTGCCAACGATTGACGACCCAACTTTCGATACCGATTTGTATTGCTTCAGGTCTTCATGGAAGAATTTCTCCCTTTCGGAGCTTGAAACTGCAACCGGTAGTTTCAGCCAAGGTGTGTACTTTCTCTATGATTTTCACTTCATAGTTAGCCTTTGTATTGAGTCCCTTAATGATGGACTAAAGTGATTTGTGGAGGGATAAGAAACTGTAAAGGAAAAGATGAAGTCAAGAACATTACTTGTTTTGCACATCATTTTCCTTTCTCTTGGTAAATCCCTCCAAAAATCCATGATTCAAGCGAATCCAAGTGTGCTACGCACATTGAATTTGTGAACAGAAGAATGCATGAATTGCTGCAGAGAATTATGCACAGAGAAGTGCACAAAATGTGACAAAGGGTGAGGTCTACACTCTTGTGATATTCTGATGCATTTAAGTTTCCATGTAAGATTTTCGGACAAATTTTCTGCTTGTTCATGAATAGACTGGAAAACTTCTCAGACCATTTTGCCTGTCAAAGAGCCAACTGAAAATGAAAAACCTTTTGACGTTCATTATTGACTTCTTTACTGCATTACCACTCTTGTTTGACTCCTTGTGAAGAGAACTTGATTGGGGAGGGAGGTTACTCTGAAGTTTACAAGGGACATTTGGAAGATGGGCAGCTTGTTGCGGTAAAACGACTGACCAGGGGAAGCCCAGAAGAGATGACAGCAGACTTCTTATCAGAACTGGGGATTTTAGTCCATGTCAATCATCCAAATATTGCTAATGTTATTGGGTATGGGGTGGAAGGGGGAATGCACCTTGTTCTTCATTTGTCACCCCATGGGAGTTTAGCATCACTGCTTACAGGTTTCCTCCCCCAACATTATGATGTTGTCAATATATTTATTAAGAATCTCTCCAATCAATGTTTTTTTTCTTGTTCCTATTTGGTCCTTATTCTTCAGGTTCTAAGGAGAAGCTGGAATGGGAAATAAGGTATAAGATTGCTTTAGGCACAGCTGAGGGTCTCTCATATCTTCACGAAGGGTGTCAGCGGAGAATTATACATAGAGACATCAAAGCTGCTAACGTTTTGCTTAGAGAGGATTTTGAGCCGCAGGTATCCCTCTTCTCAGATCAAAGTATGGTAGATTGAAACACTCCTACGGATTTTGAAGATTTTAGAATAACCTGAGAAAACAATTACTTTCAACAAGTGAACTGTTTTTCCCGAATGTTCGATTGCTTCTTTCCTTGATGCAATTGACATCAAATGTATCTGTGGACTGCAGTTGGTGAAAACTACTTTAGTCTCTTGTTATGTATATATGCAATTATGCATAATGTAGACCTGAACTATTGTTCGTAGTACCTCATTATTATGATCTCTGATCATGAAAGATCAGAAATGAACTTCTGGTTAGTTATTTTTCGAAGTTCTAAGTTTTGGTTCTGTCTAGGTTTCTGACTTTGGGCTTGCAAAGTGGCTCCCAGAGCAATGGACTCATCTCACAGTGTCACAATTTGAAGGAACATTCGGGTTTGAAAATGCAAAACCTCTTTTGATTTGTCGTACTTATAAAACATTTTTCGTTTTCTTTCCTTTTGAATATGTTTCCGACTTTTGCCCCTCCAAATTATGACAGCTACCTTCCTCCTGAGTTTTTCTTGCATGGAATAGTAGATGAGAAAACTGATGTCTACGCCTATGGTGTACTACTGTTGGAGCTCATCACTGGACGCCTAGCATTAGACAAGTCCAAAAAAAGTCTTGTGATGTGGGTATGTTACCTTCTGTCTATGTTCTTCTGTCTATGTTATTCACTCCTACAATATTGAGAGAAAAGAACAAAACGATTTCATTTTTTGTATCAGGCTAAACCTTTGCTCGATAAGAATGATTTCAGAGAGCTTGTTGATCCATCCCTTTCAAATACCTACAATTCAGAGCAGTTAAATCGTATCGTGTTGACTGCTGCTTCATGCTTACATGAATCTTCAAATGAGCGGCCTCCAATGAGCAAGGCAAGTGTTTGGTTTTATCTATGGTAACTAAACCTTCGGCATGCTGAGCAAAAAAATGATAACTAAACCTTTCCGTTATTTGTGAACAATTACAGAATTCAAAATTTTTACCATACTCTCAAAAAAATTTCCTTCCATGACATTGTTTTCCAAACCCTAACGTGGCCTTTCTAGGTACTCATAATTAATAGGCCTATATCATGCCATTGAGTAAAGGTGAAAATTGGATCTGATTAGATTATGACCATTTCCAGTCTATTTCATGTTGGAGTTGTTTATCTTCCAAATTATAGCCGTTTCCTGTCTTTTTCATGTGGCATTATATGGAAAAACTTTCTGGGTAAATCTAGGTTTCTCTGTACTTCCTGAACAAGGGGAAATGTCTATCGAGCTTTCACTCGATTAGTTTTTGCCTGGTTCTCCGTAGATCAAGGTCCTTTCGAAAACAAACAAGAAATCAGTTTCTTTCTAGTTAAAGCTCTAATGAATTCAGAAACAAGAGGTTTTCCTGGTTGCAGAGGTGGTCAAAGGGCGGCAAGAAAATGAAAAAATTACTTGGAAAAAAGTGGACAAATGGATTTTCCTTTAAGTATGACAATGGGATTTTTTTCGGGCATTTTACAGGTTGTTCGGATGCTAAAAGGCGAAGACATAAACAGTTCAGAGAGTGCAAAGAAGTTCCGAAGGCAGCCAGTTCTCAAGAGGACATTTTCAGTGGGGCTCATTGATACAGAAGAATACAATGCAACCAGGTACTTGAATGATAATCAGCCAATACAGATTGCTCTGGAGCTATGAAATGAATGCTTCAATGGGACATGGGAGTTTTAGATTGTTCTGTAGACTTTATAAAATGTTGAGGAGCTCGAATTATGCTGTCGAATGGAATTCTACTCGGTTGTGTTTCTGTAACGTTGTTGATGATACGGAGGTAGGAAATGATGGGAAAATTGGGAAGGAAACCGAAAAGATTGTGTACAGCAATAGCAGAGCTGGATTTGCTTGCTTTGTTTTTTGAAACCTTCTATGTATTTTTGTGAAATTTTTGACAGAAAAAGACAATGAAAATTTTTTGTATTTGCGGTTCTTCTTCTACTGAGATGATGGATGCAATCCAAAGGAAATTCCACTACACTAGAATCCTGGGAAACAAAGTCCCTTTAGTGTATATTTTGTAGACAAAAATGAGTGGAACTTTTGCATGAAAATTAAGGTGATGCCACTTTCATAATTAGGCAGCTCCTATGTTAGGATCTTGACTTTGTTGAATGGAAGGCAAATGAAAGAGAAAGAAAAACTCCAACTGTTAGCGGTGGATCATATCAGCGGTTATGTAACGGGATTTTCGACCTTTGATGCCATTTTTTACTTACATATCGGCGTATATATAATTGTCTCATGGATGACAGTACGTCTTTTGATTCTGCGAATTAAAACCCTTCTTTGAACTAAATTACCCGGGGGACCCATGAGATATTTGCGTGAGCATTGTTATTTTTTTGAAGGTGCTAAATAACGTAACATGTTAACTGAATAAAACCAATCAAACCAAAAAAAAAAAAAAGAGAAAAGAATCAATTTAGTCGTTCTGAGCTTTGATGCGTTCAAGCTCAACTCATCCAAAACTAGTCTAGCTTGAGCTCGAGTCGAGCTGAAATAATTGAGCTTGAGATAGGCCGGTTTTCTTATCGAAGTGTTGGAGTTCGGTTCATTTAATACACAAGTGTTTATAAAATTAATTGAACCTTTACAAGCGAGCCAAGCTTTTTTAATTACGAGTTAAACTACACCAAATGAGCTGAGACCATAACAAGCTGAGTCTCGAGCTGCTCGCAAATATCTCAGCTCGTTTGTAACCCCAAAAAAAAAAAAAAAACAAAGAGAAGCAATTTTGAACAAAATTCTAAATTTCAGTTAGTATATTATAGTGCAATGCAATTGGGAGGCAACGGTGTCGTTCTTTTCCAACAACCCCACCTTCGCCGAACGCGTTTGGGTTGACATTGGACACAGCCAAATCTCATCCATCACAGAGACAGCTAAAATTTCCCAGCAAAATTTGAGAAGAATTTGTTATTTTCCCTTTCGCTCATTACCCATGATTCGGTTTTCGCCTCTTTCACTCACTCTCTTGGCCCTGATCTCGTCAGTTCTCTATGAACCTTCGAGCTCCTCGATCATCAATCCATCCAAAGCCAAGCAAGTTTCATCCCAACCAAGGTACCCATTTTTTTTTTATTTTCCGAGAAAATGCAGGAAAATTAAATAAAAGAGACTCCAATTTGAATCTCATTTTTGCTTACTGGGTTTCAATTGATCGGTGAATTGCAGAGCTTTTGTGTACGAGGGTTTTCTCACGGACGAGGAGTGCAATCACTTGATTTCTCTTGTGGGTTTTATTTGTTTGTCTGTTTTTTTTCTTCTTCTTCTTGATTTGGGTTAATTGAGAAATCACTTGATTTATAGCTTCTTTGGATGACGGATTTTGATAAGCAAAGAAAAGAAAGGATTAGAGTTTCTTGCCAATTACTCATTCGGATTGAGTGATTTGATGAGAAATGGAGAGAAACGTCCAAAGATGATTATTATTATTTTTTGATCGGCTCCCCCCTTTCTTATCACACATTTTCTCACAATCCAAAGGGGCTGTTAGTACTATTGAGTTGATTAATTTGGTTATTGGAATGTATTCAGGCGAAATCGGAGCTGAAAAGATCAGCTGTTGCCGACAATGAATCTGGAAAGAGCAAGCTCAGCGAGGTTCGAACTAGCTCCGGGATGTTTATCGCTAAGGGGAAGGTTTGTGCTTCTTCTACTATGTTCTAATTTTCGATCGCTACTATTGCAATATACACAAGTATGCAATTTAATGTGTTTGTGATTGATCTTATGCTTATCAATATCGTGGTATGACTGGTGTCATTTCGAGCTTGTTTGAAGTTTTCACTTGGCAATCTTACCCTGTTCTGAGATATGAACTTAAAATGAGGAGCATTGGTTCATATTACCATATCACTTTTGTGCGTATGCATTGCGGATTTATGAAGGGATTTATCACATGAAAGGAAATCGTATAACAAAAAGAATGAAGACAATCCATAATCCAGATGCCGCCTTAGAGAATTAAGCAACTTAGCCAGAAGATTTGGTGTGTGAAGTTTATTGCAGCTCATTACAATGATTTTTCAATTTTATTTTTTATTGATGATTGTCTCATTGGAAACATGCATATCTGCAAATGATTGTAATTCGAATGCCTAATGTAATTCGAAGCACGAGGGGACATGGTTATGATTTTCAGGGATGCTGTTTCTGAAGCTTCAAAATTGAAACATTTTCAAAGGTGGTGTGCGTGTGCAAAAGAACTATCGTTTTGGAAAACTCTTTTTGATTAGCGAGCCAAATGGCATTAATCGCAATTGATCGATGTGGGTTTGTTTGGATTTATTTTCTTTATCTAGTTTTGTCAGAGTAAGGCCATATCCTCTGCTAATCGGAGACATAAAATAATTGATGATTAAGTAATGGACCATCTATGTCGATTAGGATTTGGAGCTCATAGATTAGGAACAATAATAGTAGACATTACAAATCTTCAGTTTAGATTCTTTCCCAGTATTGCCACTTTTATTTATTGGCAAAAAGTTTGTATTTTTAGAATAGTTAGATTAGCATCTGGGAAGAGGAGTTGATCTCCTGACACCTAAATGCATTCATGCTGCCACTGGGACAAAGGCCTGTTTGCTTCACAGTAATGACGCTTGTAATTGAGTAGCTATGTAATCAATAACTAGTTGTTTCAACTTTGATCCCGTGATTTTCATGTCTCTATTTCCCCATCTCTCTTCACCACTTGTGGCATGTTATTTATAATGTAGGATCCTATTGTTGCTGGTATAGAGGACAAGCTCGCAATGTGGACCTTCCTACCAAAAGGTAAACCATGCTCTTATTTCTGAGAATTCTTGCTTCAAAGCAGAATTTTCTTCTTGAGCCATAACTGGACAGTCTCATTGGGCCGTAGTCATAGATCAAGGATGTCAATTAATATCTATACCTCCCAATTAGTATATGTTCTATTAGGATGGAAAACAAACTCTCAAATTAGGTAACCAGTTAATTTGCCATTAGCTCCTATGTCTCAATTGAGTCATGGGTGCAGGAGCCCTTAATGTGTTGCTTACCAAGTTTCTGGTGCTACCTTTGGTCCTTATCTCGTGAAATTATTTCCTTCTGTAGAACCCAGCTATATCTTAGTATTCCACTGCTGAAAGTTTAAGAGTACAGCCTTTTCATCAAGGTCACAATTTAATGTTGAAACACTTAAAAGGCTGTGGAAGTATGTAATTGGTAAATCTGAAGAATCTACAATGTTTTTGCTTTTACAGATAATGGGGAAGACATACAAGTTTTGCATTATGAGCATGGCCAAAAATATGATCCGCACTACGATTATTTCACTGACAAGGTTAATATTGCCCGGGGTGGACATCGCATAGCAACTGTACTTATGTACCTCAGTGATGTGGCAAAAGGTGGTGAAACAGTGTTCCCGTCAGCAGAGGTTAGTTATTCTTTTCAAGTTTAGTTAAAGACAACTCATTATTCTGTATAAAGAACTCCAACAAACTCTTCTTTTCTTTTTTCGAACCATTTTAGATGAGCATCTAGAGGATGCAATTCACGTACATCAAACAAAGCCCTATGGCTAACGTCTCAAATAGTGTGTACAACTTAAAAGACAAATTGTCAGTAGTGTCAAAACAACTCTCGAGCCTTTTCATAGATACCTTGATTACATAAAAGATTTGTAACCTGCGCCCTGTAAAATCCAACAAGCATCCGTTTGGAAGGTTTTCGAGAGGCATTTGGGCTTGCTGGTTGTGGGGTAGGTGGTGCGTTTTGTAATAAGACAGCAAGGGTCAGATTCGTTCCATGTGGTTTCTGCTCAAGTTTTGGTTTTGTTGTGTGATTCTTGAATTGAGATGCTTCATTTTGATTTTAAGGTTTAGTCTTAGACTTAAGGCCTGCTGCCAGTCTTTGTAACCTTGTGATTGTGGGGGATGTGCCATCTCAAGTGCTCGTGGAAGCACAAAGAGAGAGTGTGCCAACATTTCCAGTGGACAAGAAACAAGCATTGAACTGTCACGTTATATGAGTATATTTTTGGCAAAATGACTATTGTGATGGAAACCTCAGGAGACTTTATTTTTTCCTGCAAAAGAAAAAGGGTATTTAGAGGGGAGCGGGGGCCCTGTAGTTAGCAAACTTACTACAGGTATACTGAGTAGTCGTAGCCGTCTATGTCAGCAATCAACGGTTCTGATTTAAAAGAAACTTTTCCAGGGAAGTGAAAACTCTTCCTTTAAATCCGGACCGTTGAAAATACTTTTGGACGGGCCACGACTGCAATTACTCACTACACCCTGTGGTGAGTTTGCTCACTACAAGGCCCCCGGATCGGGATTTAGAGAGTCCTGTTTTGAGCTGATTTAGTTTTCTTTGTTCTGTTGCGAATTTCTTCACACTTCCGTATGTAGTCATATCTTGTGAGATTTTGTAGTACAATGCCCTTTAACACATGCAAGGACCATATCCAAAAAAAAAAATGGGCAACGAAGTATTTTTGGAACCTGGCTATCTCCTATTGCTTCACGATTTTATCACATTTTGATGGAGAAATCAAAAACTGTTAAAACAGATTCACCTTTCACGTCACAAATCCTCTCCATCAGAGGATGATTTATCCGAATGCGCAAAGAAGGGTATCGCAGGTGAGTAACTTCATCATATTTCCTTTTTATGAGTTCTGCTGCTGCGTTTTCAACAACTTGACAGACATTTTGTTTTTTGTTCGTTCTCTTCTGTATTGAAACACCCAGTAAAACCGCGAAAAGGCGACGCACTCCTTTTCTTCAGTCTCCACCCAAGCGCCATTCCAGACCCTAGTAGTCTTCACGGAGGATGCCCAGTGATAGAAGGTGAGAAGTGGTCGGCGACAAAGTGGATCCACGTGGATTCCTTCGACAAGATTGTGGGTTCTACCGGTGGAAATTGCACAGATACCAATGGCAATTGCGAGAGATGGGCTGCTTTAGGAGAATGCACCAATAATCCAGAGTACATGGTGGGAACTACTGAGCTTCCTGGGAACTGTAGGAGAAGCTGTAAGCTTTGTTAGGTCATCAATTCAACCCCACTAAACAAGTATATGTTTGTTTGTTTTTCACTGTATTATTCCTACACTGTTTTTTATTTCCCTCTTCATTTTCGCTCGAAATTTTGTTCGTCTCCTTTGTAATCGACCAACTCTTGCTGTAACGAACGGTTTTTTGTTTTTGTTTTTTGTAAATGTGTTAAAAACTCCACCAAGCCGTCTTCGTCTCCAGAAACAAATTTGTACCTCCACCACAAGTACAAATCGGACACTACTTGGTCCCCATTTGTACCTCCACCACAAGTACAAATCCGACTCTACTTGGTCGGGGATGATCGCCCAACATGCATGCAATATATACCATCGCGACCAATAGCGTCAGGCTACTACTATAGAACAAATCTAGGACCAAATTTGAGTCCGGCTTAAGGAACGTAATTTCCTTAGCAGGTGATCCAGGCTGTTTCCCTCTCTATGATGAAGCTTATCCCCCATATGAACCATTAATGTGAAGCTAGAAAACCCAAACATTGCAAGACCAAACTATGAAAAATTCCTACTTCCGAACGGGACGGGTACGGGTTTTCAATTGTTGGAACAAAATTAACACCAAACCAGATCTTCATCTTCCAAATCAATAACAGGCTTAACAGCTACACACTATGTTCAGCTATTCTCATACTCATATAATCGTTCACGACAATTTATGGATTTGACATCTGATTATTTGACATCTCCATACTTCACAAATAGATTTCAAGACGCCGAAATCCAAATTGCAATCTGATCTACATATGCAAAATCCAAACTTTAATACGGTACAAGTTCTCCATTATTCAAAGTAAAATGAAAAACCAAATCTTCTGATGGAACAGAGGCTATATCTGTCAAAATTCACTTACAGTGATAAATTAAGGAAATTAAAATTACAATTAGCCGGATAAATTCTTCACAAAACCTGACTAGCTAAGATACTACCATCCCACCGATTTCTGAGCTTCGTGTACGATCTGCGAAATACCTGCAAATCAAGGCATAGAAACTCAGATTCAACCCAAACTGTATGTCTAGAGTATGAACATACATCTATTATCTATTACTTGTACAAAAGGGACACCCGTTATGGTTTGAATGTCAGTTTTGAGATGGACTCACAATTTTTAATCCCAAACTACCCTTTAACTATCTAAGTAAAAACTCTTGGTCTTTCATGAGGTCGCATGTTCGAAATCCCACAGAACCCAAATATTCCGAACCTTGGGAGTTGGGACCTCTAAAGGGTTTGCCTTGTAGTTAACCTCATGACTCCGGACTTAATTGAGTTACGCGTAAACTGACTTAGACATCCGTTTGTAGACAAAAAAAACTATCTACATAAAATTGCCAAGATGGAAGAAAAAAAATGCCATCCCAAATTTCGTGCATCCCAAATTTCATCACAGATTAATCAAAATTCAAGATTTTTTTAGCTTTGCAATCAAAATTCAAGATTTTCCTCTAATCCATCTTTTGATTAACACGATTCGCACACGCGATGTGTGCCCGGACGTCGAAATGTATGTATAGCCGTATATACGCACATACTATCATCAAAACCCAGATTCTAATCGAATTGTACGTCTATGCATACATAAATACATGTATCAGTACATATATATTCAGGAGAGAGAGAGAGAGAGAGAGAGAGAGAGAGAGATAGAGACCTCCGGTGAAGGTTTGTTTGTTGTCGCGAATATCTTGGACAGTGGAGGAGATTTTCCAGTAGAGAGGACGGAAGAGGTAGAAGACAGCTATTACGAGGAGAAGCACTAGAACTATGCGAAACGTCAACTTTGCTCTTGCCGACGCCATTGTTTCCCCCTCTCTTCGCTTCTGGCAAGAGAGAGAGAGATAGAGAGAGAGAGAGAGAGATATCTGGGGGAAACTGGGACAACTTAATAGAGCCGTCCGATGTTTGTACTTTGTTGTCCACTTGCAACCTTTTTCTTTGGATGACCGTATGGGCAAGTTTACACGTACTTCTGCCTATTTTTCATTTGGGTCCAATCAAAAGTAGATTATTTATGTCGAAATTAAGGGATTTCTCAAAACTAGGGAATCAAGGATATCTGATTGCCTTTCCGTTGCTAATTTCGGGGGTTAGTCTGTGTTTGTGATTAAAATCCTCTTGAAGACCTCTTATTACTATTACTGTTCTATTTGACGATTTATGCCATCATTGGATTTGGTAAAGTTATCTATTGACTTTTCTTGTGGGCTAATTGCTTAAGTTATGAACATCAATATCTATCGCATGAGCACATTGAGATTAGATTAAAAATTCTAATTTATGGCAGTTGATTTCAAATAGGATCACGGCCAGTCTTATTTTTTTGTCACGTGAAATGTTGGAACATGAGAGGATCCGTTTTTTCCTGGGTCTCTATGATTGCTTGCAATCAAGATTCACTTTTACTTGGAAAACAATTAACAACACCAGAAAGTTAGGCTTTTAAATTTTTCTTGAATTATTTAATTTAGTGGATTTGGTAGTTCTGTTCCCAATTTGGTTTTGATATATATATATATATATATATATATTACTTTAGATAAACGTAAAAGTAATAAATCAAAAACTTACAAGAAATACAAAAAAAAAAAAAAAAAAATTATGGGGAAAAAGACTGCGAACTTTTTTTTGCCTCAAATTGTTTTCCTCTAATTTGTCAAATCCTCTGGTTGATTAAAATCGGTTCCTAGCAAAACAGATTCACGTTATGTTTTTCGAAAAAAGCCATCTTATATTTGCTTGTCTATTAAAATATGTTCCTAACGGAACGAGGCCTCAGTTTTTTTAACGGCAAAATTAGCTTAGTTCTTTTTTTGGTACAGCAGAAAATGAAATTAGCTTAGTTCGATCATTCATTTTGTTGAGGGTTCGGCTAAATTCAACCACACAAATACTCAACTGCGATGTTCTAGTCCGTCCTCTAAAAAGAAAAGGAAAAAAAAGAAGCCATACGGCCATATCAATCAAACATATAATATCTCACACGCTAGAAGATTTTATCGCAAAATCAAAAACATCGTCGAACAGAGAAAATTAATAATAATAATAATAATAATAATTCTTTGTAACATCAATTACGACAAATACATCAACAAAAAGGGCTACAAGTATTCTGCTTCTGTGGCGGCAGAACAAAACACCAGAAATTAGCATCAGATATAGCAATACCAATGTCACCTACTTCTGGGCTGTAGGAAAAAAGCATCACAAACTGTACATGCCTGTATATGGGTGCCTCAATATACATGTGCAAGTTCATAATGTTTGGTATGACACCGTGATTGAAAAAAAAAAAAAAAAACACCGTGATTGTTTCAATAGAAATGTCGTCTCCGCCTTCTACTCGGCGGCTTCGAGGGAACTTGCGGTTCATCACTCCCTGAAAACTCCCATTCCGCAATGACACCATCCCATGAAGAGCTGACGAGCGTCGGGTAGAATGGGTGCCAACTACAATCTCTAACAGGATCGCCATGGTACTCAAGTCTAGCCACTTGAGCTCCGGTCACCTAAGGGAAGCGAAGGAGCCGTTAGGTACATGCTACAAGAAAGTACCAACAAATATTACCAGAAGCTCATTGAAAAATAAACAAACGCACCACATCATAGATATAAACAGAAGAATCACTAGATCCTGTGTAGATGTACTTTTGACCAGTGCTGCAGAGAGAGAGAAAGGGGGTTAACTCAGCCCATAGGCAAAGATTAAGAATTTAGAGTAAATTTAGAGTAAAAACACATCAACAGATGAATCATTGGATCAACTTTAAAAAATTGGTAAAATCTTTGAGAAGGATACTGATACTGGCATAACTATTTTATGGTACAGAGCCACCACATCATTTTGGTTCTCATCCTTTGATAAAGTGAAATCCAAGTTCCATCTACTTCACCAGACCGATGAAGTGTGTCCCAAGTAGGTGGAAATTATGGTCTCACTTTGTCTAACATGGCCGACTATAAGAGCCTGGAACCAAAAAAATGAGACCATTGGAATTTCCGCCAACATTGGCCAAACACAATAGTTTGAGGTCTCCATCATACTGACTTGGCCGACCAGACATGAGTTAAGCAATCAGGCAAGAGGCAACAACAATTGATTTTGAAAGCCAAATCAGGTCCAAAGAATGAAATGATTTGAATGAAACAAAATCGTCACTACTAGAAGACAGAAACGGGAATTTACCTATATGCTGGGGAGAAGTAACAGCGTATGAGTGTGCGCAAGACTGAATGACCTTCATATGTAGCCAATGATAGATCATTAGGATGCTTCCTATTTCTAGCACGGGGTGGGTAGTCCATCCACCTATAATCCCAGTCATTCCTCAGCCTCGGATTTGGACTGCATCAGGGAAACTCAATTTAGCACATCACCACATGAACTACAATAAAACCTAAAGCCCAGGGACTAAAGTAAAAAAATTAAGCAGAACATGTAACGCATATCATTCACATAATTTAACCAGGACATGTAACGCATATCATTCACATTATTTCCTAGCTCAATGCCCAGGCACTAAAGTAAGTAACAAATTAAGCCCAACGACAAAAGACAAGTATGCCTACAATGTTAAAACTTTTTTAGTAGGATAAACCAGCAGGATGTGAGTATGACATTTAACTTGAATCCCACCCCCAAGATCAAGTAATAGGAATTTGGAACGTTATACCATACAGAAAAATCAATTTTGTTGGATAAAGATTCATAGGAGAATTAAAATTCTGATTTTTGAGTGTTATGAACTGAAAAGCCAGAATGCTATCCTGCGTTGTCTTACTTGGGAACCGTTTTCCTTAAGCATAGAATTGAAAGCAGGCAATTGGACAATGGGTTTCTCCAGTTTTTGTCCTTTATTGTTACAAGAGTTCATATTAAACATCAAGAAAATATGAAGAAAATAGGAAACAAGAAGGCAAAACAAAGACAACCAAATGAGGTGTACCAAATGACTTTAGAGGACATTTTCCGGATATCCCAAAGTTTGATGGACTGATCTTTCCCATTCGAGATAAAGTAACGGCCATCACCGCGACTGTCAATGGAAGTGATGCCTTCTAGATGTCCCGTCAGGACTCCAGCTGCTTGCCCTTTTGTAACAAAACAACGTCTGTCCCATACCTGAATGGTAGCAAAATAGCATATAATGAGAAGGATCATAAACCAATTTAGAAATAGACACAAAATCTCATCACCAGCCACCCGATAGGCCCGACTTCCCAAATGCCCACATTTATAGATCACCACTGTCTTGCAGAATAGATCCATTTTGAATGGTGGAAATAAAATACATATGAATCTCCACCAATAGAGGTAATCCTAACCAAGTTAGAGTTTGGTCATCCCCCACCAGGGATAAGGCTATAAGCAACTATCAACAGGAAACAATACGCGGACAAAACTTGAAACAAACCTAAAATGGTCCCGTCCCTCCCTGATTCACACACCCCATTTTTTAAGAAAAAGAATATTGCTTCATAACAATTGAATGTCATCATGTGCTGTAGGATACAACCTGATTACCAAAGAATGAATTGGAACAATTTTGACCATGTCATTTACTATTCTCAAAACGATTGAACTACATCATGTGCTAATGTGCTATAGGATACAACCTGATTACAAAAGAATGAATTAGAACAATTTTCACATCATATTTCCCATAAATCATCTGCATTGAAATGTGTATGATATATCCTGTGCATCTAAAACACTGAATAATAGGTACTCTCAACATACAAGCATATGACGACTACGGTCTCAATTTCTGTGCAGTGACAAACAAACTCCAGTCTGGCCATGGTGGACTTTCAAGGAACGTGTTGATAATGCAAGTTGCGGGTGGAGGCTGATTGAGCAACTTAGATATTTGGAAGACCAATAGGAGACAGGAATGGAAGCGCGATGACTTCACATCTACAATACCAAGATTCTCCTAAAAGGACTAGCCTACAATTTTTACCTTACACAAGTTATCGTCACTCCCCGAATATATGACATTGCCACTTTCATCAGCAAAACATACAGAGTTGACATCAGACTGCAACAAAATAGTACATCAAGCATTAGTATCTTTGGATATATACATAGCTCATGAGCAAAAGCCACCACAAGAGGCAAAAGCTAGCATGAAAGAAACAATAACTAACACACACATGATACAGCACTCCAATCAATTACAGAAATATATATCAACAGGTGGTTCTGTTTCCAATTTAGTTGGAAATAAAGAAATCAGCAACCCTTATGAAAGAACCAGAGATTACAAGAGACCTACACAGGGGAAGACAAGAAACCAAGAGAGAAGAATGAGGAAGATAGAAGAAGCAAAAAATCTCAGCAACAAACTTAAACTTTCTATTTGCTGATACTTGAGAATGAATTTAAAGGAGGACTGATAATAACAAAGCACATTTGCATCAACTTATCAAGAAGAATAAGAGTCCCAACATTTGAACAAGTGAGACCGGTTCAACCTCCCAACACAACGCCCTAAGCTTACATTGATAGACAAGTCATTGATGGAATCGCGAATCATGATTTGCTATAGTAAAACCTAGCACGAAAAATCCGTGTCGATAGTCACATCAATCCTAGAAACAAGAACACCACAAGAAAGAAATCTCAACTCAACAAAACATTGAGCCTCAGCTATTGGACTCTTTTGACAAAACAGGAAATAAAACTCACAAGTTTTCATGATGACTAGTGAAAAGAAGTTGGATATGATCCACAAGCTAACACAATAATCAAATGATTCAAATGAGACAACTGAACAAGCTCATCAAACAGCCTAATTTTAAAAATCTTTGGCATATTCTTGATATAAGCTTGGACAGCAAGGACTAACTAGAAATGTCTCACCAAAAGGTTCAACTATACTACCTTGTGCGCTGGAATACGGAGAGCAAGCTTATTTGCTGCAAGATCATAGACATATATGGAATCATCACTACTAGCAGCTACAAGCTCTCGCCCATCTGTTGAAAATTTTACAGAGAATATCCCAAAAGAGCGTTCACCCTCAATATCATCACCAACTGAAAAATCCAGACCCTCGTGAATTTCCTGCACAAAACAACCCCTATGAGAAAAAATGCAGTTTGAATCAATCTAAGGGAAGATTTACAGGCTACATATATGCTGAATTAAAGCACTCATAAGCAATCCCTCATGCTGAGCAGAAATATAAGAGTACATCCAACACTCGGAAAGATTAACCTCATAGTGTTAGAAAGGAAATTCCACATAGGTATGTATTGTGCAATTATGAACTAATCGCAAAATTGTCAGCCAAATCTCCACTAGAACTCCTGTAGATATGTTATTCAAAAGCACTAGTAACACGCACCGTAACGTTTGCATGAGATTTTGTCACAGACGAGCCAACATTGACAATATGGACAATAGGTGACATACTGGCATAAACCTGCCATCATTAACTTTAAAAGTCAGAGGCAATAATAGAACATAAACACAAAGTGACCAAATCTAGATAATTAAACAATCAAGTATCAGAAACATACATATAAAACTGCAACTAGTTAATACAAATGTTGGAACCTCGCTGAATAGTCATCATCATACAAACCAAAATATCAACTCATTTGCATGTGAAGGTAAATTACAGAGTTTTCAATGTCCAGTAAATTTAGAAAATGGCAAGGTGATATGCACATTATTGCCTAGCCATTGCCACAAACTTACCAGATAACGTTGATCTGGCGAAAGAGACGCATCAGTAATTGTCCATCGCAAACTTTTTGCTAAAATATCCTTTTGGACTTTCCATCCACCGTTGACGTTATATATCCTAATTTCACTTTCCTGTTTGACAAAAGGATAAAAAAACCACAGTTACAAATTTGTTACGTCCAATCTTTCTAAAAGAATTATAACTTCATGGACAGCCAGTTACCACATCTTCATACCAGACACATACCTGGAATCCTGCAACAAAAAGAGAACCATCAGCAGAAAACTGTGAAACATATGCACAGCTGTTCATTTGATCAATTTTTCGGGGTCCATTGACGGGCAAATATCGGCTTAGAACATGACAAGTATCGGCCGATGAGAATCTACCCCTCCCTGAATAATTACTTTCTCGGCCAGCCAACATCATCACCGGGGAAACAGGTAACAACGATTTTCCCAGCCCCACCCGGCTCAGAAGCCCATTGGGTTCTGACCTAAGCTTTGTGAGTTGAGCAACTTCATGATCAAGATAACTTGATGTAACATTGCGCCCTCGACTAGTACCGATTCCATCGGATGCACTCCCACCTTCACAGGTGCTTCTGTCCTTTCGCGGCCTACTCATTCTCTATGAAAACAGTTTTTCCCAACCTCAGTAATTACACGCTTACATACAATATAGCTTGGACTCTACAAAACTTAGGACGGATGTGGAGCTCCTTATAACCAGAAATGAGGTCCAAGTCTAACCACAGTTAATCCTGCAAACAGCAAGTCAGAGAGAGAGAGATTGAGTGAAGGAAAATACAAGCTAAACCAAATGCCAAAAAGCATTGGCCAAGCTAAGTAGGGGCCCGGTGCCGACAAAAAACAAAATAATATCATGTGGAATATATTATTGTACTACAAAAGTTGCACAATATATTTAGAACATATTCACACGAAAATACTTGCCACTGCCAAAAGGGAAGACCTTTGATACCAATGTTGTCAAATCGGGATACGTATCGTGTATCGTTTATTTCATTTTTTGTATTGTATCGTATCGGAATACGTATCGTGTATCGTAAGATACATTGATGAAAACAAATATAATATAAAATAATATTAATACTTAATTATAATCTAAAATCTGTTAGATATATAAAAATAAGTGTTCAATGTGTGAAAAATAGGCTTTCAGGATGGAAAATTTCAAGACTCCCAAGTAGGGTTTATCATAATGAGGCTTTTCTCGTGCCTGAGTCATGCAACAAAAGATCAAAATATGTTCTTTCTTCTATTCGAATTTTGGTTTTCTCTAAATGGTTTGGATACTGTCATAATTAGATCAAAGTCAAATGATTCATAATGCGTTTGTGTTCCAATTCTTAAAATATGGTATGATTTCTTCTCAACAAGAAATCGTAGGATACGTTCCGAATCGGGATACGCTATTGTATCGTAAGATACGTCATCGTATCGTAGGATTTCTATGCAAAAAGGATACGAGGTGGGTTACGTATCGTTTTTGAAAGGAGACGATACGAATCGTAGGATACGTATCCCGTATCGTAAGATTTTAACAACCATGTTTGATACATACCCATGTCATGCACATCTATGCACAAAACAAGTGAAACAGCCATAAACTACAGAGTGAGTTAAAAATCTTCAAGTTGTGGAATAATGACTACGTGATGAAGAAACCAAAAAACAAGGGAAGCGTTACATACATACATACATACATACTGTGTACACTGTATGCACACCTATCAATGGAAGAGATAGTTAAACATGTGGTTGTATGCCTTCGGTTGGGGTGATACTGAGCTATCAAAAAACTTAGTTTCATATGTACAAGATATGTAACCCAAGGAGTCTGGCCGTGTGGGCAGGAGACAACTAAAGGGCTTTCCCCCAAAGGCCGAATCTCACGAAAACTCGAGGCCACTGGTGTTTTACCTGCTTGTGAAAACTTCAAGGCCCGGGATTAGTCGAGGTGCGCACAAGCTGGCCCAGACACCCGGTAATCAACAAACGGTGCACCTCATTTGTCAAATATTGATTTGCCTTAAAAAAAAATCACCTCAATTCACGATCATCACGATAAATGGGGCTTAACTTGGCAAGCATGTGGAGCAACATATTAACAGAAATGAGGTCTAACCACAGCTAAAATCCAGCAAAATGCAATTAGACAAAGGTATGTCTATAGTATAGGATAAGTCCTACCCACATTACAGCAGTCGCAGAAGTTATGACCTAAAAATTCGAGATATCCTATAAACGCCAAGATTCAAAGAAAATCAGCAAAAAAAACCGAATGTGTGAGGTAATTGAATTTTAATGATCACCTCAAATACCTGTTGCGAAAGGCTTATGAGTTCCTCGGATTTCGAGAGAATTGCTGTTTGTGTCATTCGGGAAAATGATTTTTTCCGGGATAGGCGTGCGGGAAAATCGAGGGCTCCGATTTCCAGATATTTGTGGAATGAAAGTGAACTAGTGTAGAATGTGGAATTAATTGTCTTCTGAGTAATGTTGATTTTGGGTTGTTGGCATGTTGTGGCGTCATCGATGACGTACGCCCAATTAAGGGTTGGCTGACTATGGAGAAGCTTTTGGTGCCGGGCGGATACCACACACAGTCGGCATTCATAATGGTCTTGATTTTAGAGAGAAAAAAAGAGGAAATTGAGTGATCGGATTAGGGGAAAGAGAGAGAATACATTTGAGCTGTTCAGAACACGTTTGAACCGCTGAAATCGCTGACAGATATCGCCACGTGATACCCGTCCAACGCCCAAAAATTTCTCCTAATGAGATTATGAGATGAGAGGTACCAGAATATTGTTGACAAAATGACTTTCGTGCTAGGACAATTTTATTGGTGGCAAACCTATTTTCTGAGGCGCTCAGGAGTGCTTCGTATACATTCACCAACGGCACCTCCAACTCCAATCATACATTTTCACATATATATGGGTTCCATATCATAAATATTGTCATTTGGTCACAATTAATTTACACATACAAACTCATTCAAATTGAAGAGTGGGGCCCACACAAGTATGAGAGAGCTTGTGTGTGTGGTTGTAGAAAACGTCAAGGGGAAGGGGATGTGGTCACATGGGTATATGGTGGCTAAGTGATAGGCGCGTAAATGTTTACATACGCGCCCCCTATTTTATCCTTGCTAAGTTTATTTATATGTTATTACTTGGAGATTTATACTTTTATTTTTATTGTAGGTATTTGGAGAGTTTGATATGCGAAGTTGAAATATTTAAACGATGTCCGAAGGTCCGAATCGCAATACGAAGTCAGGAGTTTGTCACTGGACTTAACCGAAGTTAATTGGCCAAGGAATTGGACTTTTAAATCAGAAATTGGACTCGTCCTGCTTTGACCAAGGATGGGCCGTGATATTATAATACTATCTTGTTAGGACTTTTACAATTAAAAAAGGAGGAGGTCGGCCATCACAGCATATATAAAGTGAGGACGAGTCTGGACGACGCACGCATTACGGGAGAATAAAAAAAGAGGAGTGCTTGGACGCACAGAAGAGAAACTTTTTGGTATACCCGGTATACCACAAAGTTGGTATCCCCTCCTCACAAAAAATGTGACACTTGGCAAGCTGTAATTTACAAGGACTTCAAGTGTAATTATTCCTCTCCAATTCATATTGGCGCTGAAACAATCTCTTTTTCCAGCACAAATGCTAAAAGCTAAAACAATTGTGCTACTTGCACGTATGTTTTTGCACATATATTTTTGTGGAGCCCGTATTGAGATTCCACAAAATGATTTGAATCGTTCATTTTTTTAAAAATATTTTTTTAGAGGATTCCTGTAAAAAATCAACTCCAACGGATATTGGTAAAGGCTTTCTTAGAATTCATAGGCAAAACAAAATGATTCGTCCTACGATTTCTGAAAAAGCCTTTACCGATATCCCTTAGATCTGATTTTTTTCAAGAACCCTCCAAAAAATATTTTAAAAAAGATGAGTGATTCAGATCATTTTGTGAGACCCCGATATAGGCCTTACAAAAATGTATGCGCAAAATATGTTAAAAAACATATGTATAGAAATCATTACCGAAGCTAAAAGCCCCCTCCCCCAAATTACTCCTCTGCTAGCCAACTAACTGTAGTTTCTCCTTTACTTTTTTCTCATCTAATTGTTTTACATTTTCATATCAACTTCAAAAGGGATCTTAATTTAATTCTCCGCGTTTCAGGTTTACTAGTTGAGGAAGATATAATACCGTAGTTTACTCAAGAATCAATGTTAATGGGTGAGAAAATGCTACCATCGCAGAAATGAAACAAAAACGAGCAAGATATCTAAGGAATGAGTTTTTTTTTTTTTTTTTGCAACAAATGATATAGTGATTGTAGTTTTTGTTTAATTTTTTGGCTATTCTAGTTTTGTTAAATCTTTGTGCTTTCAACGGAAATTTTACTACGGACCTTTTATTTTTTGGAATGGTTTAAATCCTCATAATTTATACTTTACCTTTAAATTACAATTAAAAAAATAAACCCTTGAAACATGTTGTTACTTATTCATAAAATAATGATCTTTTTTTTTATTTGGAGCTGGAAATATAAAAAAATATAAAAATGGATGAGAAGAAAGCAAAGAGATTAGCATGGACAGCAGCACGTTGTTTGGACAAATAAGCCAAGTGGCTTATTTTTTTGTTCTTATTCAAATTTTTTTCGCATTTGTTAGTTTGTCGTTAATTTTTGGGGGATTATTGCATCGTCATGACGAGAGGAATCTAAAAAGTTCAAAATTATGATCGAAATCAAAAAAAATTTAAATAAAGAAGAAAATAAGCCAATAGGCCAATTTTTTCGTCTTTATTCAAAAAAAATTAATTTCGATCATAATTTTTAACTTTTAAGATTTCTCTCATCATGACGATGTAATAATCCCCCAAAAATTAACGACAAACTAACAAATGAAAAAAAAATTTGAATAAAAACAAAAAAATAAGCCACTTGACTTATTTGTCTAAACAACCAATTTGGGGTCGGGGGTGTTTACCTTTTTTGTGCCAAGAGGCGTTGGTGCCAGAAAAAAACCCAATATGAATTGGGGAGGAATAATTACACTTGAAGTCCTTGTAAATTACAGCTTGCCAAGTGTCACATTTTTTGTGAGGAGGGGATACAAGGTTTGTGGTATACCGGGTATACCAAAAAGTTTCTCCGCACAGAAAAGAGGAGAGCTGCGCAGATATTCATTGAGAGTTCCGACACACTGTGCTACACATTACGGCAAAGGAACAGAACAGAACCGAACCTCAATGCTAGGGATGGCAATTTGAACCGAACCGATGGGTACCCGAACCGTAACCGAAGTTTTTCCCCGAACCATAACCGAAATATTCCCCGCGGGTTCGGATATGGTTGCGACATAGGATAACAGAACGGGTATCGGTTCGGTTATGGTTCAGCCGATACCCGAACCGATACCCGAACCGAACCGTAACCGAACTGAACCGAAACAAGTTAATTACAAAAATACCCCTACATATATATATACACATACACGTACGTTAGGGTTTCATTTCATTTTGGCTCACTCCTATTTTCATTTCCCAGAGACGCAGAGAGGGCTGGAGGCGGCGATTTGGATCTGAGTTGAGGTCTCTCTCTCTCTCTCTCTCTCTCTCTCTCTCTCTCTCTCTCTCTCTCTCTCTCTCTCTCTCTCTCTCTCTCTCTCAATTGTGTGTTCGTCTCCCTTTATCTCTCGACTCTCATCATCTCTGTTTTGCAAGCCATAGATTTGAAGCACTCGCCAGACTCCAAGGCCGATTTGTAGCAGACACAGTCGACTCTCATCATCTATTCATCTCTGGTTTTCTCTCGGGCCGATTGGAGATCTGTGTAGCCAAAAGCCAAACAGTGCATGCACGGTTAGCATAGGGTTTGAATAGATATGAAAAATCGCTGGTTGTTTGAATAGATATGAAAAAATCAGTGGTTGAATAGATCTGTACTGTTACTTTGGAGTTGGCTCTTGGGGCTTTGTTCCTCTGAATTTGTTGATTCAATTAATCTTTGTTCCTCTCTGTTTCCCTCTGTGTGTGTGTGCACGATTATTAGCCATAAAACTTTTTTTTTTTTTTTTCCTTTTTTGATTTGGTTCGGTTACCCATTCGGTTCGGGGATTACCCGAAAACCGAATGGTTCGGTTATGGTTCCTTTTCCCCTCCCCGTTCGGGTATCGGGGCGGATATGGGTAGCATTTCGGTTTCGGGGATCGGGGACGGAAATCCCCATATCCGCCCCGAACGCCCCGAATGCCATCCCTACTCAATGCTTTCCCTTCCGATGATGTCCGGCTAAACTCTTTTCTAGGGAGTAGATGAAACTCGAACTCTGAGTAACAATGTTTATATTTTGATTTAGTGTTTTATTATTCGAATCGTGGTTGTATGATTTGAGGATTTATTTGCGGTATTAATTTTCTCTATCGAATCTTGTGTTTGATTTTTTTAGAGTTTTATGCACATTCATACAACCGGTTCTTAATTGTTTGTGATAATTGAGTAAGATGGGTTGTGCTCCGTAAGACGCGCCGTGCTATTAGACGATCCGTGCCATAGAGACGGGTCGTACTAGTAAGACGGTTCGTGCTAGACGGCGATACTCCATGCTATTCGATGATTCATAAATATCTTTAGGCGATATCGTGAGGGCCCGCGAACCCTAACGATATCCGAATTGATTCGAATAATTAACCTTTATCATCGCAAAAATTGTTACAACGGGTTGAAAAACCCTAGATCTTTTATGGCTTATTTTTATTCAGCTTTAAATACTTTAGAAATCAAACAATTAAAATTAAGTTAGAAATTAATTAGAACAACTGCAATTTAGCCTTCGTAATCCCTGAGGACAAAATTCGGAGTACTTACCGTTATCTTTTAGGTAGTAGTAATTATTCTGTTTTATTAATTAATACGGAAACGACTCGATCACTAAGCGTCTCCAACTGTCTCAACGAAGCTCCATCGGGGCTATTTTGCCAAAAAAATTTGTCCAAAACCACACCCAACAACCTCGGCTACATTACATTGCCGCACCCGACGATGCATTTTGTCTCTCTACTTCGATGTCATGAATACATGGTTTCGTCGGCAATGAGGACGGTGACATTTCAAGGTTTCTGGCGACAGTGATTTCGACGGAAATCTAATCCTTAAATTGCCCAGAAGATTGTAGATCTCGTCGAAACAATTTTCGACTGTGTCACGCACCGTCCAAGGCCGCGCGTGAGAGCGAGTCTCACGTGTGTTGGTCACGCGCCCGTTCAGAGGTTTTCGACACAGATGGCTGTTTTTTTCTTTTGAACTATGTTGAGACTGTTGGGTTTAGCACGTTTATGGTGGCTAGGCAAACCAATTTTTCTCAACAAATAGGCTTGAGGTTGTTGAGACTGTTGGAAATGCTCTTATACCACCACTGCTAAATTAGACAATTTTACTTTTAGATTTAGTTGTCTTGGCTAACTATATTTAGGTTAAGTTCTGCAAAGGGTTTTTTGGGCTTTTTCTTATTTTGTCCTTATTCAATTTATTTTGAAATGATATTGGCACTTCAAAAATTGATGTAGGCACTCCAAAATCAACTGTGTAACTCCCAAAAAAAATATTGGAGTTATGCACCTAATTTTTGTGGATCATTGATTCGTTTCGTCAAGACAAATCGGAAAAGTAAAAAAGTTAGTACTAATAAAAGCCAAAAAATATTGAATGAGGACAAAATAAGAAAAAGCCCAAAAATCTTAACGGAACTTAGCCTTATTATTAATGGTTCACCCATTGTACAAAAATGAAATTGATAAGATTATATTTCAACTTGTTACAATGAAAAAAAGTCACACACAAAAAAAAAAAAAAGAAACAAAAAAAAAAAAAAAAAAAAAGCAATGCAGGTGGACCAATTTGGATAATTGGATTAAACTCATCTTGCTTTTTGATGAAATCAATGGTTTGGATGATGTCGTAAGTTTTGGCAAATGCCAATGAAATTTGTCACCAAGAACAAAGGTGAACTTGCTCTAAAAGACCCCCATAAACTGGGGAAGACTAAAACATTACCCAAACAATTCAACTTCAATTGGTTTATTGACATCATTCATGAAGAAACATGATTCTCTTTCACTGGCAGATCTAATGTTCCAAACGATTCCAAGCTCGATCTGCCCAGAAATTTTTTCTTCGAAAATGAAAATTGGAAATAAAATGCTTTATCCAATGCACTAACTTTGTTACTTTGTCCATCAGAGCTGAACTTGAACTAAAGCTCGAGATGCGGCGGCTTTCGGCTTCCAAAAATTTACAAATTTTAGGGGCCCTTCTTACTTTGGTAACCCTAATTGAAATAGTCCAACAAAAAAGAGCTCTTATCTACGAAAAGTCAGAGTTAGCCCACTGTTGTCCCTCCCTAATTGTTGATGGATGCTTGAAGGGAAGTGATTTTCACAACCCCTTTTTTACGATCCACACTCCGTTTTTTGTCTTTATCCACTTAATTTACGATATTGCCTTTCTCATATCCAAGGGCAATATTGTAAATTCATGTGACTAAAAACAAAAACAAAAAAGGGAATGCGGATTGTAAAAGTGGGAGAGTGAAAAATCAGTTCTCATTTAGATTCTAGACTAGAAACAGAGCATTCAATTTTTTTTTTAACTAGTGAAGGGCTGAAGGCGCTTGGCATAATAAGTTCCTTACTTGTTGTCATGCTTCCACTCGATCACTTTGTATGTCGAGCCATATGCAACATTACTTAGGTGAGAAAACAAAAATTGAATGCAACTGCAGAATCTTACATGGCGACATGGGCATGCAGACTGTAGTGTAACTACATTATTGTAACTATACAGTCTATACTGGTATACAGTAGTCAAGCTAGTAAATCAACAACACAAGAAAAATGCTCCCTTTCAGGGTTATAGCCAAAGTTAGTCTTCATTCTGTGCAAGACTTCAAGCCCCTTATCAGCAAGACCCAAATGACTACAAGCCGATAGCACTGAAGTAAAAGTAATAGAGTTTGGGTAATTGCCAGATTTATTCATCTCTACCAGAAGTTGAAGAGTGGCTCCAGGGATTCGATACCCTTCAATCATCGTGTTCCATGATACTAAATCCCTACTCACCATTTCAGAAAACACAGAAAAAGCAATATTGATGCATCCACATTTAGAGTATGTATGGATCAACGTGTTGCAAACAAGAATGATGTTATTGAAACCGTTTTTACGAATGCAGGCATGTATTTGTTTCCCAGATTCAAGATCACATACTGGCAGAACGGTGGACATTTTGATCTGGTCATTTTGAATACCCATGCTTTGCATTTTTCTGAAACACTCGAGCACCGATTTGTTCATTCCAAGATCAGCAAAACCAAAAATCAAGGAGTTCCAAGTGACAACATCAGATTTGTCCATCAAGGCGAATACATTTGCTGCATCGTGTACGTCCCTACATCTAGCGTACATTGTCAACAATGCAGGCTCGGTTGAATTGTAAAATGCAAACTCTTTTTCCTTTTTAATCCCATAACCATGACTTTCTTGCCAGTTTTAAAGCACCTAGATGTCGGCAAGAAACAATGATACTGGAATCAATCCAAATCAGGGAAGAAACCATCCCCCTTCCTAAACAAATCACTAAAGATCGCTAATGTTACTTCATGCCTTCCCAATCCTTGAATAAACAGATATCAATGTGGTCCAAGAACTGATATTAGCCTCTTCAATCTGTTCAAAAATCTCCAAGCCTCATCACACTGCCCCATCCTGCAATAAACGTCCACTGCAATTTTCCAAGTGACGAAATCAGGCTCAAAACCTTCCAACCTCATAGTGCCCAACAACTCCAAAGCTAATTGAAGAAACCCATTACAACCATACCCTGAAATCAGTGAATTCCACGACAACAAATCTCTTTCCGCCATTTGGCTAAAAACCCTTCTAGCACTCTCAAAGTCCTTGCATGTCGAATACACATCACTTAAAGAATTGCAAACTTGTAAATTCAATTCAGCTCCGTAAGTAACCACATATGTGTGGACTTGAATCCCCACTTTGAAATTTCGAAATTGAGCACATGCCCGTAAGACCTTAGGAAACACATAATTGTCAGGAATTACACCCTTCAATTACATCTCACAGCAAAACCCCAATGCACTTATTTATCTGACATTCCAATTAACTGAAAGGATTGCAGTCCAAGCAAACACATTCGGTTGCGGCATTTTGTCGAACAGAACGTGGGCTAATTCCGAACTCTCCACAATCCGCATACATTGGAACTAATTTGTGTGTCATGAAAGGCCTTGGTCCAAGCCCGTGGAGAATGAGCCATTGGCCGGAACTGGTTGAGTTGCAGTTGGGTATTTCGAAGTGGGTGTGGAAAAGAGACGAGAGTGCCATATTATTCTCATCTCCATTGAAATTTGAAGTGGAAGTGGAAGTGGAAGTGGAAGTGGTGCAACAAATTCTTAGTTAGAGTGCTATATCTTCTTCATCCACTGAATGAGGAATTACGTACGGTGGTTCTGCTACCTGTTCAGATCATCGAGAATCGAGTTCGCCATAAGTTTCGTTGGAGCCTGTGGCTCTGTGAGTGGTGTTGAGGAAGATGCGTGAATAGCAAACACGTTCCGTAATCTTTTAAGTCGTGGCCGTATTCATAGGAAAGCGTGAAATGCAAACACGCTTCTTACTCAAACCATGGCCGCTAATTTTTACTCTTGGCCGCGGGTTTTTACACCTGGCCGCTCAGAATTGGAACTCGTGAAACACAAACACGCCTGCGGAAAAACCTAAACGGATTGCACGCTTATATGGAAGCGTGCCTTCCTCCGTTTCCTTCTTGGGCTTTCATCGTTACCTTAATTGACAAAGAGAATATTTCTTTTATATCTCTTTGACATTGACCAAAATTCATTTTGGTCATTCACCTTTCGATTTCGTATAAAAATAGTTCGATGTTCCAATTTTTTTCAATGTCATTCTTTAGGGATATATACACGAGAAATAAGGTGTTTGGATCAAGCACCCTACACACATCGCGATGCCGTTGATTCTCGCATTTGCCCCCTCGTTTTTTTTTTATATGAATTTTTGGACGGCTCGGATCGGTCGTCCGGTGGCTGGAGATGGCGCCGGTGGCCGGTGCAAGACTCAAGAAAACGGATTCTTCTAAAGGATGACATTGGACAAATTGGAAAGTCAAAGTCTTTCAGTGTTGCAAACAAGGAATTAATCGGCATTTAATCACCAATTACTAGCTGTCGGGGTCCTATCCGATTAGTCCAGTTAACGATTAATCGCCAATTACTAATTAATATGCCCCGATTAATTTGCCATTAATCATTAAATATCGCTCGAAGGTGGCCAAGGCCCGCGACTAGTACCACCGAGCGACTTTTAGAACATTGAGTATTTTTTATGCTGAAATTGAAGTAGAATATCATGGCCGAGATTTTATATGGGGGGGGTCGTTTTTGTAGATGCTTTGTTGTGACCATCCCAACTAGAAATTGAACACTTTGCAGTCACACGATACTGGTCATTTTTAACAAAATCATACAAAAAACCATTTTCAATAGCATATCGCTGCAAAGTTTCCCTAAAATCCTCACACCACCAGTAAATACTTGCCCACCCTCATATAATCAAGTTGGCCAACCTGCTGTCAAATACCTAGTTTCGGCATGGCGACAAAATTCCTCCAAAGGTTCTTCTCTTTCAACAACAGCGACAACACCACTAGAACTACAACTTCTACTCCACTACTAATACTTCCAAGTATTCCACCACTACTAATACTTCCAACCATTTGTCCACTAGAAGATTTAATCACCTCAACCTTAGCATCTATTCTATCAGTAGTAGTAGGATACAAATACAACATATTATCAAAAGATTCTTCATTGTCAAGCTCACAATCACTCCCATCCAACACATATGACAATGAGAAACTACCAATGCATAAGTTGTTCCACCTATCACAAATCTTTCCTAAAACATGCTCCAATCTAATGCCACCAGATATCCTCACAACAAGAACCTGCGATACATACCTACACAGTAACATTTTGGTTGTATCCATCGCACAAAAAAACACACCTGCAATAATATTTGTTTGATATAATCAGTCGAGTTGTGTACACTATCTAATGCCTCAAAAACACTATTAATACTCATAATATTCAAACAGATTTCATAAACGACTGATTATATCATAAAAACACACCTGCAATAATATTTGTGTGAATTCTCCAATTTGCAGTCTAATTTTTTTTCAAAAGTGCGTAAGCCCTAGGTGCTTAAATTTGCAGTTTATATTCTCTTTGGTGTTTGTGATCATCTAATCTAAACTCTGTCAACATTGAAAGCACATACCGAACTTTCAACTCAAAGGTACAATAACACTTGCATTATCATTAAAAGCAAAACAAACGCTATCATCAAAGTCACAATTGAACATTTAATTATAATCAAAACCTTTTCTGTAATCGATTAGAACAAATTAGAACAAAAAGAAATAATCAAAAAACGAACCTCTTTTCAGATCGATTTTGTTCGAGCTCGGATCAACGGAGAAAACGAACCTCTTTTCGCGCAGTGTATTGATCTCGACTGCACGAAAGATCTTGAAAAAACTGGACCCGTACGATTTGAAGACACTGCGCGATCGATCAACGGAGAAATCCTGATCGATCGACACTGCGCGATCTCTCTCTCTCTCTCTCTCTCTCTCTCTCTCGCTCGCTCGTAATCGTCGTCAAATAACCGTACGGTTTGAAGTCCATTTGAAGTCTATTAAAAAAGGGGCAATTTTGTCCCACTAAAAAATGAAACTGGACCCGAAGTGTTAAAAAAAAGGATGGGCTGGACTAGACATGTTGTGGAAAAATGAGATGGACTGGGCCTGTTACAAATTTGTATAATGGGCCTTACAATAATTCTTTATTCAAAGATTTAGTACTAAGTAAAAAAGGGGCAAAAATAGAATCTTCTTTATCTCTTTCCCCACCAAAATCGATCTCCAAACGTTTTGTTTCATCACCGATAATTTCTCAATCGCCATGAAAGATTCATTGGAGGTATGAACCCCTTCTCTTCTTCCTCGTCCCCCTCTCTCTCTCTCTCCCTCTCCCTCTCTCGGTCCATTCCTCTCCCTCTCTCTTGGCCTAATTTTCAAACAACCATGGCAAGCAAAAGCTTGGGTCTGTTTTTTGAACACCACACACAATCAAAGGGCCTTCAATTAGCTTTCTTTACACCATGTCAGTGAGGTGAGATAATGAAACCCTGGTCTCCACTTTGAAATTAAAAACTCTAAACCTAAATCAATTTGGGGCAAAGTTGGTTGATTTCTTAAATTCACATGTTTTTTTTTTGCAATTGTAGAATTTGTAACTTAGAAAATCTTGTCGGATTTTCTTTCCAACTCAAAATTGATTATATCGTATTCGTACCATTGTTTTTCTGGACAAATTCTCTCATAATCGGTTGGGGTGACAGATGTGTATTTTATGGTTTGAACGAGTTGAACCTTGGATCTGTTAAGAAGTATATTCATACTAATCTCTTTGCTCCATTGTCGATAATGTAAGTTCTTGACCCCGCTGTTTGAAAATCCTCGCTCTGCCCCTGTAACATGGGCTGATAAGATCATACGTCAATGACAGCTTCACATCTCACATGCACACTGCGTTAATCCACTCCCTCAAACCTATTAATTATTGAATTTCCAAATCATTAACGCAAGACAAAATCCCCATAAATATCTTACCTACGCTTCTTCCCCATATATTTTACCCTGAAAACCCCCACAAATTTTCCTCACAACCAAATTTCCCATAAACCTTGGTTCTCTTCCTCTTCTCCTTCTCTTCCTCTTCCCTGGTTATAGAAAATGGCAGCTGAGCAATACAAGGATGTTGAGAATGGTGAGAGAAAAACTGGGATTGAGGATTTAGAAGAGCCTTTCATTGATCAGCACAAGAAAGTCGAGGAATCGGACAAGGATCACGAGTACTGCTCTGAAACAAGCGGCGAAAAAGGATCCATCGCGATGGTCCTTCTTAGCACTGCTGTTGCCGTTTGTGGCTCGTTTGAATTCGGATCATGTGTGAGTATCTAAAATGTCTCTGTTTTTTTTTTGTTTAAACCAGTTTACAGTTCAAGAAGGATGATGCTATGGTGTCCCCAGTCATTTTGGGGACACCGTAATTTTTGACATAACTTAACTTTACCATTATGATCATAACTAAAATCCATTACAAACTTAATAAAATTCAAATAAAGCATAACCAAAGAATATTCAAAAAACCACCTAAAACATAACCAAACCCAACTAAGGCATAACAAACAAGTTATTCATTGTTATGGTTTTGTTATGCTTGTAATGGATTTTAGTTATACGCATAATGGTTTTGTTATCTCAAAAGTTACGGTGTTTCCAAAATGACCGGAGACATCGTCATTCCTGTTCAAGAAACAGTTTACTACAAACATTTTTGGATGATGCGATGGTGTTCCCGGTTATTCTGAGGACACCGTAATTTTTGGTGTAATTTCACCATTTTGAGTATAACTAAAACCTATTACAAGCATAGCAAAATTCAAACTAGACATAACTAAGGAATATCCAAAAAATCAATCAAGGCATAACCAAACTCAAACAAGGCAAAATAAACAAGTTATGTCTTGTTATGGTTTTGTTATGCTTATAATGGATTTTGGTTATACTCATAATGATTTTTTTATACCAAAAATTATGGCGTCCCCAAAATGACCGGTTTCTTTTTTTTTTTTTTTTGCCTTCTTCGTTTGGGAATGACTTTGGTGTCCCCGGTTATTTTAGGGACACTGTAACTTTTGGCATAACAAAATCATTATGAGTATAACCAAAACCTATTATGGGCATAACCAAAACCATTATGAGCATAACAAAATCATAGTAAGGCATAACATTGTTTGTTATGCCTTGATTGGGCTTGGTTATGCATTGGTTAGTTTTTTGGATATTCCTTGATTTACCTTGTTTGGGTTCGGTTATGCTTGTAATGGATTTTAGTTATGCTCATAATGGTGAAGTTATGCCAAAAATTACGGTGTCCCCAAAATGACCAGAGACATCATAGCATCATCCTCCTAAAAATACCCCACCTGTCTTTCTTTTTTTTAACCGGACTAGTGACCGGTTCTATAGGTATCCCACTTTTTTGCTATGTTTTGGTTATACATTTAATTGATTTTTGTTATGCTTCTAATGGTTCCGTCATGTCCAAAAATTACGGTGTCCCCCAAAAAAGGGTAGACACCAAGCATCTCCCCTGTGTTTTTTGGTCAGGATCAGGAAAAAAAAAAAAAACAGAGTAAGAAATCATAGAAAAACAAAAACCAAAAGGGAAAAGGGGGATCGTAAGTGGTTATTTTTTTGCAGGTGGGGTATTCAGCTCCTACTCAATCGGCTATTAGGGAGGAACTGCATCTATCACTGGCAGAGGTTAGTTAATTGTGTTCTTAAAACAATTTTCTCATTGTTTCCAAAAATCATTTCCAATGTTTTTCCCCCCTTAGATGCGAAAAATATCAGTTTCAGACTTTCAGTAACAAAATTTTCACCATTATTTTGCAGTACTCCATGTTTGGTTCAATTTTGACGATTGGTGCCATGATTGGTGCTATTACAAGTGGCCGAATTACGGACTCAATTGGTCGAAAAGGGGTAAGTAAGTTAACGGCCTCCGTAAGTTAGAAGTAGACGTTAAGTCTTGAACTTGAGATCCTTGGCGAACTTGAAACAAGCACCCAACCAACTGGGCTAGCTTGCAAATACCTGATTGACAAATGGATACATATAGTGTTTCCAATTTTTCTCTCCTGAAAATGACCCTTTTGAGGAAACAATGTAATTGTGTTATTAGAAACATATAAAAATGATGAGTGTTTGTTGTACTTCTTTTTTCTTTCTGAAAACCTGAAAGACGAAAATGGTATCGAATAGATTTGAGTCTGTGATGAACTATTACGAAGCTTGGCCACCAAATAGGGCTGTTAACGAGCCAAAAACTCGAGCTCGAGCTTGGCTCGAACCTTAATGAGCCGTGCTTAGGCCTCATTCGGCTAAATAAGTCATTTGGCTTATTTTTTTTTTCTTATTCAAATTTTTTTTGAACGAAAACGAAAAAGTTGGCTTATTGGCTTATTTTCATCTTTATTAAAAAATAATTAGATTTTAATCGTAATTTTTTACTTTTTAGATTTCTCTCATCATAACAAAGCAATCTCAAAAAGTTGACGAAAAACTAACAAATGCGAAGAATATTTGAATAAGGACAAAAAAAAAATCATTTGGCTTATTTAGCCGAATGAGCCCTTAGTCATTTATTAAATGAGTCTCTTTAATCGAGACAAGCAGCCCTTAACGAGTCGAGCTTTTGTCGAACGAGCTAAGCTCAACTTGGTTTGTTTACTAAACGAGAAAAAAACTCAAGCTCGAGCTCGGCTCGTAAACTAAACGAGCCAAGCCGAGCTCGCGAGCTACTTGGTCCATTTCACCTAGTATTTCAGCAGCAAATTTTTTGAACTTTTTGTAATTATTTTCTTGAAAGCAGGCAATGAGATTGTCAGCTGTTTGCTGCATTGTAGGGTGGCTAGCAGTCTTCTTCGCTATGGTATGCGTCATACGCCAATTTATTATGATGAGAGAAAACTTATTTACGGAGGCTCCGTGAATGGAACAATTTGATTACGGAGTGGCGCAATCTCAGTCGTCCATTCGCACAATCAATGGCTGAGATTCGTTTTCGATCTTGACCGGTCACAATTGATTCTCAATCCAAACTGTCCAAAAACACTCTGGGAGTGCGCGATTGGCCTCCGTAAAGCCTTCTTCACGGAATTGTCCGTAAATAAGATCATTTTCTGTGCTATGATTTCAATTTGTAGTTGATACAGTTTATCAAAATCAACAACTGAAGACAATACCGTTATTTGAATACAGGGAGTTCTGTATCTTGACATGGGAAGATTCTTAACAGGATATGGCATTGGAATCTTCTCTTTTGTGGTACATAGTATTCATCAATTTTTATGTCTAAATTACCCCTGCAAATGATATAGACAAAATCCAAAAAATTCATCAAACTAAGTTGATGAACACATTCAACAGGTCCCTGTATTTATTGCTGAAATAGCACCGACGAATCTAAGAGGAGGGCTCACAACGCTTAACCAGGTATGTGATATATATATGCTGGTTGCATTTGGATCAAGAACTAGTACAGAACTTTCATAAAATGATCATAGAAAACTGTGCTGGTGTCAACGAACTAACATCTTACTTGTCCCGTTGTGGCTCTGAAGCTAATGATTGTTATCGGTGTATCAACTGGATACTTGTTGGGAACACTCATAACATGGCGATCGCTAGCCTTGACAGGTAAATGTTACGTTTTCAAATTATTTGAGTCCATTACAAATGCATATGTATGAGTGCGCGCATTCGTGAAAACATACTAAGTATTTTGTATAAAAAAAAAATTTCAGATTTTGACATATAGAGGGTAAAACGGTCGTTACTCAACAAAAAACATTGATATCAGAAACTGATAGTGGATTTGATTTGAAGGACTTCTTCCGTGCATTGTCATATTCTTCGGTCTATTCTTCGTTCCTGAGTCCCCTAGATGGCTGGTGAGTTTTGTCGCATGAATCTTCTGTATTTTTTGTTAATGCGAAATTTGCTGGGTATTTTTTATTTTTATTTTTGTAATTTCAGGCGACGGTAGGCAAAAAGAAAGAATTTGAAGCTGCATTGCGAAAGCTTCGTGGAAAAGATGCTGATATTTCTCGCGATGCAGCTGAAATCCAAGTAAAATTTTTTTTTTTTAAAATAATTTTACTGGCCATAAGATCATGAACTGAAATAATACTTGTAATTGCAAAACTGAAGATACTACTTTCTTTGTCTCTGTAGGCTTATATCGAAGATCTTCAGAGTCTTCCAAAATCTCGAATGACGGATCTGTTTGATCGCAAATACATTCGCTCCGTAATTGTAAGTAAGTAACGTTTCATATTTTTTGAAAACGATCGATAGTTCTAGACCAAAAAAAGTACAATTTTTTGATCGAGCTTGCAAGTAATCTCGTGGCTAAATGATCTTTGAAATGATCCTTAGATTGGTGTTGGATTAATGTTCTTCCAACAATTTGGAGGAATTAACGGAGTAAGTTTCTACGTCAGCGAAACCTTCGCAGCAGCAGGTAATTGAACATGTTGTCGTACTATGTTTCGATATGTTAGTAAAGCCACCAAAATCCCAGAAAAATTTCACAGAGAAGAGCCCAAGCTAGCTCAAAATTAGGGATAAGAATTTGAACTTTTTTAGGGTGAATATCTTGAAAATACTGATAATACTCGTTGTGCATATTTGCAGGGATATCAGGGAATGTTGGAACTATAGCCTATGCAATAATTCAGGTTTTTAAAACTAACCCTTCCTTCCTTCCTTCCTCTGAAGTTTCAAATGAACCAAATCTTTGCAAATTGGTTACACAAAACCCCACTAGGCTCAGAGAAAGCGTAAACGAGAACGGGTCATTGAAGTCAGCTATAGCGACCCTCATACCTACGGGATCTCTCAACGCCATGCTTTACATTGATTCAATATCTCTGTGTATTCCTTGTTTTGCAGGTTTAGTTGTTTGTGTCTTGGGCATTGAAGGGATGCTTGTGTTTTTTCTTTTGGGTTTTGTGGTGGTGTTTTGTTCAGCCTTGTTTTGTCGGGTTGTTTTTTGTGCTGGCTATTATGTGGGTTGTTTGTATTTGTATGGTTGTACTGTGTTGATTTGGTTTCTACGATATTAATGGGATGCTATTGTCCGTCAAAAAAATCTTTTGCAAATTAGCAAAATTGATTTGCATTTGGATTTACAGGTTCCGGTAACTTTACTTGGAGCGATATTAATGGACAAATCTGGAAGAAGACCACTTCTCATGGTGAGTAATTCACAAACAAGTAATTTTGGAATTTTTTAAAAAAAAATTCATGTATATATTGTGAAATAATGGAAAATAAGTAGTAATATTCTGGAGGCTAAGAAAATGGTTCTGAATTTGTTAAGGTCTCTGCAACTGGAACATTTTTAGGATGCATTTTAACAGGAACCTCTTTCTTCCTCAAGGTAAGCTACCTGCTGTAACAGTAAATTCATCTGGTGTATATATTATATATATAAAAGACTTGCATTCTCCCCACCGAAGTTGATATTGATTAATTGTTTTTTTTTTTTGTTTTTTTTTATCATGAATAAGGGGCAAAGTTTGTTGCTTGGATGGGTGCAAATATTGGCGGTCTCCGGAGTACTGGTAAGTTGAGAAAAGAACATTTCTTTACCCGCTCTTTTTGTACAAAATATGTAATCTGAATGATATGATGGTGATATTTTTTTTGAAATACCTACCGTGCCTAACGTGTTCTCCCCCCTTAATGACACCAGGTCTATGTTGCATCATTCTCTATTGGAATGGGAGCAGTTCCTTGGGTTATCATGTCTGAGGTAATAAATTCAAACCTCCAAAGTCAATATGCTTAGAAAATTTCTTTTTATCCTACTTTAAACAAAGTTATACAGTATAGAACAGAAGACTGAATTTCCTTGATTGGTTCCTAAAGGAAGGAAGCATGGTAATATACACAAAAATTGAATTAGGTCTCTAAGCTAGCCTGCTCTCTCTGATGTTTTTTGGCTTTTATTTGAGGGCAAGGTTCGGGAGCAAAATATGTACAGGGGGCCACTGTTTCAGTGGTATTAATTCTGAGAGCAACCATTTTGTGCATATTGCCAAATGTTAGGTCTCTCTCCAATCCTCCCCGCCTATACCCCAATGATTGGGGATTATATGAATTCTGTTGTTGTTGGTTCCTAATAGAACACTTAGGATCAAACAACAGTTTCAATATCCCATAATGGATGCATGTCACCAATACATATGTCACGGAAATTCCGAGGAGTCTGGCCAAGTGGGCATGAACAAGTAAATACAGAGCTTGCCCCTTAAGAGGTTGCAAATTCGAATTTCACGAAGGCCAAACAATCCAACATTGGGGGCCGTTGGAGCTTTGTCCGACCGTTAACTTCAGAGCTCCAGAATTAATCTATGTTTACTTGAGACTATAACATGGAAATTAACTCAGGAAATTTATTTAATGAATCGCATTCATTTCTTCCTCTGGTAGATTTTCCCAATACATGTGAAGGGTGTTGCTGGGAGCTTGGTGGTGCTTGTGAATTGGTTGGGTGCTTGGGCAGTTTCTTTCACTTTCAACTTTCTCATGAGCTGGAGTTCCTCAGGTTACATAGCACTATAATTTTTGCAAACATGTTTTCAAAAGCATTTTGGTATACTAGCTAGCATTCATTCCATTGTTTTTAGGGCCCTTGTTTTTAATTGGCAATTGATTCCATTTCTATGGCCCTTTTTTCTCCTCAGGCACATTTTTTGTCTACTCCGCGTTTTGCGCGCTGACTGTACTTTTCGTGGCGAAAGTGGTGCCAGAAACAAAGGGAAAAACATTCGAGGAAATTCAAGCAGACATCAACAGATAAGCAAGAAGAATGTAGTAGTGAAGTGAATGTTGTATTGGATTTCGTATCGTTGTTAATTTGTTGACGCGACATTGATGGAAATTAGTCCTTGAAACATTTTTTTTTTTGAATTTCAAAAGAAATTTCTTTTAGTGATTCAACTAAATAAAGGAATTGAAATTGATTCTTTTGTGAAGATGGGGTAGAAGAAATGGGGTGGGGAGCCTCAGATTAATTCCATGGCAGTGTGGGATCATGTTCTTAATTACTTTGAAGCAACAGTTGTAATTAAAATTGCAAAAAATGAGTAAAATCCATTTCGTACTAAATTGTTCCAAGATTTGTCTTCCTAGCTACCTCTATGCAGAGGTTACACATTCCAGATATTATATCATGGGTTATGAAAAGTTAAGGTTACCCTGATCAAGTTTCTTTCTAATTAATAGACCGATAAACTATCTTTGTTATGTTAATGGATAATTAACGTTAGAACATGTGAATTGTTTGGAGGTAGTATTATGGATGATTGACAGCAAAACACGTTTTTGGGTATTAAATAAAAGATTTTATTCTCAGCTTTTTATTTATTTAAACTTTTGCCACGTTAAACTCAAATCCTGGCTCTGGCACCCCTATCTGTTCCCAAGTGAGTCCACCCTTTTGTATATATGTCTGTATTTCTCCGGGAGTTGTCCTATCTTTTTAGAATAAATTAAACACTTTCGTGCATAATTTTGGTGCTTATTTATTTGGGTAGAAACGGCCATTTGAAAGAGGTGAAATTATATAATAGTCCGGGAGTACCACCACGTGGTACTCCGGACCACCTTACAATCATACATTCTTATGGGGTCTATCACAAAGTGTATAGACTCCACATGAATGTGTGGTTGTAAAGTGATATAGAGTACCACATGGTGGTACTTCCGGACTATTTAATAACCACTCTTGAAAGAGTTCCAATCCCAAGTACGTTCGTTTAGATGTGACTCTTAGCCCATCCGATTATATTCCTTGTCTTAAAAGGAAGAGATCTGAAGTTCGAGAGTATGGAGAGATTTCAAACCTGCTTTTTGTTGCTAATCCTACTGATTCCCCTCGAATCCCTACCGATGGAGTCCAATTCCAGAGGCTGATAAAATCACAAGTCAATGCATGACAGCTTCATATCCCAGATTAATATATGATGATAAGCTAGTCCAATCTGAACAAAGTACAATTATTGACTTTCCACATGCATATGTATTTGGTAGTACTAAATATTTATACACTCCACAAACCTGACTTCCTCTCCCCCTCTTCTTCTTCTTCTTGTTAGAAATGGCAATTGAGCAATACAACGATATTGCAAATGGTGATCAGGAACATACTAATGGTACTAATGGGCTTGAGGATATAGAAAGACCCTTGTTAATCGAGCACAAGAAAGTTGGTGAATCTGAGGAAGACGACTCTGGAAAAGGCGGCGAAGAAGGATCGATTGGAATGGTTTTGCTAAGCACTGCTGTTGCCGTTTGTGGCTCGTTCGAATTCGGATCATGTGTGAGTAGATAAAATGCCTCTGTTTTTTCTTTTCCCTGTTCTTTCTTTTATTTTTGGTCAGGAATTACAAAAATAAAATAAAATTGAGAAGTAAAAGTAGAACAAAAACCGAAGGGGAAAAAGAGAATTAGAAGTTGTTATTTTTTGCAGGTGGGGTATTCAGCTCCTACTCAATCAGCTATAAGGGAAGATCTTGATCTTTCCCTAGCAGAGGTTAGTTTTAATTGTCTTCTTACAACATTTTTCTCCTTGTTTCCAAAAAGCCTTTTTGTAAAAGCTTTTCTCCTTAATCCCAAAGGGTTGGCCGGTGGTTTTGGCTTGACACTTCGGGGTTCACTCCCTCCCTTCTAACTTTCTAAGCTTTTGGGTTCGATTTCCCTTGTCCCAACTCTTAGGGCCACCACGACAAGCCTGAAAAGAGCTGCGGAAAGAGCTGTAAAGATTAGTCCGAAGTGTCAGCAAGATGACTCGGAACACCTTGTATCACCCGAAAGAAAAGATTTCTCTTCGTTTTAAAAATTCTGATCAATTGCCGTAACAAATATGTTACCATTATTTTGCAGTACTCTCTTTTTGGTTCCATTGTGGCCATTGGAGCCATGGTTGGTGCTATTACCAGCGGCAGAATTTCCGACTCGATTGGTCGGAAATGGGTACGTCTTATTGGGTATATTGGCTATGTTCTCATTTTCGTTTTCCATTCCGTCTATCCCAACCGCACGGTCTTACCGCTCTCTCAATCTTCCGTGGAAGAGTTTTTTAAAATCTAGACCATTCAAAAATGTTTGGATGGTGAGATTGAATTCAACAGAGGGAGCAGTGAAAGAGAGGGGTGGGGGTATAGACTTTTGGTTCGTTTTTGGGCCGGAATATTTGGATTACTTTATTGTAAGTTGCTGTCGATAACTATTTCTATTTAATATTTTTTAATGGAAAAAACTATTCCTATTTTTTTAGTATTTCTTTGAAACCAACTCACTTCATTGAAAACAACGCAATAGTTTTTCTTAATTTTTGTATGAGAGCAGGCAATGAGATTGTCAGCTGGTTGCTGCGTCATTGGGTGGCTAGCAGTCTACTTCGCGACGGTGTGTATTGCAGCGAAAATCCTTTTTAATGAATAGTTGTTTACGGCGTCAATTGCGATCATTCAAAAGTGTTTTGGATTTTTCGAAAAAAATTTATTAGAATCCGGACCTTCCAAAATGCTTAATTTTGGACGATTGCGATTAGTTGCTGCTGTAAAGAACTTATTTCCATTTTTTTCACGATTATAATAATACAGGGAGCTCTTGTTCTTGACGTGGGAAGATTCTTAACAGGATATGGCATCGGAATTTTCTCTTTTGTGGTAACAACCATTCAAGAATTGACTCATTGTTTAACTATCTGGACTCGTTAGTTCGTCTTACAAAATATTTACTCTTTGGACATGCTAAAGATTATTGTCACAAAATTGGAATTCGGTCGACCGACCAAACGGGATTTGATGAATTAATGACTTAAAACATAGGTCCCTGTGTTTATTGCTGAAATAGCACCGACGAAGATCAGAGGAGGGCTCGCGACACTTAACCAGGTAGGTGGAACACATCAACACAATGCTCGTCTTTTTCGTAGGACTGTGTTTGGATCAAGAAGTAGTAAAAACTTAATTCCACAGAAATGCCATTTGGGAAAGATAAAATGAAGGCATGGAATAACCTTATAACAAACAGAAGATTGACTAATTGTTGACAACTGACATTTTATTTCTCCCATTGTGGCTATGAAGCTGATGATTGTTGTTGGTGCATCAACTGCATTCTTGTTGGGATCGATAATAACATGGCGAACGCTAGCCTTGACTGGTAAATGTTTAATGTTTTCTCATATTATTTAAGTCGATTTCAAATGGATAAGTTATGAGCATTTTGTGAAAGATCTATTGAGACTTTGGCATAAAGGGTAAAATGGTCATAACTTGAAAAAGGAAAGGAAAAAAAAAAAAGACATTCAGAACCTGATGAAGGGATTTGAGTTGAAGGGCTTATTCCATGCATTGCCATACTCTTGGGCTTGTTCTTCATTCCGGAGTCCCCTAGATGGCTGGTAAGGTTTCAATTGGAATTTTTCGAAATACGGTTCTAATGCAAATTTGATGAGAAAATCGACTAAAAATCGTTTATAATCTCAGGCGAAGATAGGGAAACAAAAAGAATTCGAAGCTGCATTGCGCAAGCTTCGTGGAAAAGATGCTGATGTTTCTCGCGAGGAAGCTGAAATCCATGTAAATTTTTAGACACAAATTGAAGTAAAAATGGGATAATCATTATTTGCGAAACCGACTATTTTGTTTCTCTTGACAGGCTTATATTGAAGTACTTCAGAGTCTTCCAAAATCTCAAATGCTGGATTTGGTTGATAGAAGATACATTCGAGCCGTAACTGTGAGTAACTTTTCGTACCTGTCGAAACAATAATTCTAGACCAGAAAGTACATCTGATAGACGATCGTATCGATATTTTGAAATTTTTTTTTTGATGTCATTTAGATCGGAGTTGGGTTAATGATTTTCCAGCAATTTGGAGGAATAAATGCATTTGGTTTCTATGCCAGTGACATCTTCACAGAAGCAGGTAAACATGTCATAGTCTCTTCAGTATTCTACTACCAATTAATCTTGCAAACTCAGAAAATGTGGCAGAAAAAAAAAAAAAAAAACCAGAGCTCAAAATTAAGGATAATTTTCATGCTTTGTTTGGAACGTAAGGAAAGAAATGGAAAGGAAGGAAAAATATAAGAGCGAGAAGTTATAGCGAAAGTAGGTACTTTCCTTTGTTTGGTTTTGTAAAGAAAAAGGAAGGAATATGTGAAGAACAGCGATTTCTCTTGTTTGGTTTTATGGAGAAAAATGGAGAAAATAATACGTAATCAGAGCACGAAAACATTTGTATCGACCGGGGGTTGTGCCAAATCGTTACCTTCAAGGTCCCGGAATTAGTTGACGTGCGCACAAGCTGGCTCGGACATTAAGTTATCAAAAGACTTAAAAAAAACATTTGTAAAACCACTTTCTAGTGTTTTTTTTCTTAAATTATTTTCCCATTTTCCTTTCTTATGAAGAACCAAAAAAGGAACAAAGGGCACCTTGAAAATACTGTCACTTAACTCTCATTTGTGCATATTTGCAGGGATATCAGGGAAAGCTGGAACCATAGCCTATGCAATAATTCAGGTTTTTTAAAACTCCCCTTTCCTCTGAAGTTTCAAAATGAACCAAATCTTTTTGTATTGGTAAAATAAATTTGATTGCATTTGGATTTACAGGTTCCCATAACTTTAGTTGGAGCAATATTAATGGACAAATCAGGAAGAAGACCACTTCTCATGGTGAGTACTCTATGGCGAAATTGTGGGGGGAAATATTTTGGTGGCTAAGAAAATATATTTACTCTTGTATTTCTTAAGGTGTCTGCGATGGGAGAATTTCTTGGATGCTTTTTAACGGGAACCTCTTTCTTCCTCAAGGTAAGTTATTCGTAACTGTAAATATATGCTGGGTTTGTGAAGCCTGATTTGGCTTTGGATTGTCGTTTTGCTAAACTATGTCGGAGCCCCAGAAAACCTAGACTTGAGTTACTGTCACGTTGAAGTCTGATCTTATTTAACGATTTCGTACACGAATCAGGGGCAAAGTTTGTTGATTGGATGGGACCCAATATTGGCAGTCGCCGGAGTACTGGTAAGTTAAGAAAACCGAACGATATGTATCATTTCCATGGCTTTCTTTCTAATCTCTGTCATTGCAACTTGTCATGCTACATGCCATGTTGTTATCATGTGCTTAATGTGGTTTTTTCCCCTTCATGAAACCAGATTTTTGTGGTATCATTCTCTATTGGAATGGGAGCAATTCCTTGGGTTATCATGTCTGAGGTAATAACTTCAAACCTCAAAAGTCACACTATGGCTAGAAACATTTCTTTTTATCCTACTTCTACCAACATTCAGCATAAGACTACTTAATTCTCTGTTTGAGTTCCTAATAAAAATTACGTATGTTGTCGAAAAGAAACATTGGGATCCAACATTTTCCATCTCCCGATACGGAAGCATGTCGATAGAATCTGAATTTTGTATTTCTTCCCTCATCAACTACATATATAGGACCCTGCTTATCTGCAGTCGAAATTCGGACTGCGAAAAACCAGTCTCATTTCGACTATCCATTTGAGCAATTAATAGTTTAACAAATTTCAATTATTAAAGAGATTTTTGGGTGGTCGAGATTTCATGGATTGATCTTTGTAGTCGAAAGAAAAAGTGCAGTAATGCCATTCCCTATCAAACCTGGTACAGTCCAGAAAACCCAAAAACAGGAAACCCCTCCAGGAAAACAAATCAACGGTCGTGTTTTGGGTTTCCTGGACACTATCATTTCTGATTTCCGATACACGCCCGGCCAAGAACTAAGAATAATATATGAACTTTTCTTCTGCCTGATCCTATGTGAAAGTAGAAAATCAAGGAATTTTTATACAATTCCATTTCCTATTTTTGTTCCCCCTGTAGATCTTCCCAATGCCAGTGAAGGGTATTGCCGGGAGTTTGGTGACGCTAGTGAACTGGTTGGGTGCCTGGGCTGTTTCTTATACTTTCAACTTTCTCATGAGCTGGAGTTCCTCAGGTCAGACAACTTTCGCAAACAGTTTTCAAAAAGCCATTGAAATTGTGTGTGTGTGTGTTTTTTTTGGAACTGATTCCATTTCCGGTGACCTTTCCTCTTCTAATTCCTCAGGCACATTTTTTCTCTATGCTGCATTTAGCGCGCTCACAGTACTTTTTGTGGCGAAAATGGTTCCAGAAACTAAGGGGAAAACGCTAGAGGAAATTCAGGCATCCATCAACACATAGGGAAGAAAATATATTTTGATTTGGTATTGTTGTTTCTAGACAAGAGGTGGAATCAAGCTTGACGCTATGGTGATTCTCGATGCGACATCGAAGGAAATTAGTCTTGGACGAAGCATTTTCTTTCCGATTTTCCGACTAATATTTTTCTGGGTTGATTTGGGGAATCATCGGGAACATCAGGTTTCTATAGTGATTTGAACTGAGTAAAAGAATTGAAATTTATTATTTTGTCAAGATTTGGAAGAAGAAATGGAGTGGGAGCCTCAGATTCCATGCATGGCAGTGTGATCTTGTTCTTTTTTCTTTTTTTCCTTTTCGATTGGCGAAAGCTAATTACTATTGCTAAAATAGCTTAGATATATAACACCTTGAAAGAAGAGTTGAACTCCAAACCGTTTTTCTCGTAGCACCTGATGTGTTGGGCAAGAGGCCGGCGTCTTGGCAGCATGAACAGAGATGCTTCAAGTCACGTTACGATGTCGCTTTCCTTAAGACGATATTCGCCCCCACCAGTTCAAGGGAATCTGGTGTGCAGCGGGTTACAGCGAAGCCGCCTCCAAGATAAAATGAAGCCCAGTCTCCAACTGTTGTCTAACTGCGTTATGCACAAACGAAGAGAGACCCGAATACCTTTGGATTGTGCGAGCCTCTTAAGTATAATCGTAGGAGATAATTCTAGAGAGAAACAACAATCAGAATGGTTCTGATTCTGTCACCTCAAATTGGTAGAACCCTTTACCTTTTATAGGCAAAGATCATGGCTATTAGCCAAAGATCGCATCTCTTGATTTAATCACAATAATCATGTCTATTCATAATAGTCATGTCTATTCATAATAGCCATGTCTATTCATGCGATCCTAATAGTCATACCTTTTAATTAGATCATGTCTATTCATTTAACCTGAATAGACACATCTTTTGCCTTTAAATCCAATAAACATGTTCATTCATATAACCTGAATAGACACACCTTTTGGATTAAAACCGTTCACCAATATTCACATTTAATATCCATTACATATTTTGGAAATGTTCCAACAATCCCCCACCATTTTCAAAATATATTGAAAATAAAACTTGTTTAAACTCGGAAAATTTGTGCATAAATGAAGGTATCTTACGATTTGAACCATTCACTTAGTGAAGACACATCAAAGTTAGTCGGAAGAGCATAGTAGACATGTCTTTGAACTAGCAATCCTTGTTGACTAACCGGACACGTCTCACACACAAATTTTCTTCTCCTTAGGTAATTCATAAAAGCCGACCCATGTATTGGCCTTGAGTCTATATCTTGGTTTCATGAGTGCTCTAAAGTCAAAAAGCCCCCGAGACCTATAGGAAGCGGCACCACTTCCACACTCATATAGGTAGGATTTTGTCAGTGTTCCTGTAACTACAACACAAAAATCCTATTAAGAACTAAGTAGTTCACCCTCTTGTTTTCAACATTACAGGTACCAAGCACTTCACCTTGGGATGGATCAATAAAATAAAATTAAGTGCTTACAATCACGACATATGATGTACTTTGCTCATTGAACTCAAGACTCGAGGTATGGTCAAGCGTTGAGTCGAGTTTCCACCAGGAGTGATTAAACTAATTGGGCTAAAATCCCATCCCTTTTGATGTTTGCCACATCAACCTCCTTGCAAGAGTTAATAAAACCATTGCCTTGAAAGCAATGTTTTCCATAGCTATATTACCATAGTTTATGACGTGATACACTTGTCCGGACTACCACCACAGTCACAACTACCGATTCTCTCTTTTAAGTGACTTACTGAGAAATATATCTGTGACAAAATACCATGTCATCCCATCTCATCGTAAAATCCTCACTTTATTTCAAGAAAGAAAACCCCACAAATAATAAACTTATTATGTGTTCATGGTTTTCATGCTTCAATTATATTAGGCGCCTTTGCATCCATCATAACCGATGAATACCAATTACAAGCATGTAAACCAATTCCTCTAAATTTACTATTTAGAACTCATTTGTAGGACATAGTTGTTTAGAACAACTAATTAAACCAGATAGTAAAAATTCACCATTCCATATCTTTGTTGTTTACTCCAAAATACACAGGAGAACATGTGACCGAAAGGCCACATTATCAATATTCCTTCTATGAAACAACGTTTCATTTAATCCCCACTTTTTGAAAAAATTAGGACTCTTCTTTTAAATCCAAACACCACACCGCTTTATTTAGCCTCCAATGGTTACACCATTTAGGTTAAATCCAAAAGCCGCACCTTTCTGGTAATACCACTGGTTAAATCCTTAACCTTCACATAAATACATTAATATGTATATGTCAAAGTGTATTTTGGTAAAGGGCAAAAGAAGAGCCACACCGTCCGTTTTTATTTCCACATAAAAACAAACCCATTCTTGTTAAGAATTCACAACAACCACCATTTTGATTTCCTAACGCAAATAACATGCACACAAAATTAATAATGATGGTATGTCCAGTTTTGGATATGGCTTCCAAAACTAGGATTTCAGAATACTCTTTATGTAGCAATGTGTATAAAGCAAAACAATCGAGATAATTTAAATAGCCAGCGATTTGGTTAACCACCGATCACGTGTCCAACAGTACAGTAACCTTGTACTTTCCCCAACACGATTATATGGTTTTTGATCGAGGCCGTCAAATATTACTCAGTGAGAGCCACATAACACATTTCCGTGTTACCAAAAATACCACCATGACATAATTACCATGTCAGGTATCACATACGACAGACCACATAAACCTTGGCTATAAAACCATCCGATACTATCCATAAGAAAAACCTTATTTCCATGCTCATAAAAATAAAAGCAACATTTTATAAACATAACAGTTCATTGCAATAATAAAAACATGAGCAAGAACAAGTCTAGGTGTACTGGTGTCGATTCCTTAAAGAGACAATAAGGACTCTACCAAGCGATACCAAAGCAGTAATGTAAGCCAGCGTTTCACATGAACCAGTTGATCATGTACTAACTTTAGCACTTGAAAGAATAAAAGCAACAACATATATACTGCCACAACACAACCTAAACAAATGCATAAAATCATACATAAACTCACCAATAAAGAATCGTAATTTCCAAGTTAATTACCTTTATTAAAAGTACAAGAGTACACAACATACATCTCCAAAATTAAAAAAATGTGGATCAAACCTATTTAGCATGTGGATACATAAACCATAATCAACATGATAACACACAAACACCCTAATCAACCGAAAATTTGATCTTCTTTAAAGATCCAGGACAAGGAACACTCTTACGCGCTGTTCGCCTAATTATTGGCCCTTTGTGACCAAAACCATCATGACGCGTCTTTCGCGCCATTTCCATCGTCCGCAATTGACGCAAAGGAGTCAAATTATCAACACTCTCGCTCACTCCTTTAATTCCTGGCGGAGGGGACAATGCACGGTTGATACCGTTAGGCGAACCTCCCATTGCCGCGGTAGACTCATCGGAATCCTCCATATTTTCCAATGGAGCCATCTCCTTTGGACTATGAAAATCATCATACGCGGATGAATCTTTTCCAATTTCCTGAGACCCATGTTCCGATATTTCCTTAACCGGATTAGCCGCAACGTTTTGGACTGAACGTTCTACCACAAAAACGTCCTCTTCATCAGAAGAGATATCAATCATCACCGGTTGACTCTCATGCAAGAGGCCTCGCCTTGCAAAAACCTCTTTCCATTCTTTAAACCAAAGAATATCATCGGGACTTGGATGTGATGAATCTCCCAAAACAATGTTAAACGGTGGAAGAAAAGGAGCTGAAAGGCGAATTATGTTTAGAGGGATTTCAGAAGGCATCTTGACAAAAAGAATGTGCTTCAAAATTGTTACGCTACCCAAAAACCAAAGAAAATGGATAACGAAGTGGTCTGTATGCTTTCTTCGGAATGTTATAGAAAGCTTTGTTCATTAGACAGATCGAAGCAACAATGCTCTATTTAAATAGCGAAAAAAAATTGTTCCGAAAAGTTGCCAAGGTAGTTATAGCAAACACAAAGCCACCGTTTTTTTAAAAAAACAACGGTCCAATAGAGCAACCCCCAAGCGGTGCAACACTTCAAAATACAGTTAATGACGAACGAAGCCACCGTGGCCGAAATACACAAACCGGTTGGTGTTACAATCAAACCATGCTCATGTACTTACTAAATAAGCACTTAAGAAATAAAGCAACAACATTTCACATGGCCCACAAAACTGATACTAAAGCACCCACGTGCACAACCAACCAAAACAGTAATAGAAGATCCACTTATGTAGTACTAGTGTACTACCTCATAGGCTTGGTTCTAAATGATTTAAAACCATTTGCGAAACACAAACTCGAATTTATAACTTAAGCACTAGATTTTGAATATTGCATTAAACAAATTCAATCCAATGCCGTAACCGTTCACACCCATTCGTTTCATCCGAACAAGTACATGGACTAGCACTATCGTGGATTGTCCGATCACGATCGTTGGCAGTAATTGGATCATTCTAACTGGCGCATCATTTTGAGAGCATCAAAAAGAACACATGTGACTTACCCGTCACATATACGCCCACGACTTCCATGTTAGTGACACGTCACTACCAAGTCTCCAGGTTATTGAATGAGCCAAAACCACAAAGTCTAATTGCCTTGTTTCAAAACATGCCCACACAAATGTGTAAATATGAGTTTGCATTTTAAAACTATATTCTGTAGAACAGATAGAAAGGCGTACCTTTCACCTTGAGACTATATATGATGAGAGGAAACTTACGGAAAACCGCAGCGCCATAATTCAATTACATCACCATCTTCCTTTTGAATTCTCCAATCGCATCTATCGTCTTCGTCTTAAGGATCCATAACGTAATCAATCCACTTTCATCTTAGAGGATTATCGTCTTAAGATTGTTGGTGCAAAACTCGTCGTAGCCGATGAAAGTAGATAAACAGAGATGCTTCAAGTCACGTTACGATGTCGCTTTCCTTAAGACGATATTCGCCCCCACCAGTTCAAGGGAATCTGGTGTGCAGCGGGTTACAGCGAAGCCGCCTCCAAGATAAAATGAAGCCCAGTCTCCAACTGTTGTCTAACTGCGTTATGCACAAACGAAGAGAGACCCGAATACCTTTGGATTGTGCGAGCCTCTTAAGTATAATCGTAGGAGATAATTCTAGAGAGAAACAACAATCAGAATGGTTCTGATTCTGTCACCTCAAATTGGTAGAACCCTTTACCTTTTATAGGCAAAGATCATGGCTATTAGCCAAAGATCGCATCTCTTGATTTAATCACAATAATCATGTCTATTCATAATAGTCATGTCTATTCATAATAGCCATGTCTATTCATGCGATCCTAATAGTCATACCTTTTAATTAGATCATGTCTATTCATTTAACCTGAATAGACACATCTTTTGCCTTTAAATCCAATAAACATGTTCATTCATATAACCTGAATAGACACACCTTTTGGATTAAAACCGTTCACCAATATTCACATTTAATATCCATTACATATTTTGGAAATGTTCCAACATTAATTACTTTGAGCCAACAGTTGTAATCAAAATTTTGAAGATAAGTAAATTCATTTGATGCCAACTTGTACCTGGCTACATCAGTGCAGATGACTCATTTCAGATACTATGTCATGGGCTCCGCCCCTGCCCACACAGATAACGATATGTAGAGAAACAAATCTCTTTTATTTCTTTGATTTTTGACCGATATAATAACTTATACATGAATGGTCTTCTAAACTAGTGCAGCGAGATGAACGATTATGATTCAATTTGAAATTATTACAGATGAAGTATAAAAATGTCCAAGTAAAATAGTTTTCATGCGTGTTTTTCGTCCAAATGGTTAACATTAGGGCTATTCGACGGATAAATCGAACCGCCCAATTCATCCAATTTGCCAAATTCTCAAGAGATCAAACCATTAACCAAGACATTCTACGGACGGATACGGATCTAAAAATACTAATTCTGACGGATCAGGATTGGTTCCGGTTAGGTTCCGCCCAATCCGTCGATCCGCAATGTTCCTATTTCTCTACGGAAGATTATGAATGATGTTGATCAATTTGAACAAAATTTCACAGATAATAAAGTAATAAACATGTTTTCTATAATGTTTTTATGTTGAAAATGTTAATAACCTTCTCTATTATGATGTCATTTTGGACTTTTAAATTTTTTATGGACGAATGTTACCTAATTGAATGATATAATAGTTTATCTTTAGACTTTAGCGTGGATGAATATAACTTAATTCTATGTAATGTTGGTTTAGACTTGTTTGAATTTGTGGCGGCCTTGATTGAACTTGAAGTTTTGGGGCTTTAATTTTCAAAATTTAGGCGTATATAAAATAAATAAATTGCAAACTCATATCCGCCGAAACCGAACCATCCATAGAACATCACGGACGGTTGGCGGATGGATAAAATGACAATCCACAAAGAGCGGATTGGATTGGGAACCGGACTATTTCGCACAAAACCGATCCGCAGGCAGCCCTAGTTAACGTATTGTTAGTATCGTCACTAATTGGACTAAGTTAAAATAAACCGGATATTTTCCCCTCTGCCTCCTTCTCTCTAACCCTGAAGAAGCCGCCGCCCCCATTTCCATCCTTCCCCTCCCCCTAGGGTTTTATGCCCCAATGGGTGATAGGAGGGGAGGGATTCCTCTCCCTCATGGGATTTTTCCATCTCCCGATCTTAGATCTCAGAGGTTTTCTCTCCTTCCCCCTTCACTCCCCTCCTCCTTCTCTTCAAACAAGCATCCGTTGCTCCTCATCCGCCGTGTAGTCCAACAACTTTTGGAGGTTGTGCCTTTCAAATCGTGGTCGCCAAAGGCATCCTCCCCCCGCCCGACGGAGTAGGAGATCTAGGTTAGTGAATGATGTTTGCTCCGGTACGGCAAACTCCATCTGATTCCGTTACCGATTTTTCTTTTCTTTTTTTCTAGTTCTTTTCTTGATGTCCCCTGTGTGTGATTTCTCCTCATTTGTGGGGCTTCTATCACCCTTGTGTGGGTGTTTTTTTGTTGTTTTCTGAAGTGCTCTAGCTGTTTAGAGTGATGGATCTAGTTGGAGTTAGGTGTAGTCTTTGGACAGAGTCTCCTCCTGTTTGGTTTCTTGATCCCTTGTCCAGGGATCGAGTTTTTCTCTTGATGTACTGTTTCTTGGATTTATAATATTATCTGTTATCGTTTTGACAAAAATAAAAAATAAACCGGATTGTTGAGTGACTACATGGGTTTGTTTGATATTTGAGGGACAAATTACGAAAATTTAGAATAGCCCAAGGATGAAAGAGATAATTAACTCCAGAATGAACATGTTTTATGGCAGTAATAAATGAGAATAAAAACATGATTTTTTATTTGTTGTCGATCTCAAAGTCACGGAAGAAGTTGGTCAAAGCTCTTGACCCAAAAACCCATGTGGGATCGAAGGGCAGCACTGGATGTAAACAAACTGAGCGACTCACGAGCTCGGCTAGGTTCGTTCGCAGGGCCGGCTTATAGCCAAGGCCAGAGAAGCGACCGCTTCCGGCCCCCGAAAAAAATTAAAAACGAGGGCCCCCAAATTTTTAGGATTCCTATATATATATATATATGGTTCAAAAAAAAATTGCACTAGACTTCTTTACACAAAATAGGTCCAATTGAAATTTAGGAGCCACAAAATAGGTCCAATTAAAATTTAGGAGCCACAAATTAGGCCCAAATTGTGGAATTATTCAATAGAAACACTAATGCATTAAAAACAAAAAAAAAAAACAAAAAAACAAAAAGCTTTTTAAAGTTGAAATTGATCAAAAATTATCTGCGGTCAACCATGTCTCAAGAAAGATTAAATGGATTGGCTATGTTGTCTATCGAGAAGGAGTTGGTGAAGCAGCTTGACTATGGAGACTTAATCAGTACGTTTGCAGCAAAAAGTGCGAGAAGAATAATTTTCAAATGATGGATTCTGAGGTATCGTAATAGTTGCATTTTTTTGGGGATAATTATATGCTTCTATTTTGTAATGGTAAATCTTTTGTATTGGTTTTTTTTTTATGACCCTTTGTAGATCACTTTTGCATGAAGGGTGGGCCCATTCAAGAGGTTCGCTTCCGGCCTCCAAAACTTATGAGCCGGCCCTGTTCGTTCGATAAAAGCTCGGCTCATTTATTAAAAAAGAAGAAGAGAGGCTCGGCTCGATGAAAGAGGCTCATTTAGTAAATGATTAAGCTCGACTCGTTAAGGGCTCGACTTTTTAAGGCGACTCGATCCGAGCTCGAGCTCAAGTTTATGGCTCGTTTAGTAAACAAGCCGAGCTCGATCTCACATTTTTGTACTATTCAATCAAACCAGTAACACCTATTGCTTGATTGCCGTTGTTTTGAATCAACGGGCATTTCGATTGCCTTGCAGAAATCTACCAAAGACTTGGTTTCACCTAGGAATTCTCCATAAAAGTTTCTCTACGTCGATCTTAAAGCACGATTACAGAATCACTCTCAAACGCATCTTTAAAAGTTTCTAGGATTATTTCCCACTACGGGATGGAGAATGCGCACGCGTGTCTTTATTATTGTGTCTGACATTCGAGCGATTAGAAAGTCACTCGAGCGCATATATTTTTTTCCGGAAATCTGAATTTCCCCAACTAGTCGCTTGATGTTCAGACTCGAGCGAACAAGGTCGCTCGAGTCGTCTCCGTATACATTTCGCTAATTTCTAAGCAAAGCTGTAAACAAACATTGGCTGATAAGATCATATGTCTCCAGTGGAATAAATTAATTATTAAACTTTCAACACATATGTATATAATATACATGTACATATACTCAGGGGCGGAGGGAAAGGGGTGCACGTGGGGGCACGTGCCCCCGCTCGAAACTAAAATAATTTTATTATATTTTCGTATATTTTGCATAATTATGAAATTAAGTGTGCTACTACACATAAACATGTGCATATATATCTTGAAAATATACATATAAAACTAGTTTAATGTTTCAATTTCGTCATATGGTGCATTTATACTTGTTGATTTTCAAACTATTTTTCTATTTGGATCGATTCTTTCTTAATTGTACTTATTTGTCTATTGTGGTTAACTAGAAAAATAAATTTTCGCCATTATGATTAACAAGGTGCCCCCACTAAACGATATTTCTGAATCCATCATTGACTCAACCCACAGATTTCTTCACACTGAATCCCACAAACCTTACTTCTCTGCATCGTTTCAATTTTATCGGATGTCCCCGAAGGAACCATTGACCTTACTTCTTCTCCCTCTCTTCTTCTTGTTCCTCGTTTACACAAATGGCAATCGAAAATGGCTGTCAGGAAAATACTGAGACTGAGGATCTAGAAAATCCCTTATTAACCGAGCACGAGAACATTGATGAATCTGAAAAAGGCGCCGAGAAAGGATCGATCGGAATGGTTTTGCTTAGCACTGCGGTTACTACTTGTGGCTCCTTCGAATTCGGATCATGTGTGAGTACATAAAAGGTCTCTGGTTTTTTTGTTTTTTTTTTTTTTGGTTAAGGGAAAAAGAGAATTATAAGTTGGTATTTTTTGCAGGTTGGGTATTCAGCTCCTACTCAACCAGCTATAAGGGAAGATCTGCATCTATCGCTAGCAGAGGTTTGTTAATTAATTGTCTTCTTGAAAACATTTTTTGCCTCGTTTCCAAAAATCCGTTTTTTTTTTTTCTGAAAAAAAAAATTAGAATTTCCATAACTAAACTGTTACCATTATTTTGTAGTACTCCGTTTTTGGTTCCATTGTGGCAATTGGTGCAATGGTTGGTGCTATTACCAGTGGCAAAATCTCCACTCGATTGGCCGAAAATGGGTACGTAAGGGCTTATTTTGTTATGATTTCGTTTTCAATTTTCTTCTTTTTCAAAAATTTGGATTACTTTAATATTGCTGGTTCCGGTAGAATACTATATTTATAGAATTTTTTTTTCATTTTAAATTTCATTGAAAACCCTCGCTGCTTCGAAAAAAACAGAATAGATTTTCTGACATTTTGTATGAAAACAGGCAATGAGATTGTCAGCTGGGTGCTGCATCGTAGGGTGGTTAGAGCATGTACATCAACAATAGGTAAACTACTTAGCCAAAAACCATCTTTTTTACTTTACCTACTCAAATTTTCCTTCCACACTACAGCAACCTCTCTTTCCTTTTCTCTATTCCCATTAAACAAGATAAATAATACATATGGAGTATATTTATTTATTTGATATAATAATGAATGAACAGCTGTGGGAAGAGGCGAAACTGGCCTTCCTAGTTCCGACGACTTTGGCTACGGTTTGCAGATAAGTTTCGATCATTTCTTCACGAGTCGGTGCCAGATCCTTGGGGAAATCCATAGTAGCTCAACGTAAATTGAACTCCCAGATGAAGCTGGACACCCGCACCGAGAACTGCACGTTTTGTAGTGGTCTGGAGATTCTAGACGCCACTGCTGGTGGTGGTTCATGGTGGTGAGCTAGAAAACGACGCCGGGGAACTCAGGGTTGATGGAAATGCTCGGGTGACAATTGATTAGATTTTGGATCAAGGCGTCTGCAGAATCGATTACGTTGGTGGTGCTGGATTTTTGAGAGAGGGAGGGTGAAATAGCAGAAGAGGAAAGAGAGAAGTGAAGAACGGGGTAGAGAGAGAGAGGAGGAGGAGAGAGAAACAATAATATTTTAGTGAATGGCTATGAACAGTGACTCGGGGAATATACCGACCCAAAAGACCAAATGTATTTTACCTTGCCCTTTACCGATTCTGGTGTACCACGATTTTCTCACTTTGCATAAGCAAAGTAGCTAAACTTGGGTGTTTAGCTAGTCTTGTGCACATGCTCGTAGCAATCTACTTTTCTATGGTAAGTGTTGTATATGTCCGAACTTCTCATTAACTTTTAAATTTATTTGCTACGTAAAATCGAAATCACAAAGTAGTCTTGGTCTAAATTCGAATAAAAATGAGAGCGACACTAGTGTTTAACTAAAACGAATTTTTCTTCCGATCAATTGAGGGTAAAATGGTTATGTATTTGATGTCAAAATTAATTTTTATCGAAACCAATTTGGTAGGAAAGTAGGTTGGACAAGCTTTCTAACGGTTCAAACCACGAGCAAATTGGAGTTCGGTAATATCCGGGGCAAGTCCGCAAAGTTGGACTTGTTGTGAAATGTTCCACATGCGCCTGGGGCGCATTGGTGCTTAATAACACGTCAAACTTTGTGGTGTTGTCCCAGACACTCCGGAACTTCAATTTGAGCGCGGTTTGGACAGTTAGAAAGTTTGTCCAATTTATTTTCTAGCCCAAGTAGTTTGGATAAAAACTCATTTGTACATGAAAAGAAGTGACCATTAACCCTCGATGGGTCAAAATGTGATTCATTCTGGCAAAACGCGCATATGTTTCTCATTTTAAATTGGATCAAGACCCATTCTATGTCAATAAATAGTATTTTTAAAGAACTACAAGATGGCAAAATCAAACCATAATGATATTTGTATTCGTTCAGGAAAATTGGGTAGAAATCAGACAACTACAAAAATCGTCGAAGGCAGTAAGGCCAAAACACATTCTCTGTTTGATTTGGTAGTCAAACTCCTAATTCTCAGGCATTTAATCTTTTCCTAATTGCTTCAACACGTTCATAGAGAATCCACACTTCGTCAGAGCGAAGGAAAGTTTGCTTCATCAACAACATTTGGCCTTATTGGCTTCGACGATTTTTGTAGTTGTCTGGTTTCTACCCAATTTTTCTAAACGAATAGCAATTATCTTTATGGTTGGATTTCGCCATCTTAGAGTACTTTAAAAACACTATTTATCGACATATAATGGGTCTTGATCCAATTTAAAATGAGAAACATACACGCGTTTTGCAAGAATGAATCACATTTTGACCCATCGAGGGTTAAATGGTCACTTCATTCCATGTACAAATGAGTTTTGTTCCAAACTAATTGGGCTAGAAAATAAATTGGACAAGCTTTCTAACGGTCCAAACCATGCTCAAATTGGAGTTCGGGAGTGTCTGGGGCAAACCCCGCAAAGTTTGACATGTTATTAAGCACCAATGCGCCCCAGGCGCATTACAGTGCGACCTAGGCGCATGTGGAACATTTCACAACAAGTCCAACATTGCAGACATCCCCCGGATACTACAGAACTCCAATTTGCTCGTGGTTTAAACCGTTAGAAAGCTTGTCTAACCTACTTTCCTACCAAATTGGTTTCGATAAAAATTAATTTTTACATCAAAATACACGACCATTTTACCCTCAATCGGTCGGGAAAAAAATTCGTTTTAGTCACACACAAGTGTCGCTCTCATTTTTAATCGAATTTAGACCAAGTATATAATGATAAATATGGTTTTCACTCTATTAAAAGACGATGGAAATGAGCAATTAAAATAATAATGCCTTGTTTACTTTGAAAGTTTTAGAAACCTAAATTTCAATTTGAAAACATTGGGCGAATGTCGATGATGAAGCAAATTTTCCTTCGGTTTGACGAAGTGTGGATACTCTATGCACATTGTGAACCAATTAAGAAAAGATGAAATGCCTGAGAATTAGGAGTTTGACTACCTAATGAAACAAAGAATGTGTTTTGGCCTTATTGGCTTCAACGATTTTTGTAGTTGTCTGGTTTCTACCCAATTTTCCTGAACGAATAGCAAATATCTTAATGGTTGGATTTCGCCATCTTGTAGTACTTTAAAAACACTATTTATTGACATATAATGGGTCTTGATCAAATTTAAAATGCGAAACATACACCCGTTTTGCCAGAATGAATTACATTTTGAACCATCGAGGGTTCAATGGTCACTTCATTAGATGTACAAATGAGTTTTGTTCCAAACTACTTGGGCTAGGAAATAAATTGGACAAGCTTTCTAACGGTCCAAACCACGCTCAAATTGAAGTTCAGGAGTGTCTGGGGAAACCGCGCGAAGGTTGACATGTTATTAAGCACCAATGCGCCCCAGGCGCATTTCAGTGCGCTCTAGGTGCATGTGGAACATTTCACAACAAGTCCAACTTTGCGGACTTGCCCCGGATACTACCGAACTCCAATTTGCTCGTGGTTTGAACCGTTAGAAAGCTTGTCCAACCTACTTTCCTACCAAATTGTATTCGATAAAAATTAATTTTTACATCAAAATACATGACCATTTTACCCTCAATCCGTCGGGGAAAAAATTCGTTTTAATAAAACCCTAGTGTCGCTCTCATTTTTAATCGAATTTAGACCAAGTATATAATGATAAATATGGTTTTCACTCTATTAAAAGATGATGGAAATGAGAAATTAAAATTATAGTGCCTTGTTTATTTTGAAAGTTTTAGACACTCAAATTTCAATTTGAAAACATTGGGCGAATGTCGATGATGAAGCAAATTTTCCTTTGCTTTGACAAAGTGTGGATAGTCTATGAACATTGTGAACCAATTAATAAAAGATGAAATGCTTGAGAATTAGGAGTTTGACTACCAAATGAAACAGAGAATGTGTTTTGGCCTTATTGGCTTCGACGATTTTGTAGTTGTCTGGTTTCTACCCAATTTTTCTGAACTAATAGCAAATATCTTTATGGTTGGATTGCGCCATCTTGTAGTACTTTAAAAACACTATTTATTGACATGTAATGGGTCTTGATCCAATTTAAAATGAGAAACATACACACGTTTTGCCAGAATGAATCACATTTTGACCCATTGAGGGTTAAATGGTCACTTCTTTCCATGTACAATTGAGTTTTGTTCCAAACTACTTGGGCTAGAAAATAAATTGGACAAACTTTCTAACGGTCCAAACCACGCTCAAATTGAAGTTCGGGTGTGTTTGGGGCAACCCCACAAAGTTTGAGGTGTTGTTAAGCACCAATGGGCCCCAGGCGCAATCCACTGCGCCCCAGGTGCAATCCAGTGTGCCCTAGGCCCATGTGGGAACATTTTACAACAAGTCCAACTTTGCGGATTTGCCCCGGATACTACCGAACTCCAATTTGCTCGTGGTTTGAACCGTTAGAAAGCTTGTCCAACCTACTTTCCTACCAAATTGGTTTCGATAAAAATTAATTTTTATACCAAAATATATGACCATTTTACCCTCAATCGGTCGGGAAAAAAATTCGTTTTAGTCAAACACTAGTGTCGCTCTCATTTTTAATCGAATTTAGACCAAGTATATAATTGTGAGACCCGTACTTCATTTTTTCTTTCAGTTAACAGTTTATAATGGGGATTAAAATTAAAAGATTTGTGGAGATTTGAGTAAAGATAGGGATTGCATGGGAGATATACGTGTTCATTTGTGAGGGGTATGCACGTGATACTAGAGTGTGTGTGCATCAATTAATGGTAGTGTGCAGTATGGATGTATTTGTGATCTTGGTTAACATACAAAAGAAACAAAAGACAGAAAACTAGTTGGTGGAGAAAGTTAAAATAGTGTTGGAATATTTGAGATATGTAATAAGAAATGATATACTTATGCATGGGAGGGGCACGTGGAAGATGGGAAAGACAATAATAGTTGTGCTGTAGACTTTATGTGAAAAGGCTGATATATATCTCTCTTCTTGGGGGATACGGGGGAGGTGAGGTGGAGAACGCTCCTGTTTGAGGAGGAGAGGCCGAGAGTGGGAAAGGTTGCAGAGAGAGAAGCGTGTGTGGAAGGTGTATCGAGAGATTATGTAGTTTCTTAAGGAAGTGGGTGTTGATGTTCCGATAGTTATTTGTTGTTTATTGAGTTGGCCAGTGGTGTGTAGCAATCAATTTAATTATCTTTTGGGTTGTGGTGCTTGACAATCCGGGTCGTCGCAATAATGATAAATATGGTTTTCACTCTATTAAAAGATGATGGAAATGAGCAATTAAAATTATGATGCCTTGTTTATTTTGAAAGTTTTAGACAACCAAATTTCAATTTGAAAACATTGGGCGAATGTCGATGATGAAGCAATTTTTCCTTCGCTTTGACGAAGTGTGGATACTCTATGAACATTGTGAACCAATTAATAAAAGATGAAATGCCTGAGAATTACGAGTTTGACTACCAAATGAAACAAAGAATGTGTTTTGGCCTTATTGGCTTCGACGAATTTTGTAGTTGTCTAGTTTCTACCCAATTTTTTTGAACTAATAGCAAATATCTTTATGGTTGGATTTCGCCATCTTGTAGTACTTTAAAACACTATTTATTGACATATAATGGGTCTTGATCCAATTTAAAATGAGAAACTGTAGACACCCCAGTCTTGACTGTCTGGATTAGTCCTCTTATTGTGTTTGTTGCCCCGATGATGATAAAAGGTCGAGAACATTGTGGGTCGATGGAAGGTCTTGAGTTTTGAGCGTTGCACTTTCCCCCTTCAAACCCATTTTCAAACCCATTTCAAACCCTTCAAATCTAGAGCCAGAAAAAGCTCCAGCAACACCCTACTTGCTTACGCCAGGTTCTACTTGGCGTGAGCCAGTAAACTGCCACGTGTCAGTCATCGACCGTTGACTCAGTTTGACTGGCGCACGCAAGTATACAGATGGCGTACGGATGGTCAAAGCCAATCAAATCACCATTTTTCTACCACGCGCCCGAGACTTTTGTGGCCCCCCAAGTACAGGGAGCAGTGCCCCTGATGATTATATTCGTCTGCCCGTCCCCCTCTCTCTCCTACACACCCCATCAACAAGTCCCATGCATTTAATGCATGGGAGCTTCCTTCTTAACCAAACCACACCTCCTAACCCAACTGATCTGTCCCTCCTCCTCAGTCCATTCCTTCTATAAATACCCCCCTTGCATTCATTTGCAAGGGGTTACTCCTCATTAAGAAGTCCAAGCCCCTTTCTTCTCTTCTCTCTTGTTCTCTCTCTTCCATTGGAAGGGAAAGAAGGAAAGCCCATCCTCATACACCTCAGCCACCTTCTAGTTCCTTTCTTCAACCTCAGGTTTAAAACTCCATTCTTTGCATCAACCTTAAAGACCAAAGGTATACCACATTTGCGTGGCTTTCTGTTTTCGACCCCTGAGGGGAACCAGAAAGGTTCTGGCTAGTAGCTGATACTAGACCAGGCCTTTTTCTGGTAAAATAAAACAATCGTAAGAGACAAAACATGGCGCACGCCAGCTTACTCAAGCCGCACGCCAGCCATGGCTGTACGTGCACCGCTGGCATGGGGATCATGGGTTGTCTGTTTATTGCTTACATCTGGTCTGTCATCACTCTAGCATGCTAATAACCAGTTTATTGCTTTCTGTATTTTAGAACTGTTTAACTGTAACTTTCAATACCTGCATCTTTCTTACTCTATAAGGCCTATGTGGTGTTTCTGGTCATGTTCCAGAGCCCAGATGATGCAAAGCCAAACACTGGACAACATGCAGACCTGGCGTACGGGCTCCCATGAGTGGCGTACGGCATGTTGGCTAAGGTTCAGCGCCTGACCCTTGCATCACAGTTCAATCCTGGCCTCTTCATATTCCCCACTCTGTTTATGGGGATTTCTGTTCCTTTTCATGGCTTCAAGCCCTTTTATTTGTCTGTAATATGTATATAAACTGTCTTATAAACTGCGTGATTTTTCCTGGGTGTGCACTGGTCCATTCCAGAGCCCAGAGGGTTGAGAGCAAAGACTGTGAACAAACAAGAGGGTAGTGTACGCCAGCTCTTAGGTGGCGTGCGCAGGGTATGGTGGCGTACAGAGGCTCAGCCACTGCGTGCCAGTGTGCTGTCTGCTCACGCACCTGAAAAGCAGCGTACACCATCTCGTTGAAACTGTTCACAGTGCTTATTCTCAATCTATGTTCTTATGTTAGTTCAATTCAAGCAAATCATCATCCATAACCATTTTGTCACATAACTGCAAGCTGTTAAGGTATTAATCCCCATTATCTGCTCCCCCGCCCTAACTGGCTAAAAAATGATCAAATGAGAGAAAAATGCGAACGTTTTACAAAAATGCCTGAGTAGAGACCGATCTCCGGATTGGGCGAGTGGGGTGCCATAAAACCCTTCCCCTCTCGTAACCTGGCTCCCGAACCTCAGATATCGAAGGTGACGACGGACCAGTCCAGCCTTTTTCAAAATCAAACAAGCGTAGCAAAAGCGTTTTCGAGTTCGGTTCCTTGGGTATTCACCGCTAAAACCCGAGTGGCGACTCTGAATCGAAGCGTTTCGCCGTGCTTTTCCAAAAGGGCCGCACCCAATGTTTTTAAACCATAAAATCCAGAATTTTGGGGCGCGTGCCCACAGTGGCGACTCTGCTGGGGACTCATCGCATTGATTGATATTTGGAAATTAATACATAATAGAACAATTTTCAAAAGCTTGTTAAAACAGTACGCTCTGCGCTGCTGAAGAACGGAATGGTAACGTAACAGGATCTCAGCATCCGACCACTCCGAACTGGGGCTTTTACTATTGTTCACTTATGTAATTTTCTCCAAGTATTGATTAATAAAAGTGGGCCAAACTCAAAAAGCATTTTCCAAAAACTTGCGTTTCTCTCTCACTCAATCATTCTTTGGCATTCTCCATTTGCACCGATGTAGGTCAGCCCCGTTGAGATGTTTTGGGTAACCGGCACAGTTTACTGGAGCCCGGAGTCCTCGAACGCCCAACAACCTTGGACGATGATGAGTCGTAATACCATTCGACCATTGCTCTGCTACACGCGTTGCAATGAGAGGTATACCGCGGCTCTAGTTAGAGGAACCCCCTTAAACCAAAACCGGCCTCTACATGCGTACGAAGCACTAGAACCTTTCAACCTAAGACAGGAGCCTGCAGGGTAGGATTACTTGCATCTAACCCCCGTAAACTGTCTATGTGTTACTGCTTTCCCTATCGCATGCCTGTACATACATTCATACCGATCTGCGTAGGAGCATGCTAGGGCGGCTTTTAGGTAGTCTCTTCGAGTCTGTCTCATGCCTATCAGGATGCTGCTTGGCCCAATGAAGAGTCGTGTATCTTGATGGTACACGTTATCAATTTTCAAAGTCCTTGAATCAACGAGATTTTGGGAAATCATTACTTTCTAAGCCCTTGTCTAACGCCTAGTCGAGGTTTCAAACAGAAAACTAGGAACAACGGAGAGAATGCCGTGATACTTACACATCCAGGTTAAAGTGCTAATCACTTACACCATCAAGGCTGCTTACGCCAGCCCGGTTCCGGTATCACGTCATCTACACCGAGTTGTTCCAATCTCCAAAATTGAAACTTCGAGAATGGAATAATCAAAGGCTTAGACTATTTTGACATCTCTTAGTGTTAGTCGACTCAAACATGGATACACTGTCGAAAAGAAATCTGAGGATTTTGGCAGCATCCGACCGTCATGAGACAGACTTGTTTTTAGAGTCTAGGATGACACTGACGACGATGACGTGCGCATTGCATTTCTTCAAATTCTTTCAAAAAGCTTGTTGCAGGAACGCCACTGAGTTCTCATTTACTTTGCTGTCAAAAGCTTTAGGCCATCACCTCCTTGATCATCAATCCAAAATGGCAGCACAAACAGAACTGGCTGAGCTGAAGAGGGCTGTTCAAGAAATGAACCAGAAAATGGACAAACAAATGATCATGGTCCAGAGACTGGTTGACCTCTTTACCACCATAGCCCCGCAGCCGGATATGAGGCTAAGCAAGGAATCCTCTCAAGCCTTCCACACTCCTACGGTCAGAACCAAATAGTGCTCGAAGGACATGTTCAAAGACCTGGCCGAGTTTCATGAAGCCAAGACTCACCCAAAGGAGAATGCTGGATCTTTGTTCAAAGCCAACGCCGAAAGAGGGGATATGCATGAAAACGAAATCAATCCCAAAGGCAAAAGAGTGCATCCTGTTCCTCAATCCAATCGCCGAAACCCGCCAAGGACCTTCTCCCGCTTCTCCACACCTTTGTCCTCAGTTTATGAAAAGCTCCTTGAAGCTGGCTTCCTCAAGCCACTCCTACCAACTCCTTCACCTCGAACATTCCCGACATCCTACAATTCAAATGCCTATTGTGCTTTCCATCAAATGCCTGCCATCTCACCGATGCTTGCTTCCGCCTTCGACATGAAATTCAAAATCTCATCGATAATGGCACCATTCAAGCTCCACCCCCATCAAAGCCCAATGTCATATCCAACTTCGTGCCTCAACACGGTTCCAACCCACGTGTTAGCCAGATATCCATCAGCTCCACTCAAATCAACCCAAGCTCCACTATATTCAATCATAACCATTACATCATCCCAAAAAATCAATCCAAGCCAATTTTGTCTCTCCTGTCCGAACCCGAGGTTAATCTGATGGCCATCAGTGCAGTCGAGGTCCTCACTGCCGACACCTGGGTTGACAGCGATAAGGAGCTGTGGGCACACGCCCCAAAATTCCGGATTTTGTTTGTTCAAAAATTGTTGGGTGCGGCCCTTTTTGAAAAGCGCGGCGAAACGCTTCGATTCAGAGTCGCCACTCGGGTTTTAGCGGAGGAATACCCAAGGAACCGAACTCGAAAACGCTTTTGCTACGTTTGCTTTGATTTGAAAAGGATTTGATTGATTTGAAGAGGCGTAGACTGGTCCGTCGTCACCTTCGATATCTGAGGTTCGGGAGCCAGGTTACGAGAGGGGACGGGTTTTATGGCACCCCTCTCGCCCAATCCGGAGATCGGTCTCTACTCAGGCATTTTTGTAAAACGTTTGCATTTTCTCTCATTCGATCATTTTCCAGCCAGTTAGGGCGGGGGAACAGATAATGGGGATTTAAAACTGTAACAGCTAGCAGTTTATATGACAAAATGTTTGTGAATGACGATTCGCTTGAATTAATTAAAAGATCATAGATTGAAAACAAGCACTGAAATCAGATTGAGCAGAATGGTGTACGCTGTCTCTCAGATGTGTGAACAGGCGACATGCTGGCGTGCACTGGCCAGGCCTCTGCACGCCACCATGGCCTGCGTACGCCATCTAAGTACTGGCGTACACCACCTTTTCTCATTCACAGTCTCTGTTTTCAACCCTCTGGGCTCTGGAATGGACCAGTGCACACCCAGGACAAACCACGCAGTTATATACAGCAGCATATATACAGTTACAGATATAAGAAGTGGCTTGAGGCCATGAAAATGGACAGAAATCCCCATAAACAGAGTGGGGAGAGATAACAAAGGCCAGAACTGAACTGTGATGCAATGGCCAGCCACTGAAACCTGACATACCTGCCGTACGCCACTACAAAGAGCCCGTACGCCAGTTGTGCCATTTATCCAGTGTTTGGCTTTACATCATCTGGGCTCTGGAACAGGACCAGAAACACCCCAGAGGCCTTCTAATGCAGATATGAACAAATATTGAATACTACAACTAAACGGTTCTAAATACAGAAAGCAGTAGACTAGTTTTTAAGCATGCAATAAGGTGATGAATGAATAAGAAATAAAGCACAAAACAAGGATCTGGACCCCATTTCACAACTGGAGTACACCAGTTTCGGAGGGCTCGGACCTGCGGTACGCCACCTAAAAGGTGGCGTACGCAGGGTCCAGACAGATCCCAGACAGATCAAATTTTAAAACTGTACGTACTGCCATGGACCGGCGTACGCGGGCCTATGACCGGCGCACGCCGTTCATAGTCAGAAACGTATTTTTTTGTTTTTGAAACCTTGATAGCTTTAGGGCTAGGACTGGTATTGATTACCAGCCTTGACCCTGTTAGCTCCCCTCAGGGATCAGAACAGAAAGCAGCACAAAGATGTATACCTTTGGCTTTTGGATTTGAAAGGTGTTTGAGCTTTGAACTTGGCTTTGAAAGGAAAATGTGGGTGGATGTTTGACTGCAAGTGGTGTATGGAGGGGTCTCTTGTTTTCTCTTTCAATGGATGAAAGAAGAGCAAGAAAGAAAACTAAGAAGAAAGAAAGAACATAGACTTGAAACTTGGAGCTTGAAGAGGCAACCCTTGAAAGACCAATGGAGGGGGTATATATAGGTGGAGAGGGAATAAGGCCAGGAAAAGAGGCTGGTGCCTTAGCCCTTAAGCCTTAACTCCCATTGGATGAGAGGGAAAGGTGATGGGATGGGTGTAAGAAAATGTCCCCTCGGCCGAGACTATTTTTTTCAATGGATTGGAAGGCTCCTATGTATTGTAGACCCCTACCCATGGCTTCTGCATGCTGAAAAACACAAGTTTAACCGAAGTTTGACTTGGCGTACGCCACTAAATACCTGGCGTACGCAAGGTCAAATCTGGTCAATGGTCAAAGTTGACCGATGACTTGACACTTGGCAGAGGACCAGCGCACGCCAGGTGAATACCGGCGTACGCAAATTGGGTTTTGTTGAGGCCTTTTGGTTCTAGTTTAGAGAGTTTGAAAGGGATTTGAAAGGGCTTTTGGATTGCTCAAAGCTCAAACACACTAACATTTCTGAGGTGTTCTTGATCCGTTTCATCATCGGGGAATCGAAGACCATAAGTAAACTAATTTGGAAAGTCCAAAATAGGGTGTCTACAGGAGCCTACAAAGGAAGAATTCAAGAGGAAGCTTAATCAATCAATGGAGAAAACGGACTTTAGGGCTATTGTTCAAGGAGTTCCCTCAAGTGGGTTTGGCCGAAGAAGCTGAAGTGCTGTTGTTTGGGCCTGTTTTCCTATAGCTCCCACCTCTCTGCAAGAAAGTCAAGGGTAACTATAAAAGTTGCATTTTCAAATCGCGTCTATTTTGCATTGACACTTTCGAGTCTGAGTCTGACACAGTGTCTGTCAAGTCGTCTAAGTCTAGCTCTGAGTCGGAATTTGTGCCTCTTGGCCCTCCATATCGTAACTTCTATTCAATTCGAGTCGTTTTGCTGTACTTGGCAACCCCAAGGGTTTTATGATATGCATTATCCTGCTTCTAAGTACTTTGCTAGCTTTGTAATAAACTGTGTCGACCTTGACGACGAAGGGATAGATTTCAATGGGAATCTCCCCAAGGAAATGTGTTCCCTTGCCGAAAGGGAAGACGAAAGGCATGCTCAGCCTCTAAAAGAAGAAGTAATTTCTAATAAACTTGAAAGATGAGGTCGATCCCTGGATACTTCAAATTGGTTCAGTGCTGTCCTCCAGAAGAGCGTGGCGTCCGTTCAAACTTGTTCAAAGAATTCAGCATCTTGGCATGATCTCACAAAGACACGCTTGGCCTTGATCATGAGATTAAAAAAAAAGCATTGAATCCCCTGCTACCGGATGCCAAATCAGAAAGCAGAAGCTCAAAAGGCTCCAAAGCCATGTTACATGTTCAAAACGGTGACAATAGTGCTCCATCAAGCGCACATTAAAAAGGTGCAAAAGTGGCCTGGAGCGAGGCATTTCCAATCGAGACAGTCAGGACCCTTTCACTATCAAAGCCATTCTATCTGGGCTACAATCAAAGATCATCAACTTCGATGGCAACAAATTCAATACCTTGGTCAACGTGGATTAACTCAAGCATTAGTATCCCTGAGAGATGCTTGTTGGATCGAAAACCACACGGGTGGGCGATTCCAAGCAAAAGTTAGAGCAGCCTACTAGATCGAAAACCTAAGGAGGAAGTCTAGGCAAAAATAAATAGGCAAAAAAGTCGAAAGCTCGCTAGACCGAAAACCCAAGTGTGCGGTACTAGGCAAAAGTTAGAGCATAAAAGGAGAGGTAAAATACACGAGTGAACCTTGGCCTGAACTACGTTTTGACCTGATTCCCCAGAAGGGGATACGTAGGCAGTCTCTCTCTTTGAGACTCGGTCATAATCTATCAACTGGATCTCAATTTTTGGCTTTGGTGCACCACGTTGGCCGCCTGAACTATCTTTTGACAAATCCTTCCCTGAGGTTCAGTCGCAATCTATCAATTGAATCCAAGGCTTTGGTACATTGCCGTAGTCAAGAAGAAGACAGGCTTCATTTGTGCAGAAGGGGGAAAAAACCTTGTGTTTTTCAATTTATTTCAAACTACTTCTTCAATTTCAAAGCTGAGCAAAAGTCTTAAAATATCTGAAGCATAAAAAACAGAACGAAATGCTAGAGGCCCTAACGGGCTCATAGTTTATTCTAAGTCAGCGAAGTCTCGTGTAAGCAATCGCAGCGGACTTGTAGTCATGTGCGCTAGTTTGTGGATCACGCGCGTTCGTTCAAAGTTATGCCGGTTCCTACGCACGCTTCTTCAATTTGAGCAGCATTCAGAAGCAGTTAGCTACTGCTGCCGATTCATCAAGTTAAAAGCACCTCAGATATCATTCAAGGGGATTTTGCCAAGTTTTGTCATGCCGTGCAAGTCATGTGGACCAAATGTGACTACACGGGGGTGTCGGTTTCAATCCGGGCCTATATGAGTCATCTCTTTGCGTCTTTTTTTTTCCATCTTTGCGACATTTTTCGAGTGTTTTAATCTGTTTTCCATTTTGGGGCTTTCTTCTCAATTTTGTTTGTTCATACAGGTCATTGTACATCTATTTGACCTTACGCAAGTGTCAGTTTCACCTGTATACGGGATATTTGAATTTTGGCTCATTAATGCCTAAAATTTCATTTTTTCGCGAATCTAAGAGTCCGCATCGCATCCTGGGGCTTTTCTCCCTTTTTCGTTTGAGCTAGGCGAGTCTATACATATATGTGTGACTGTCCGTCGACTCAGTTCACTTGTCAATGCAAATTAGATATTAGTGGTGGGTTTATGCGCTCTTTCTCAAAGGAGAGTCAATAACTGAAAAATGCAATTTTTACATTGCTACCCTAGCTTCTATCTTCTATCCAAGCAGTGGAATCGTGTGAACAGCAAGAGCATGTCAGCCCAAGGCTAAACAAATCATGTCCATGGGGTACATCCGCCCAAGCATCAAGGAAGGGACACGCAGGCCCAATGTCGTTACTGTGTCTACTGAGGCACACCAGCCCGCTCAATGCCCCTCTATTTTGGCACGCAAGCTCGAAACTCAAAAGCAAAAGGCAGTAAAGTAATGAATCTCAGTGGTAGTCCTCAGGCGGCGTCGTCCTCTTAGGAGCCGCCCTTAGCTTGCATCTGCATTTTCAATTTGTGCATACAACTGAGTACATATCATTGCATATTGTACATCAACTGTTAAAAACAGAAAAAGTCTATCAAGTGCCAAAGCATGCCTGTCCAGTATCAAAAGTAGCAAGTAATCAGGATTTTGGGAGTTCATACCTGGGATCAAGTCACTACTGGAACCAAAGCCAGAGCCGCAACTCTGGGATAGTGCAATTTTAAGGGGGATGCCACATGCCATTCTCCCTATCCATTCCTCCATGGCGAATGTCAAGCATACAGCCTACTCCACTAGCACCTGGAGCACACTTTAGCGATCAGAATACAATTCAAAGCAGCAATGACTTGTGCTACCCAAATCAAAGTTCCGACGGCACATTCATCCTGAAGAATGATCTTCCAGTCCTCCAAATCAATCCTTCAACGACGACCAGCCATGTCATCCTTCCAATCAATTCCATCAACGACGGTCTACCCATCCTTCAAATCAATTTAATCAGCGACGGTCAGCCATATCGTCCTTCTCAATTCAGTGATGATCAGCCATATCATCAACGACGGTCAGCCATATCGTCCTTCTCAAATCGATGACGGTCAGCCATATCGTCCTTCTCAAATCGATGACAGTCAGCCATATCGTCCTTCTCAATTTAGCGATGATCAGCATTCAATCAACAACGAGACATGGTCATCAATCAATATCGTCCTTCAAAATCAACGGGTACCAGCAATATTCGATCCAGCCATGTCATCCTCAAAGTCAATCAATGACGTTGTCACCAATATCGTCCTTCTCAATTTAGCGATGATCAGCCATATCATCAGCGACGGTCAGCCATATCGTCCTTCTCAAATCAACGACGGTTAGCCATATCGTCCTTCTCAAATCAATGACGGTCAGCCATATCGTCCTTCTCAATTCAGCGATGATCAGCCATATCATCAGCGACGGTCAGCCATATCGTCCTTCTCAATTCAGCGATGATCAGCCATATCATCAGCGACGGTCAGCCATATCGTCCTTCTCAAGTCAACGATGGTCAACCATATCAATCAACGACGGCCAGCCATGTCGTCCTCCAAATCAAATCAATCAATGACGGCCAGCCATGTCGTCGTCCAAATCAAATCAATCAACGACAGCCAGCCATGTCGTCCTTCAAATCAAATCAATCAACGACGGCCAGCCATGTCATTCTCCAAATCAAATCAATCAACGACGGCCAGACATGTCGTCATTCAAATCAATCAACGACGGCCAGCCATGTCGTCCTTCAAATCAAATCAATCAGCGACGGCCAGCCAAGTCGTCATTCAAATCAAATCAATCAACGATGGTCTACCAGTCCTTTCAATTCATTCAACGATGACCAGCCATGTCATCCTCAAAGTCAATTCAATGCAACGACGATCAGAATGTTGTCCACTTCAATCCATCAACGGCGATCAGCCATATCGTCCGTTTCCAACCCTTCACGGCATTCAGAATATCGCCCACCGTCCAGCTCAACGGCGGTCCGCCCGTCCAAATAGTCTATAACAACTGTCCGCCTATCCTGATCCACATCTATCTACAGCAAGTGCAGCTTCCAACAGTCTTATTGCTCTGTCTCGGATGGTCTTTGATAAGGGGATTGGCTCTGGTTCCCAACAGATGGAATTTAACCTACCTGACACGACCTACCCGTGGCTGTTGAAGTTTCTTTAGGCCGAAGAAGGTTCGATCCCCAAGGGTAATAACTTGTCCGCAACTGATTCATCCCCAGGAGAGTCCGCCTTGGCATTCAATGATGGTTTGCCCATCCCCGTTTTCCAACAAAGTTCAAAACCCTCTTTCAACCAACTCAACGATGGTTTAACGAGTCGTCCTCAACGATGACCCACCGTCTCAAATCAACGATGGTTTAACGAGTCGTCCTCAACGATGACCCACCGTCCCAAATCAACGATGGTTCTCGATCATCCTTACCGATGACCCATCGTCTCAACTCAACGATGGTCCGTTCGCCGGTCCAGTCTAATCCACAAGCGGCATGTTCATCCTAAAGAATGATTCCCTCGTGCTATCTAAATCAACGACGATTAGAACATCGTCCGGCTCAATTCATCAACGACGATCAAAATATCATTTGATAGGTCCGTCCATCTGCAACTAACTGTTCCCCAGGAGAGTCTGCCTCGGCCTGCCCGGAACAGATACCTTTACTTCAGTCTTGCTTCAAATGCATTTTCCAACAGCCTTATTGCTTTGACTCGGATGGTATTTGATAAGGAGATTGGCTCTGGTTTTCAACAGATGGAATTTAACCTACCTGACACGACCTACCCATGGATGTTGTAGTTCTTTGTACCAAGGACGGTTTGATCCCCATCAACGGCAATCTATTCGCCCAACCTCAAATCAACGCTGGTCCGCCCGCGCAATATCAAATCAACGACGGTCCACCTGTCCAATTTCAAATCAACGGCGATCCACCCGCCCAAGTTCAAATCAACGGCGATCCGTCTGCCCCAATTTCAAATCAACGCTGGTCCGCTCGCGCAATATCAAATCAACGATAGTCCGTCCGCCCAATTTCAAATCAACGGCGATCCACCCGCCCAAGTTCAAATCAACGGTGATCTATCCGTCCTATTTCAAAATCCTCGTCCCAACAGAGTCGATGCTTCTCTAGATCAAGTTTCCCTAGTGAAGTTTGCCCTCTACAATAGCCTTGTTACCCTTCTCGTGCAATCAGGCAGCGGTCTGTCCATTTATTATATCTTTAGCAAAAGCAAGCTTTCTCAAATGATCTGCTTGACTGACCTTAACCAACCAAGTTCTTCAAGATTCATGTCTTCTTTGCCCTATATCCTGCTCCGGATAGCCAAGAGTAGGGTGTCTAGACAACCTTTGACTTTACTTGTACCACATCAAATGGTACTCCAAGTGCCGTCAAAGGGGGGGCTTCTTTAGACACCCCAGTCTGGACTGTCTGGATTAGTCCTCTTATTGTCTTTGTTGCCCCGATGATGATAAAAGGTCGAGAACATTGTGGGTCGATGGAAGGTCTTGAGCTTTGAGCGTTGCACTTTCCCCCTTCAAACCCATTTTCAAACCCATTTCAAACCCTTCAAATCCAGAGCCAGAAAAGCTCAAGCAACACCCTACTTGCTAACGCCAGGTTCTACTTGGTGTGCGCCAGTAAACTGCCACGTGTTAGTCATCGACCATTGACTAAGTTTGACTGGCGCACGCAGGTATACAGATGGCGTACGCATGGTCAAAGCCAGTCAAATCACCATTTTTCTACCACGCGCCCGAGACTTTTGTGGCCCCCCAAGTACAGGGAGCAGTGCCCCTGATGATTATATTCGTCTGCCCGTCCCCCTCTCTCTCCTACACGCCTCATCAACAAGTCCCATGCATTTAATGCATGGGAGCTTCCTTCTTAACCAAACCACACCTCCTAACCCAACTGATCAGTCCCTCCTCCTCAGTCCATTCCCTCTATAAATACCCCCCTTGCGTTCATTTGCAAGGGGTTACTCCTCATTAAGAAGTCCAAGCCCCTTTCTTCTCTTCTCTCTTGTTCTCTCTCTTCCATTGGAAGGGAAAGAAGGAAAGCCCATCCTCATACACCTCAGCCACCTTCTAGTTCTTTTCTTCATCCTCAGGTTCAAAACTCCATTCTTTGCATTAACCTCAAAGACCAAAGGTATACCACATTTGCGTGGCTTTCTGTTTTCGACCCCTGAGGGGAACCAGAAAGGTTCTGGCTAGTAACTGATACTAGACCAGGCCCTTTTCTGGAAAAATAAAACAATCGTAAGAGACAAAACATGGCGCACGCCAGCTTACTCAAGCCGCACACCAGCCATGGCTGTACGTGCACCGCTGGCGTGGGGATCATGGGTTGTCTGTTTATTGCTTACATCTTGTCTGTCATCACTCTAGCATGCTAATAACCAGTTTATTGCTTTCTGTATTTTAGAACTGTTTAACTGTAACTTTCAATACCTGCATCTTTCTTGCTCTATAAGGCCTCTGGGGTGTTTCTGGTCATGTTCCAAAGCCCAGATGATGCAAAGCCAAACACTGGACAACATGCAGACCTGGCGTACGGGCTCCCATGAGTGGCGTACGGCATGTTGGCTAAGGTTCAGCGCCTGGCCCTTGCATCACAGTTCAATCCTGGCCTCTTCATATTCCCCACTCTGTTTATGGGGATTTATGTTCCTTTTCATGGCTTCAAGCCCTTTTATTTGTCTGTAATATGTATATAAACTGTCTTATAAACTGCGTGGTTTGTCCTGGGTGTGCACTGGTCCATTCCAGAGCCCTGAGGGTTGAGAGCAAAGACTGTGAACAAACAAGAGGGTAGTGTACGCCAGCTCTTAGGTGGCGTGTGCAGTTTATGGTGGCGTGCAGGGGCTCAGCCACTGCGTGCCAGTGTACTGCCTGCTCACGCACCTGAAAAGCAGTGTACACCATCTCGTTGAAACTGTTCACAGTGCTTGTTCTCAATCTATATTCTTATTTTAGTTCAATTCAAGCAAATCATCATCCATAACCATTTTGTCACATAACTGCAAGCTGTTAGGGTATTAATCCCCACTATCTGCTCCCCCGCCCTAACTGGCTAAAAAATGATCAAATGAGAGAAAAATGCAAACGTTTTACAAAAATGCCTGAGTAGAGACCGATCTCCGGATTGGGTGAGTGGGAGGCCATAAAACCCTTCCCCTCTCGTAACCTGGCTCCCGAACCTCAGATATTGAAGGTCATGACGGACCAGTCCAGCCTTTTTCAAAATCAAACAAGCGTAGCAAAAGCGTTTTCGAGTTCAGTTCCTTGGGTATTCACCGCTAAAACCCAAGTGGCGACTCTGAATCGAAGCATTTCGCCGCGCTTTTCCAAAAGGGCCGCACCCAATGTTTTTAAACCACAAAATCCGGAATTTTGGGGCGCGTGCCCAGAGAAACATACACACGTTTTGCCAGAATGAATCACATTTTGACCCATCGAGGGTTAAATGGTCACTTCTTTCCATGTACAAATGAGTTTTTTTCCAAACTACTTGGGCTAGAAAATAAATTGGACAAGCTTTCTAAAGGTCCAAACCACGCTCAAAGTGGAGTTCGGGGGTGTCTGGGGCAACCCAGCAAAGTTTGAGGTGTTGTTAAGCACCAATGCGCCCCAAGCGCAATTCAGTGCACCCCAGGCGTATTTCAGTGCACCCTAGGCGCATGTGGGAACATTTCACAACAAGTTCAACTTTGCATTCATGCCACGGATACTACCTAACTCCAATTTGCTCGTGGTTTGAACCGTTAGAAACCTTGTCAAACCTACTTTCCTACCAAATTGGTTTCGATAAAAATTAATTTTTACATCAAAATACATGACCATTTTACCCTCAATCGGTCGGAAAAAAAATTCGTTTTAGTCAAACACTAGTGTCGCTCTCATTTTTAATCGAATTTAGACCAAGTATATAATGATAAATATGGTTTTCACTCAATTAAATAATGATGGAAATGAGAAATTAAAATTATGATGCCTTGTTTATTTTGAAAGTTTTAGACACCCAAATTTCAATTTGAAATCATTGGGCGAATGTCGATGATGAAGCAAATTTTTCTTCACTTTGATGAAGTGTGGATACTCTATGAACATTGTGAACCAATTAATAAAAGATGAAATGCCGGAGAATTAAGAGTTTGACTACCAAATGAAACAGAGAATGTGTTTTGGCCTTATTGGCTTCGACGATTTTTGTAGTTGTGTGGTTTCTACCCAATTTTTCTGAACTAATAGCAAATATCTTTATGGTTGGATTTCGCCATCTTGTAGTACTTTAAAAACACTATTTATTGACATATAATGAGTCTTGATCAAATTTAAAATGAGACACATACGCACGTTTTGCCAGAATGAATCACATTTTGACCCATCGGGTGTTAAATGGTCACTTATTTCCACGTACAAATGAGTTTTGTTCTAAACTACTTGGGCTAAAAAATAAATTGGACAAGCTTTCTAACGATCTAAACCATGCTCAAATTGGAGTTCGGGAGTGTCTGGGGCAACCCCGTAAAGTTTGAGGTGTTATTAAGCGCCAATGCACCCCAGGGGCAATCCAAGGCGCATTTCAGTGCGCCCTAGGCGCATATGAGAACATTTCACAACAAGTCCAACTTTGCGGACTTGCCCCGGATACTACCGAGCTCCAATTTGCTCGTGGTATGAACCCTTAGAAAGCTTGTCCAACCTACTTTCCTACCAAATTGGTTTCGATAAAAATTAATTTTTACATCAAAATACACGACCATTTTACCCTTAATAGGTGGTGAAAAAAATTCGTTTTAGTCAAACACTAGTGTCGCTCTCATTTTCAATTGAATTTAGACCAAGTATACAATGATAAATATGGTTTTTACTCTATTAAAAGATGATGGAAATGAGCAATTAAAATTATGATGCCTTGTTTATTTTGAAAGTTTTAGACACCCAAATTTCAATTTGAAAACATTGGGAGAATGTCGATGATGAAGCAAATTTTCCTTTGCTTTGACGAACTGTGGATACTCTATGAACATTGTGACCCAACTAATAAAAGATGAAATGCCTGAGAATTAGGAGTTTGACTACCAGATGAAATAGAGAATGTGTTTTGGCCTTATTGGCTTCGACGATTTTTGTAGTTGTCTGGTTTCTACCCAATTTTTCTGAACTAACTGCAAATATCTTTATGGTTGGATTAAGCCATCTTGTAGTACTTTAAAAACACTATTTATTGACATATAATGGGTCTTGATCCAATTTAAAATGAGAAACATACACACGTTTTGCAAGAATGAATCACATTTTGACCCATCGAGGGTTAAATGGTCACTTCAATCCATGTACAAATGAGTTTTGTTCCAAACTACTTGGGCTAGGAAATAAATAGGACAAGCTTTCTAACGGTCCAAACCACGCTCAAATTTGAGTTCAGGAGTGTCTGGGGCAACCCCGCAAAGTTTGTGGTGTTATTAAGAGCCAATGCCCCCCAGGCGCATTTTAGTGCGCCCTAGGTGCATTTGGGAACATTTCACAACAAGTCCAACTTTGCGGACTTGCCCCGGATAGTACCGAACTCCAATTTTTCTCGTGGTTTGAACCGTTAGATAGTTTGTCCAACCTAGTTTCCTACCAAATTGGTTTCGATAAAAATTAATTTTTACATCAAAATACATGACCATTTTACCCTCAATCGGTCTGGAAAAAAATTCGTTATAGTCAAACACTAGTGTCGCTCTCATTTTTAATCGAATTTAGACCAAGTATATAATGATAAATATGGTTTTCAATAAATTAAAAGATGATGGAAATGAGCAATTATAATTATGATTCCCTGTTTATTTTGAAGGTTTTAGACAACCAAATTTCAATTTGAAAACATTGGGCGAATGTCGATGATGAAGCAAGTTTTCCCTCGCTTTGACGAAGTGAGGATACTCTATGAACATTGTGAACCAATTAATAAAAGATGAAATGCTTGAGAATTTGGAGTTTTACTACCAAATGAAACAGAGAATGTGTTTTGGCCTTATTGGCTTCGACGATTATTGTAGCTTTCTGGTTTCTACCCAATTTTTCTGAACTAATAGACAATATCTTTGTGGTCGGATTTCGCCATCTTGTAGTACTTTAAAAACACTATTTATTGACATATAATGGGTCTTGATCCAATTTAAAATGGGAAACATAAACGTTTTGCCAGATTGAATCACATTTTGACCCATCGAGGGTTAAATGGTCACTTCTTTCCATGTACAAATGACTTTTGTTCCAAACTATTTGGGCTAGAAAATAAGTTGGACAAGCTTTCTAACGGTCCAAACCACGCTCAAATTGGAGTAGCAAATATCTTTGTGGTTGGATTTCGCTTTCTTGTAGTACTTTAAAAACACTATTTATTGACAGATAATGGGTCTTGATCGAATTTAAAATGAGAAACATACACACCTTTTGCCAGATTGAATCACATTTTGACCCATCGAGGGTTAAATGGTCACTTCTTTCCATGAAAAAATGAGTTTTGTTCCAAACTACTTGGGCTAGAAAATAAATTGGACAAGCTTTCTAAAGGTCCCAACCTCGCTCAAATTGGAGTTCGGGAGTGTCTGGGGCAACCCCGAAAAGTTTGAGGTGTTATGAAGCGCCAATGCGCCCAAGGCGCTTTTCAGTGCGCCCTAGGCGCATGTGGGAACATTTCACAACAAGTCCAACTTTGCAGACTTGCCCCAGGATACTACCGAACTCCAATTTGCTCGTGGTTTGAACCGTTAGAAAGCTTGTCCAACCTACTTTCCTACCAATTTGGTTTCGATAAAAATTAATTTTTACATCAAAATACATGACCATTTTCCCCTCAATTGGTCGGGAAAAAAATTCGATTTAGTCAAACGCTAGTGTCGCTCTCATTTTTTATCGAATTTTGACCAAGTATATAATGATAAATATGGTTTTTACTATTTTAAAAGATTATGGAAATGAGCCATTAAAATTATGATGCCTTGTTTATTTTGAAAGTTTTAGACAACAAAATTTCAATTTGAAAACATTGGACGAATGTCGATGATGAAGCAAATTTTCCCTCGCTTTCGCGAAGTGTGGATACTCTACGAACATTGTGAACCAATTAATAAAAGATAAAATGCCTGAGAATTAGGAGTTTGACTACCAAATGAAACAGAGAATGTGTTTTGGCCGCATTGGCTTCGACGGTTTTTGTAGTTGTCTGGTTTCTACCCAATTTTTCTTAACTAATAGCAAATATCTTTGTGGTTGGATTTCGCCATCTTGTAGTACTTTAAAAACACTATTTATTGACATATAATGGGTCTTGATCCAAGTTAAAATGAGAAACATACACATGTTTTGCCAGATTGAATCACATTTTGACCCATCGAGGGTTAAATGGTCAGTTCTTTCCTTGTACAAATGAGTTTTGTTCCAAACTACTTGGGCTAGAAAATAAATTGGACAAGCTTTCTAACGGTCCAAACCACGTTCAAATTAAAGTAGCAAATATCTTTGTGGTTGGATTTCGCCATCTTGTAGTACTTTAAAAACACTATTTATTGACATATAATGGGTCTTGATCCAATTTAAAATGAGAAACATACACACGTTTTGCCAGATTGAATCACATTTTGACCCATCGAGGGTTAAATGGTCACTTCATTCCATGTACAAATGAGTTTTTTTTCAAACTACTTGGGCTAGAAAATAAATTGGACAAGCGTTCTAACGGTCCAAACCACGCTCAAATCAGAGTTAGGGAGTGTCTGGGGCAACCCCGGAAAGTTTGAGGTGTTATGAAACGCCAATGCGCCCCAGGCGCAATATAATAAGCCCCAGGCGCATTTCATTGCTCCCTAGGCGCATGTGGGAACATTTCACAACAAGTCCAACTTTGCGGACTTGCCCCGGATACTACCGAACTCCAATTTTCTCGTGGTTTGAACTGTCAGAAAGCTTCACCAACCTACTTTCCTACCAATTTGGTTTCGATAAAAATTAATTTTTACATCAAAATACATGACCATTTTACCCTCAATCGGTCGGGAAAAAAATTCGTTTTAGTCAAACACTAGTGTCGCTCTCATTTTTAATCGAATTTAGACCAAGTATACAATGATAAATATGGTTTCCACTATATTAAAAGATGTTGGAAATGAGCAATTAAAATTATGATGCCTTGTTTATTTTCAAAGTTTTAGACAAGCAAATTTCAATTTGAAAACAATGGGCGAATGTCGATGATGAAGCAAATTTTCCTTCGGTTTGACGAAGTGCGGATACTCTACGAACATTGTGAACCAATTAACAAAAGATGAAATGCCTGAGAATTAGGAGTTTGACTACCAAATGAAACAGAGAAAGTGTTTTGGCCGTATTGGCTTCGACGGTTTTTGCAGTTATCTGGTTTCTTCCCAATTTTTCTGAACTAATAGCAAATATCTTTATGGTTGGATTTCGCCATCTTGTAGTACTTTAAAAACACTATTTATTGACATATAATGGGTCTTGATTCAATTTAAAATGAGAAACATACACACGTTTTTCAAGATTGAGTCACATTTTGACCCATCGAGGGTTAAATGGTCACTTCTTTCCATGTACAAATGAGCTTTGTTCCAAACTACTTGCGCTAGAAAATAAATTGGACAAGCTTTCTAACGGTCCAAACCACGCTCAAATTGGATTTCGGGAGCGTCTGGGGCAACCCCGCCAAGTTTGAGGTGTTCTGAAGCGCCAATGCGCCCCAGGCGCAATCCAATGCGCCCCAGACGCATTTCAGTGAGCCCTAGGCGCATGTGGGAACATTTCACAACAAGTCCAACTTTGCGGACTTGCCCCGGAAACTACTGAACTCCAATTTGCTTGTGGTTTGAACCGTTAGAAAGCTTGTCCAACCTAGTTTTCTACCAATTTAGTTTCGATAGAAATTAATATTTACATCAAAATACATGACCATTTTACCCTCAATCGGGCGGGAAAAAAATTCGTTTTAGTCAAGCACTAGTGTCGTTCTTATTTTTAATCGAATTTATACCAAGTATATAATGATAAATATGGGTTTCAATGTATTAAAAGAGGATGGAAATGAGCAATTAAAATTATGATGCCTTGTTTATTTTGAAAGTTTTAGACACCCAAATTTCAATTTGAAAACATTGGGCGAATGTCGATGATGAAGCAAATTTTCCCTCGCTTTGACGAAGTGTGGATACTCTACGAACATTGTGAACCAATTAATAAAAGATGAAATGCCTGAGAATTAGGAGTTTGACTACCCAATGAAACAGAGAATGTGTTTTGGCCTTGTTGGCTTCGACGATTTTTGTCGTTGTTTGGTTTCTACCCAATTTTTCTGAACTAATAGCAAATATCTTTGTGGTTGGATTTCGCCATCTTTTAGTACTTTAAAAACACCATTTATTGACATATAATGGGTCTTGATCAAATTTAAAATGAGAAACATACACACGTTTTGCTAGATTGAATCACATTTTGACCCATCGAGGGTTAAATGGTCATTTCCTTCCATGTACAAATGAGTTTTGTTCCAAACAACTTGGGCTAGAAAATAAATTGGAAAAGCTTACTAACGGTCTAAACCACGCTCAAATTGGAGTTCGGGAGTGTCTGGGGCAACCTTCAAATTTTGAGGTGTTATGAAGTGCCAATGCGCCCCAAGCGCAATTCAAAGCGCCCCAGGCGCATTTCAGTGCGCCCTAGGCGCATGTGGGAACATTTCACAACATGTCCAACTTTGCAGACTTGCCCCGGATACTACCGACCTCCAATTTGCTCGTGGTTAGAACCGTTAGAAAGCTTGTCCAACCTACTTTCCTATCAATTTGGTCTCGATAAAAATTAATTTTTACATCAAAATACATGACCATTTTACCATCAATCGGTCGGGAAAAAAATTCGTTTTAGTCAAACACTAGTGTCGCTCTAGTTTTTAATCGAATTTAGACCAAGTACATAATGATAAATATGGTTTTCACTATATTAAAATATGTTGGAAATGAGCAATTAAAATTATGATGCCTTGTTTATTTTGAAAGTTTTAGACAAGCAAATTTCAATTTGAAAACATTGGGCGAATGTCGATGGTGAAGCAAATTTTCCCTTGCTTTGATGAAGTGTGGGTACTCTACGAACATTCTGAACCAATTAATAAAAAATGAAATGCCTGAGAATTAAGAGTTTGACTACCAAATGAAACAGAGAATGTGTTTTGGCCTTATTGGCTTCGAAGATTTTTGTAGTTGTCTGGTTTCTACCAAATTTTTCTGAACTAATAGAAAATATCTTTGTGGTTGGATTTCGCCATCTTGTAGTACTTTAAAAACACTATTTTTTGACATATAATGGGTCTTGATCCAATTTAAAATGAGAAACATACACACGTTTTGCCAGATTGAATCACATTTTAATGCATCGAGGGTTAAATGGTCACTTCTTTCCATATACAAATGAGTTTTGTTCCAAACAACTTGGGCTAGAAAATAAATTGGACAAGCTTTCCAACGGTCCAAATTACGCTCAAATTGGAGTTCGGGAGAGTCTGGAGCAACCCCGCAAAGTTTGAGGTGTTATGAAGCGCCAATGCGCCCCAGGCGCAATCCAATGCGCTCCAGGCGCATTTCAGTACGCCCTAGGCGCATGTGGGAACATTTCACAACAAGTCCAACTTTGCGGACTTGCCATGGATACTACCGAACTCCAATTTGCTCGTGGTTTGAACCATTAGAAAGCTTGTCCAACCTACTTTCCTACCAATTTTGTTTCGAGAAAAATTAATTTTTACATCAAAATACATTGGGCGAATTTCGATGATGAAGCAAATTTTCCCTCGCTTTGACGAAGTGTGGATACTCTATGAACATTGTGAACCAATTAATAAAAGATGAAATGCCTGAGAATCAGGAGTTTGACTACCAAATGAAACAGAGAATGTGTTTCGGCGGTATTGGCTTCGACGATTTTCGTAGTTGTCTGGTTTTTACCCAATTTTTCTGAACTAATAGCAAATATCTTTGTGGTTGGATTTCACCATCTTGAATTACTTTAATAACACTATTTATTGACATATAATGGGTCCTGATCCAATTTTAAATGAGAAACAAAAACACGTTTTGCCAGATTGAATCACATTTTTACCCATCGAGGGTGAAATGGTCACTTCTTTCCTTGTACAACTGAGTTTTGTTCCAAACTACTTGGGCTAGAAAATAAATTGGACAAGCTTTCTAACGGTTCAAACCACGCTCAAAATGGAGTTCGGGAGTGTCTGGGGAACCCCGCAAAGTTTGAGGTGTTATGAAGTGCCAATGCGCCGCAGGCGCATTTCAGTGCGCCCTAGGCGCATGTGGGAACATTTCACAACAAGTCCAACTTTGCGGACTTGCCCCGGATACTACCGAACTCCAATTTGCTCGTGGTTTAAACCATTAGAAAGCTTGTCCAACCTACTTTCCTACCAAATTGGTTTCGATAAAAATTAATTTTTACATTCAAATACATGACCATTTTACCCTCAATAGGCCTGGAAAAAAATTCGTTTTAGTCAAACACTAGTTTCGCTTCTCATTTTTAATCGAATTTAGACTAAGTATATAATGATAAATATGGTTTTCACTCTATTAAAAGATGATGGAAATGAGCAATTAAAATTATGATGCCTTGTTTATTTTGAAAGTTTTTGACACCCAAATTTCAATTTGAAAACATTGGGCGAATGTCGATGATGAAGCAAATTTTCCCTCGCTTTGACGAGGTGTGGATACTCTATGAACATTGTGAACCAATTAATAAAAGATGAAATGCCTGAGAATTAGGAGTTTGACTTCCAAATGAAACAGAGAATGTGTTTTGGCCGGCTTCGACGATTTTTGAAGTTGTCTGGTTTCTACCCAATTTTTCTGAACTAGTAGCAAATATCTTTGTGGTTGGATTTCGCCATCTTGTAGTACTTTAAAAACACTTTTTTTGACATATAATGGGTCTTGATCCAATTTAAAATGAGAAACATACACATGTTTTTGCCAGATTGAATCACATTTTGACCCATCGAGGGTTAAATGGTCACTTCTTTCCATGTACAAATGAGTTTTGTTCCAAACTACTTGGGCTAGAAAATAAATTGGACAAGCTTTCTAACGGTCCAAACCACGCTCAAATTGGAGTTCGGGAGTGTCTGGGGCAACCCCGCAAAGTTTGAGGTGTTATGAAGCGCCAATGCGCCCCAAGCGCAATACAATGCACCCCAGGCGCATTTCAGTGTGCCCTAGGCGCATGTGGGAACATTTCACAACAAGTCCAACTTTGCGGACTTGCCCCGGATACTATCGAACTCCAATTTGCTCGTGGTTTAAACCATTACAAAGCTTGTCCAACCTACTTTCCTACCAAATTGGTTTAGATAAAAATTAATTTTTACATCAAAATACATGACCAATTTACCCTCAATAGGTCGGGAAACAAATTCGTTTTAGTCAACAATTATGCTAGTTGCACATATACTTTTGCACATATCTTGCACATACACATTTATGGAGCCCACCTCGGATCCCACCAATATGATCCGAACCGCTCATTATTTTTAAAATAATTTTTTAAGAGTTCTTGTAAAAAATCAACTTGATAGGATATCGGTAAGGGTTTTTTTAGAAATCAAAGAGTGAAACAGTCTGATTCACACTGCGATTTCTGAAAAAGCCCTTACCGATATCCAACCGAGTTGATTTTTTACAGAAACTCTTAAAACATTATATTAAAAATAATGAGCGGTTCGGATCATATAGATGGGACCCGAGGTGGATCCCATAAAAATGTATGTGCAAGATATGTGCACAAATGTATGTGTCCTTAGCATTTTTGTTTAGTCAAACACTATCAGTGTTTGATCTAAACTAAAATAATGCTAATGGACTCATTATGGTTGATGCACCGATTTGCAGATACTTTTTATGGATCCACCTATGATCCCACTCCTATATGATCAAGAATGACCGTCAAATTTTAATTTAATGTTTGAAGAGTCGATGATAAAAAATCCCTAGGTTGGATATCGGATAAGGGTTTTCCAGAAATCGCAGTGTGATCAGGACTGTTTACTCTTTGACTTTCGTAAAAAAGAACCCTTGCGATTTCCTATCAAGTTATTTTTTTGGTTGTCTCTTAAAAAAATTTTTAAAACTAATAGCAAATTCCTCAATTGTTTGATTTCTCAAATCTTGGGTTCTTTAAAAACACTATTTATTGACATATAAGGTCTTGATGCAAAAGTAAAATGAGAAACAAAGCCATATTTTGATTGAAATCAAATTTTTTCCCGATCATGAGGGAATTGTCACTTCTTTCCATGTAAAAATTAATTGTTCCAAACTACTTGGGTGCTAGAAAATAAATTGGAAAAGCTTTGTAACTGTCCAAACCACGCTCAAATTGGAGTTGGAGTAGTCTCCGGGGCAACCCCGCAAAGTTTAATGTTTGGATGAAAGAGCAATGCGCCCAGGCGCAATCCAATGCACCAGGCCTGGGGCAATTCATTGCACCTAGGCGCATTGGAAACATTCACAACAAGTCAAACAATTTGCGCGGACTTGCCCCGGATACTCCGACGAACTCCAATTTGCTCGTGGTTTGGACCCGTTAGAAAGCTTGTCCAACTACTTTCGTACCAATTGGTTTCGAAAAAATTAATTTTTACATCAAAAACAAGACCATTTACCCTCAATAGGGGGAAAATGTGATTCAAATTGGCAAAAAAATGTGTCATGTTTTCATTTTAATTGGATCGAAAGGAACCATATATGTCAGAAAATAAGGTTTTCAAACTACTAAAAAATGATGGAGACGAAATAAAATTACAAATTATAATTTGTACTAGTTGGGAAAAATTGGGTATAGAAACCAGACAACTTCAAAAATCGTTCGACCGGCCAAAACGACATTTTCTGTTTCTTTGAATGTCACAAATCCTG